>CM075777.1:27422944-28022944 GCA_037974665.1 Ehretia macrophylla | reverse complement strand
TAATTACACGATCAATTATGTGCCCGGGAAATCAAATGTGGTAGTAGATGCCTTAAGCCGGATGGCAAGTTTGACAAGATTGGTGGTAAATGCTCATTTAATGATTCAACCAACATTGTTGTCTCAAATCAAAGAAACATAACAACAAGATCCACAATTCCAAAAGATAAAAGAAGACAATCCAGATTTCAAACAACAAGATGGATTGTGGAGATTTCAGAACTAGGTTTGTGTATTGAATGACCTAGAATTGAAGAAGAAGATACTTGAAGAGGCTTATAACACGAGGTATACAATACATCCTGGGTGAACAAAGATGTATCGAGACTTGAGGCAATTCTATTGGTGGAACAATATGAAGTGAGAGATTGCGGAGTTTGTGTCTTGTTGTTTAACCTGTCAGAGAGTTAAGGCGGAACATCAAAGACCCGCAGGACTTTTGCAACCTTTGGAAATTCTACAATGGAAATGGGAGCATGTAACAATGGATTTCGTGATGGAATTGCCAAGGTCACCTCGAGGGTATGATATTGTTTGGGTAATCGTGGATCGATTGAAGAAGACAGCCCACTTCATCACAATGAATAAGATGGATAGCTTGGAGAAGCGAGTCGACTTGTATATAGCTAATATTGCCAGATTGCATGGTGTACCTGCGAGCATAGTATCTGACAGAGATCCAAGGTTCACATCTCGGTTTTTGAAAAGTTTCAAGAGGCTTTGGGGAAAAAGTTGAGCTTTAGTACAGCCTATCATCCTCAGACTGACGGGCAGTCCGAAAAGACTATTTAAATTTTGGAAGACATGTTACAGGCATGTGTGTTGGACTTCGAGAGTAGTTGGGAGAAACATTTGGCGTTGGCAGAGTTCGCTTATAATAATAGTTATCAGGCAACAATTGACATGGCACCATATGAAGCTTTGTATGGTAAGAAGTATAGATCACCTTTGTATTAGGACACGGTCAGTGAGATGAAGGCAATAGACCCCACACTATTGCCATAATTGATAGAGAAAATTGAAAATGTACATTTGATCTGGAAGAGAATGCTCATGGCCCAAAGCAGATATAAGAGCTATACGGATAAGCAGATGAGAGACTTAGAGTTCGTAGTTGGAGATCGGGTATTCTTAAAGTTGTCGCCTCAGAAGGGGTTGATTAGATATGGCAAGGGTGGAAAGTTAAGTCCAAGGTACGTAGGACCATTTGAAATCATGGGAAGAGTCGGCAAGCTTGCATACCGATTAGATCTACCCCAATATCTCTCCAACATTCACAATGTATTCCATGTATCTATGCTAAGGAACTATCATCCCGATCCATTTCACATCCTAGGATCGGAATCGTTGGAACATCGAGAGAACTTGTCCTATGAGAAAAGACTCATGCAGATCTAAGATGAACAAGATCGGGAGTTGCTGTGACGCCCGAGATTTTTAGCCGTACATTCATTTACTGTTGCATCTATTGTTTGCGCATTTCCTTCTGTGCTTTATTAACTGGCTTCTTTAGCTACTATTCATCCCATTTTCAAACTATATTCTATTAGTGAATTAGTATTTTTATTAAATCACATTAATTGTTAGAGGAGTGGGAAAAATTTGCAATTGAGCTAGAGGCGATAGGAGAGCTCGTTTAGAAAATATTTTTAGTAGTTAAGTGAATAGTGTTACGTAACAAACTTAGAGATTTAAATAATTAACATTACTTTTCATTTTAGGCTCGTTTTTAAGTTAATAACGCGCATTCTAGTAACCTTTTAAATACCCAAACTTGACCCCACCTCAACTTAATCTTATATAAATCACATAAGCTCATTAAAATACAAAAAAAAAAAAAAGAAGAACAATGTGCAGGAATTACTGTAGCAGTCCGAAAATACCAAAGGAGAAGGAAAATATGAGATTTTGCTTCAACAACCTTGCATCTTGAGCTTCTAGATTGATCTTGGGAGGGTTTTGAGCATCCTAGGGCCTTCAACAAGCTTCATTGTCTTCAAAAATTGTGAGGGAGTTTCATTTTCTTGATTTTAAAGTTTATGTGCATATGTTAATTTTCTTGAATTGTCAATTATAGCTATATAACTTGTTATGAATGCTTCCTATGAGTTATTTAATGTCTCTAGAGCTAACTTTTGAGGTTTGATAACATAGTTAATGGTTGAATGTTGAATTTGATCAAAGAGATGATGAATAGTGCTTGGAACTAGGGTTTTGAGAAAATTTGCAAATTGGCTTGAATTGATGCCTCAATTAGGTGCTCTAGACCTTAGGGAAGTTAGTTATAAAGCCACGCTAGGTTGAAACACTCGAATTTGAACTTAATTGCATAATAAGCTTACTTTAAAAAGGGGGTTTTATACGTTAAGCAATCCGGGTAAGTTTGGACATCGATTTGGGTATCCTTGAGCTAAGAAAGCACCTTTGGTGCTTTCGTTTCGCGAAAATGGGGTTCGGTTAGTATGGCTATAGTTCAAACCCGTTCGGGGCCTTCCCGAACTTTTGCTTCAAAAATGAGTTTTAGTGAGTTTAAAAGGTACCTTTGAGCTTAATTAGGAATATAGAAAGACTAGGGTATGATTGGGAATCTCGAACTATGCTTAGGAGAAAGAAAGCTCGGTTAAAGAAAGGGAAAATGTAGTTTTTAGCCATTTTAGTTGCATTTGGAACTTGTTGTGTGTCAGCAATGCCTTGCCTTGAATATTTAGGATGTATTTAAGTTATTTGAGTAGATTATTAGAATTAATTGTGTTGATTGCTTCTTTTGACATCTATTAGCTAATATCGTGCTTATATGAACTTTTATCGTGCATATATGTGAGGGCGGCCTACTTTGTCGTCCCTCTTATGTGTTATGTGTTATATTGATTGCTTGTGACTTGTATTGGGTTGCGCAACCTTTATCGGACATGGTAGCGTCGAGAAACACGGGCGGCATCGGGCTTGCCGTGCTCCCTCGACTACCATGGTGCCTATTCCCTTTCTCGCTGAGGCATACTCCACTACCCCAGAGGCGTGGTTCACCTGCTGGGCATGGACCTACCTCGGGAGAAAGGGTCGTAGGATCGGGATACATCCGGAGTATCCCAATTGTTGGTGTTTGGGGTTTGCCGGCATGTTCGTGATGCTCGTGGTTCGTGGCTCGTGATCAAAGACTTGGAAGTGGAACCGTATCCTTTTTAAAGTGATTAATTGCTTGGCTTATTGTCTTGTTGGTTTATGTGGATTATATATGTTTTCTTGTGTTTGCATATCATATTGCACGTTGGCATGTTGCATCACCTCCCTCGCTGGGCAACTTAGTTGCTCATTCCTCATTTAATATGTTTCAGGTGAAGCTGAGGTGAATCCTCAGCTGATAGAAGAAGAGGAAGAAGTGCTAGTTAAGCAATTTCGGTGACTTTTTGTGTGATAAGGTTGTCTAAAATGAGAAGCTTGCGTGGAGTTGTTGTTGATTGCCTTTTTGTGACCTTGGGGTCTTGAGTATAATTGGTGAATGTAATAATTTGTAATCTTGTATGTTGGATATAAAGTGGAATGACATGTAATAATCCATAGTAAACTTATTCTTTTGCATGCTTGTGTAATTAACAAACTTGGAAGTAGAACTTGGCTATTGTTGTATCTAACTACCTATAGTTAAAATTAGAAATGCTTTGCTTGCTTGTGTGTTATATGTAATTGTTATTCCAAGACTCAGATGGCCTTGTGATTGCGGGTGGCCCATAAAAATCTTGGAGGATTGGTTATAAGAGTTGTTGTTTGTGGATCTAGCATCATGGTGTCTTTGTGCAGGTACCAGTTTAGTCCTATAAACAGGGGAGACTCCGTCCGTTTTCCCCTAAAATTTTGTGCCTGGGGTTTGGAATTGGGTGAGAATAGCGTGATAAATAGGAGTCCCGGTCTCGTGAGGGATCGGGGCGTTACAGTTGCGCAACAAGATTATTCCCAAGGTAAAGATACTTTGGAATAATCATGGAGTGGAAGAGGCAACGTGGGAGAGATGCAATCAGATGCAACAACAGTACCTGAATTTGTTTGTAAGGTAAGAAAAAAATTGCGAGGATGCAATTCTTTTAAGGGAGGAGGATATGAAGCCCCGTTCGAGACCTCATGTGCATATTGTGAGGTTCGACCTCGATTTACATGCGATACCTTGATATTTGTGCACTAACCTTGAACTGTGTGTTATAACCTAGATCTAAGGGCCCTACTTTGATTTATGTGTATTGCATCGACTTACGTGCACTTGCATTGATTTGCGTGCATCATCTAGGTTTGCGTACATCTATATAGGAGTCTGTGCATTTACCTAGAAGTATGTGCTTTACCTCGTAATATGTGCCTTAACCTAAGAACACGTATATTAGCATTGGGCTGTGTGCATTACCTAGGAATTTATGCCTTATATTGATTTACGTGCATGCCTCGTAGTACATGCCCTAAAGCTAGGAATGCGTGCCTACACACTAATCTAAGAAGATTCCATATGAAGCACTATACATTATTACATTCTCCAATTCAAATACTACAAACTCCACTAATACTAAAATATTATTAAAACTATCCTAAACATTCCAGTAAGCATTATTTTAATCCCAAGTCAAGCCACTAAAGGACAAAAGCTCACCAAGCCCTAAACATTCTTTATTCTCTTCCAAAACCCATGCACTTCAAATTCTACACTTACCATAATCTATAATATAATAACATGAATCTGAAAATCCAGATTCCTCAATGCTATACATGGCCATGCACTCAACAATTCAAGATATTCCAAGTCAATACATGCATTATAATATTCATTACAATATTCTATGTTTTCCTTAAACACTATGCACTTTTGCTAACACCTAAGCACATATTCTTCCACCTAAGACCTCCTAAGCAATAAACTAATTAAAAACAACACAAATCTGACCACGACTACCAGCCATTGTGGCCAAGAGCATCTACACATGCCTAGACAAAGCCTTACACCATGTCATGCTTTTTCTTGTACCTATGCACCATTTTACTAACTCCCAAGCCCCTAACAATATCTTACACTTAACCCATGCTCAATTACAATATGTAGGTAGAATATTCAGCACATTTTGGAACCATGTGACCACATTTTCATTGCTATACACGTTCAAACACACTACACACATAAAATACAACATTTTGCAAAATACTTTAGCTTTTTCTCTCTCTCTCTCAACCAGACTACCACCCATGCTTCTTACACCATTCAAAATATGCACAAAACACCATTATTCTCTGCCATTCAAGTCCCATGGGCTGACCATGCTAGCAAAACAACTAAAACACACAAAAATACCTCATTCTCTCACTTTTTTGACCAAATGCTCCAAGACCTCCAAGTTTTCTCTCCTCTCACAACCTCACACACTCTCACACACTAGAGTACTTTCTTAAACTGATTCACAAAGAAATAGAACCTTCAAGACACGGCCAAGACAAGACAACAAAGAAATAAGCTCAAATAGTGCTATTTTCGACCATAGGTAAGTTTTAAGAGTTCTCTTCCGTTTATTTTTGTTTTAATCACATGCACACACTGAGTATATGCTAACTAAGCTATAAATTAAGGAAAGAAAGCTGAACTACACAGCCAAGCTTGGAAAAGAGGGCTACTTTGCATTTCGGGCATTTTCAAGAGTAACTCTTGCATTTTTACCTATCAATTGCTAAGGTGAGGGTTAAAATTGTTTCTTAAATGTTTTTATAGCTTATAAGGTTATTTATACATCTGATATAGTCTTCCATGCTTAGAAGCAAAGAAGATGAGTTTAAACATGACTGAAGAATCTCGGACAACTCACTGACCTCACTGTTTCGATTACTTTTAAAGTAGTAACCGATCTCAAAAATTGACAAAACTTGGTACGTAGATATAATTTTCAGTTTTGAACAAATCTTACAGAAATAGACTAGCGCTAATTCGGACGTTAAGACCACCTAATAGGGCAAAAATCGTAGGGTTTACTGGATAGTTATTAAAACTGGGCTGGTTGCGTGGTCTCACAAGAATGGTTATAACTTTTTGATCTTAACTCGAAATTGAATGAGGTTTATGGTCAGAGTTAAAGCATTCGTAAAGATTCAATTTGATATATGATTCATTGAATTTGGATATCATTCACTTAGGTAACTGACTGACAAAATTTAGGGCAATTAGTGAAGGTCGTAACTGAAATATGTGCAATAGGGTTGCGATGTGAGAGTTTCAAACTGTCTTTCCATGTTTTAAAAGTCCATGAACATGAATATATATGTATATACCCTTGTATATGAAGATTTATGTTGGTGGTTGTTAAAAGTTATGTCTTGAAGCATATCGGGTCAATACATGTGTTTACATTGCGTAGATCGGGATATTATACTTGTGTTAGGAACTGGCCAGAAAGTTTAGTGGATGATCCTACATATTTTAAGTTGATTTCATGGCTAAATGTTGGTGATGTATGTATATGATGTTAGATATGAAGTCCTACTCAATTTGCTTCCCTTGTAATTGCTCATCTCATGTTTTTAATGGGATTACATGATGATTTTGAACATGTAATAGGCTGTCCAGATTTTGTAAGGCCTGGATATGTATGATTTAAAATGATATTGAGTTCACTTGTTTGTTAACCTTGGAGTTAATAACATATACGAAACCCTTAGTTGGTTATTTGCTTAGATGTTGTTGTTTGAAGGCCTTGCATGGATTTATTTGGTGGATTTAATTTGAAAAGTAGGCTGTCCAGAAGTTATTAAGTGCATGCAAGATCGCTTTTGATTGGTTATATGGTTGAAAGATAGTTAAACATTGTACGTAAGCTCGAATAAGATGTTTCATTGGTTAACTATGCTTCCAAGTTGTTTATGATATGAAACCTTTGAAGTTTTGTGTGGTTTCTTGATATGTTTCAAGGCTGGTCGTAAAAGTTAGAATAGCTCCTCACATGCTAAGTCGGGTTATGCATGGTTAATTGTTCAGCCAATAAGTGTTAATTGCATGTATTACACCATTACGAGATTTCTTGTTGAAAAGCATGATAATTGTTATCCTATTCATGTTATACTTGGGATAATTCTTATTTTGGAAGAATTGTTGTTGTGTAATGGTCATATGCATATACTTGAGTGCATGGCACAATGTGATTACATTATCCGTGATATAACATGTCGGGGACAACCTCCTTTGTTGTTCATCCACTATCTTTGTTGTTTAATTGTATACGGGGGCAACCTACTTTGTTGACCTCCTAATGTGAATCGTAAAATGTTATAAATGTGCATTGCATACGAGGTTGCAGCCTTTCTTTTGGCATGGTAGCGATTCATGAACGCCGGGCGGCATAGGGCTTGCCGATGTTCCCGTGACTACCATGGTCCGTATTCCCTCTCTCGCTTGGAACTTTGTTACCCTTGGAGAGTTGGGTCGTAGGTTTGGTGTACAATTTGGAGTACACCCATGCGGGAGTGATAAGGAGTATGATATTCAAGGCTGGCCACTACATGCAAATGCGAAAGTTAAAGTGAAAGCGAATGCAAAAGCGTAATGTATCCTTTGAAATGATATGGTAAATGTGTTCATTTATATTTATGTATGTTATGAACTTACTTGTATTACATGACATGTTTCCAAAGGAGTTTTCATGAGTTAACCGAATTTTTTTTTCAAAAGCCCCGTTACTTGTTCCCCCTTCGCTAAGTTCATAAGGACTCACCTTTTTTTTGTCCCAGGTGAAGCGGGAGTCGAAAATGTCTCTTAAGACAATATGTGTGTTGATGATTCCTTGAAATAATTTGGTTGTTTTGCTTGTGTTGCATGAACGTGGCTATATGTTCGAAGTTGCTTGGCTTGATTGTTGAAGGCTTTAGTTCTTTCTATTTAAATGGCCCACTTGTAATTCGGGGCCTTATTTTCGTTTGTAATAATTAGACACTATGCGGACTCTCTTAGACTGTTTGACCCTTTTCTTTCCTTGTTTCATGTTTACCTATTGCTAGTAGTATCCAATTGTCAAACTAGGATTGAACTAAAGTAGGTTACGTTATAATCATATGCTCACTCACTTGTAAGTCTCAATATAGATAAACAAGTACTAGTAAGGTAAACTTACTAAGCAAATTGTAATGAAACGTAGTCGTCATGTTTAAGTTCATAATCCTATATTGGGTTATTAAGTTTGATTTAACTAGAACGGGCGTACTGATCAAAGATAAAACAAGGGTCGTAGTTGCAAACCAATGGAGACTTTGTAATTGTAGTTTTTTTTAGAGATTAGGTCAAAACCAAATGCTTTAGTTACAGTTGTCATACTACCGTTTTTCTGGAAAAAACTTTTGGAGTTTTAGTGAATAACTAAGTATCAATAGTAGGAAATTGGTTAAGGTCTATTGAATGGCAATAGTAAAATAAGTCAAACCCTAGTTTAACCTCTTTGGGTTGGGCTGGGGCGTGACACCTATATTAGAATGGTATCAGAGCTTAGTTAATTAATTAGGCATAAGCCGGGTTCAGCTCTCGGCCAGTGGGTAGAACCCTTAAGTTAGTTCGTGTCTTTCTTGTTTGTATATGCTTGTATGACTAACGTGCTTTAGTTGTTTACACTTAGTAAGCTTTGAATATTATAGGTGAAACTTACATGCTATATGTAAGTATATAATATGTACCTATATCATATGTAAGTAAAGCTTATATATGCATTAAATATCATATGATCTTATGCTTCTATACTCATTCCTTGACACATATGCATGCTATATAACTGTAAATGACTGTATATACATATAGGAGGCTAGATCTAGGCCTTGCATGTCACGCCCCAACCCAACCTACAGAGGCTAGACTAAGGTATGACCTAAATCATTATTGTTATTTTACGACTTTAACCGTTTGACTATAATTAATGCTTATTTGTTAGCCTAGAACTCCAAAAGTTTTTCAAAAAACCGGCAGCATAACAATTGTATTTAGGATCTTTGGTTTGACTGATTTTCTAGAACATCTAAAAATTCTAAATCTTTAATTTGCTTACCACTAAAACTCTTGTTTTGTCATCAATCGATATGCCCGCTAGTTTATCTTGAAAGGTCCATTTGGATTAATAAGCCTATCATGACTACATCCCATTTATGAGTACCTTAATGAGTATAGGTAGGGATAACTTAGTTGATTCTTCACCTATTGTTTAAACACCTAATGATAACTACTATCCATAATGATGAAAGGAAACAACCGAAATAAAAGTGTTCATCCAGTTTATAGTTAGTGCAAACCAAAATTAGACCCCAAATTACAACAAGGGTCGTTTACAAAAACAACATAAATAGTCTTCAATTTAAACACAACATCCTTAAATAACATCCATATTCTTGAAAAGCACGTAATAAATATAGTCACTCCAAAGGTTCATCAACTAGCACATTCTCTTCGGGCACCTGTTCCAATTCCGTTTCACTTGTAATGACATAAAGAGGGTGAGTCCTTATGAACTCAGCAAGAGGGGAACAAGTAACGGGGATTTTGAAATTCTTTTCCGGTTAACTTGTGAAAACTCCTTTGGAAACATGTCATGTAATACAAGTAAGTTCATAACATAGCATAAATATAAATGAACACATTTACCACATCATTTCAAAGGATACATTACGCTTTCGCATGTAGTGGCCGGCCTTGAATATCATACTCTTTATTACTCCCACATGGGTGTACTCCAGATTTTACACCAAACCTATGACCCAACTCTCCGAAGGTAAAAAGTTCCAAGCGAGAGAGGGAATACGGACCATAGTAGTCACGGGAGCACCGGCAAGCCCGATTCTGCTTGGCGTTCGTAAATCGCTACAATGCCAAAAGAAAGGTTGAAACCTCGTATGCAATGCACATTTATGCCAATTAACATTTCACATTGGTAGGTCAACAAAGTAGGTTGCCTCCGTGCATGTACATGATCACGTATTAACATATTGGCATATAAGGCACCGTTAGAACATATAATCAATTCATATACCAATTTAATAGAATTTATACATTTACGTTCAGTCACATAATCATATACGATATAAGCCATAGAACGTATTTTAACCATGTAATGAATGCATAAGGAGCATACAAACGTGTTATATCATCATATACAAGATCAGGTGCATGAATAGCTAACGTATGACTTCATATTCAATGTATTTCATGCATGAGATTGTAATAACTTTTCCGGGAATTCTACAATGTCAATTATATACCAATTTACAAGCCATGCAAAACATGTTCTAGGGCTTGGAAGACTTAGATAGCAATTAGGGTTTTATGGTCATACTCGGGTGCAAGTTTTAACAACTATTAGGCACATGAAACACCTAAACTGTCACGACCCCATTTTCTTAATTGTTGAAACGGTCTCTAATACCACAATAATGACAGGAAATTAAAATTTAAGCTTACGAATCCTCAAGCGTTCTGGGATGGTGATGACACGGGCTTAATAAGATCACTTCGCCTAAGTCCATTAAGTCACAATACAATTGCCTGAGCACTATTAACCATAAAATAAAACAACAAACCATATATTACACCAATTTTAGTAACACTCATTATACAAACTTCATCACTAATAAATAATATTACAACCACTAAGTTCATTCTATTACAACAAAAGGTTAACCAAAACGAGCAACTGCTCTTAAGCTAAGCTCTAGCTCTGGACAACCTGTAATGGTGGAAAAGAGGGGTGAGCTAGATCCTCGCATATAGCTCAGTGAGGAGGTAAACAAGGAAGGGTTTTCACAAGGGTTTTATCTTTTCGTAAACAGTTTGATAAAACATGTCATGCACACAAGGATATTCGAATGAGAATACAAGATATACAATCAAGATTCAATAACATTAAACAACCAAACTCGTCCAAGATATCATTGGGTCCCGACCCGTAGGAGGATCAATGAGTCTTGAAAGAGAAGGGATGAAAACATTTGGTAGGCGAGATATACCAACAAGCCCTACCTCTGACTGAAGGTCTCATTACTACCTCGGTAAGCGAGATATACCGGCGAGCCCGTTGCTAACCAGAGTTCTCGTTACTACCGCATTCAATAATTGTTGCAACCTAACCGCGCATTTACAATTCGTATACATATACATTTTACATAAACAAGTAAGTTTAGTCAATCATATAGCATATCTGAGCACATTCTATATTTCGCATCATGTAAACGTGTCAAACATTTATCATGAACCGCATGGACATGTAAACTCCTTTAATATTAACACATAATAACAATAAATAACAAGGAATAACAAGAACTTGCAAATTGGCTACTTAATCAACTCCTACCAATAATATACACTAGATACACCAAGCAAATCCAATACTTCTGCAATAGCCTAACTTAGAAGGTACATTTTCCTACTTTCCCGAACTCCAATTAATTTGATTTTGGTATATAATCGAAGCTTATTGAATGAATATAGTTCTAAAATCAAATGGAATACAATTCAGAGTTGAATTGAGTGAGATATGGCTTCCGAAAAAACATTGTGCAAAGTTATCTGTCGTCCGATCGACTGATCTGGTCAACCGGATCCGACTTGACTTGCTCGGCAGTGACTTCTGGGCGACTATCCGGTCGACCGGATCCGACTTTAGTCGCCCAGACCAGACAACAAAGTGTACGAATTTGCATTTTCTTGCTTCTTTTGCTCAACCTCTTAACTCTAAACCTTAGCCATTACTCCAAACACAAACTCTACAACTTTACAACCTCAAAATCATCACTTATCAAGCTATAACATCATCCAATTGCAAATTCCATCAAGAACAAACAAAGCACAAGACCCAACATGACCATTCAAGCTCAATCTTCTATTTCTTCTATCCACCAACAACACAAGCATACTCCACACATATAATACTTCATTTAACTTATATTACAACCTATCATAATCATCAAAAGCATAGGAGACAAGTTCAAGCCAAAGAAATCACTAACACAACACCTTGAAACCCTAGTTTGAACATACCAAGCTCAAACTCACCAATCAAACTTATACATATCATCATCATGCTCAATATACATATATAATACATAATCATAAACCATATGATCCTTACAAAATATTTTGAAAACATCCCTCACCTTAGCTTTGTGATTGAATGCAAGAAATGGTGTTAGAAATGATTATGGGTGCAAGACAATAGGTAGAAGATGCTTGTGCTAGCTTGAAAATGCTTCTCTCTTCTTTTTCTTTTTCTTCTTTCTCTTTTCCTTGGTTGAATTTCTGAGTTGTGTGTGTATGTGGTGTATGTCGAGTGGGTGTGTGCGTGTTGTAGAGATTTGGTGTGTATTGGTGGTGTAGTATGTGTTGGTGGATAATATCTAAAAGCCCAAAAGACTAGAGTGCCCTCCAATTAAATGCCTATCTTCTAGTTTCCATTTTAGTTCTAATTTAATTATTTTGTTAGCTAGTGTATACAATATGATTTAATTGTTATCTACGTTACCTAAATCACTCAAAGACATGTAATTAAATTTAAATGCAAGTTAAACGAGGCATGTGCACGTGAAACGAGACAAAGGCATATTAAATGAAATAAATGCCTGTTAATTGATACAACTACATGTTAAGTAACACAAAATTATATAAAATGCTATAAAATGACTTTGAGCTCTGTGCTAGCTCGGTACGAGGTGTAATACCCGAGCCCGGAATGTGAATTTTCTTGTTTATTATTTTGAAAATTTTATTTCCTTAAATTCTTTGTGAATTAATTGTTACCTTCTCGCTGTCGCAACGTGCATTGCATTTAAGGAGCGATAGCTAGAGAACGATTTCTAGTCCTCAGCACATAGTGAAACTAGTATTTAGATGACTTAAATTTTATATTTTAATTGTTGCTAGCTGAAAATTTAATTGGTGTTAGTTATTGAGCTTGAAAATGCACAAAAATAGAGCCTTTGACCAAGTTTTAAGTTGTTTGACTTGGACCTTTGACCCTTTGACCATTTAACACTAAAATAAGCATTTAACTAAGCAAAATAAAAAAAATAGCAGCTGAAAACGGTGAGGACCAGGCCGAAACCAAGAAGAGAAAAAAAAAAGATTTCAACCTTTCAATCGTTCAATCTTCACGTGAGCTCGTGCGGGGTGATTTCCGAGGCAACTAGCGTTGTTTTCCTAGCGTCTAGGAGTACCTGAGGTGAGGGAATCATGTTATTTGCGCATTTAAATGTTAAGTGTATCAACTTTGTAATTTTTTGATTTTATCCGTAGATTGTCGTTTAAATCGTTTTGATGCTTCTAGAATGTTCCTTGGCTATTGTAGAACATGTATTTATAGCTTTGTAACATTTTCTGCTGTTAAATGTTGCGATTGGAAATTAAATTGTCAATTGAATAGTGTTTTATGAATAGTAAAACCTTGAAACGTTGAAGTTGCACTGTTATGCTTTCCGTTGATGTAGAAATGTGCTAGGTATGCTAGAATGCCTAAATGCATGGTTTGTTTGGGTTGCGTAGTGGAAAAAATGAGAATTATGCCTTTGGAAAAGTCGGGGTCGTTTAGGTCGACTTTAGCGTTTTCTCATTTTGCGTGTTGACATTGTATCGGGAGGCCATGGAAGCACTTTTGGTGCGATTATGGCGTTGGTTGGGTGTTTGGGTGTTTGGTTGTTATTGTTGTAGTTCAAACGAGAAAGGGGGAAATCAGGGCTTTGCGCGAGTTCTAGGGTAAAGTAAGGTTTCGGGGTCTTTAGACGTGCCTTATGGTGACCTAGGAGGTTTGGTGAAGTCCGTTTCCAGAACTCGTGGCTCGTTTGGAAATGGTAGCGTTTTGATAGTTGAGGCCGAGTTTGTGTTTTTGCTTGTTTTCTTTATTTTATGCCTATAGAATGCTTAGGGTTGCTTGAAATACTTGTTTGAGTTGATTTGTATTGAAATGCTTATCAATTGCTGCTATTGCATGCGAGAGTAACCTACTTTGTTATTCTCTCACGTGTGGCTTTATCGCTTGTTTATCACCTTGTATCGAGTCTTGCATTGCATAGTGTCTCGCGCGTGAGTGATGAGCCTCTCTGGGTAGCCTTGGGTTGCCTGTGTTGGTTGCTCTAGCTCCGCTGCTATTCCATTTCTCGCTTGGGTTGCCTCCCAGGGAGATTTGGGTCGTAGGTTGATGGATACTTCCGGGGTATTCCAAACTGGTGTTATAAGGTGGTTTGGGCCGGCGCGTCGTCATCGAATTCGTGCTTGAAGGTTGCACGTGAAAGGAGTATCGTATCCTTTGAATGAGTGTTTATAGCTTTAATGCTTGCCTTGCTTTGTTGATGGCTTTATTATATCTCTGTATGATATATGTATGCATTGCTTGGCTAATTGCATTGCATACTCCTCTCATCTCCGTCCTTGAGACCAATTGCCCTCGCTGAGCAATAGTTTTTGCTCATTCCTCTCTATACTATGTTTTACAGGAGTAGTTGAAGCAGACCCTCTCGAGGTAATAGAGGAGGAGGAGCAGGTGGAGGTGTTTCCGTGATAGCACTTCTCTGCTTTGCTGGTGGTTGGTTACCAGATTTTGTGCGAACCTTGCTTGTTATGTATATTGCGTGGAGGTCGCTTAATTTTGAGGCTTGTAGCCTTGTATGTATTTTCTAGTTTGAGGCCTCTATGGTCTTATGTTGTATAAGTTGAAAGAATGTAAAGTTGTAACTTACACTCTTGTGACTAGTAAGAAAATGCATGCTATTGGAATTGATTAGTGGCATAAATACTTGTGTAGTATGCATATCATTTTTGGCTTGGAAAGTTGGATAATAAGAAATGTATGTTTTTGAAGAAAGTTGGCTTGTTTTGATTATTATATGGCTTTCGCAAGTGTTATATTGATTTTAGGGTTTTCGGATCGTCCGCGGTATAGAGGAGACTCCGTCCGTGTGTCGGGTCCGGGCTTGGCCTTTTGCGGGGTCGGGTCGGGGCGTGACATCTTTAGGTGGTATTAGAGCATGATAGTCTTGCATGAGCCGGGATATGATTCTCGGTCTGTGGGGTAAAGATCTAAAATGCTAAAGTGTTTATGTATGATTGCTAAGTGAAAAGAAAATGTTATAGCATGACTTTGTGAACTTGGAATGTTTATGTGTTTAAGTGAAATAGTTTGGCAAGTTAAACTTGTCTTATGTGAATTGTGTGATAGAATATCAGATTGTTATTGACTTGAGTGTTATCTAATCTTATGTGCTATATTTCTGTCTATAAACTGATTTTAAATGTTGCCAGCTATTGTGAGTTGCTACTATGCCGCCACGTCGTGGTACTCAAGGTATAGGATCAGATGAAGAGGCAGCAGAACAGGGTCAGCAGCCGTTGCCTGAGTAGTTTATGGCTACTATGACTACTGTAGTAGACCGGATTACACAGGTGCTTCATGAGCAGAGGCAGGACCGGAATAATCCCCAGGGAAATCAAGCTAATCCTGGTGGACAGGGTTACAGAGTTGAGAATAATCAGTTAGAGAAATTTATGAGGCACGAGCCGGGAAAGTTCTTCGGAGAGCCGGATGATGAGGCGGCCGAGAGATGGATTAACTGTGTCGAGAAAATTTTCACCGCTTTGAGGTACACCGATGAGGCAAGAATAGATTATGCATCATTCCTATTTGAGGGCGATGCAGAGCAGTGGTGGAATACTGTCAGATTGAGGTGGGATTGTGAGGATGTTCCACATTTATGGGATGATTTTGTAAGTGAGTTTCGGGATAAGTATATTCCCGAGATGGCTATGGAAAGGAGGGAAGATGAGTTTGTGGCCCTAAAACAGGGAAATATGACTGTTGCTCAGTACGAGGCTAGGTTTGTTAGCCTGTCAAGGTATATGCCCGAGTTGGTACGGCCGGCTAGGAGGATGATTCATAGGTTTGTCCGTGGGCTGAGAATGGACATACAGTTGCATTTGACTGGGCAGACCTACACTACTTTTCCCGAGGCATTTCAGGTAACCTCGAAGTTTGAGAAACGGAAGGCTGAGATGTTAGCTGAGAGCAGTCAGCCGAGTAAGAAGCAGTACTTGGGCCAGAGCAGCCAGAGTCAGCCGAGGCAGTATCAGACTTCTGCACAGGTTCCTCAGCAACGTCCGTATTAGCCACAGCAGCAGATTCAGGCTAGGCCAGTTGTGACTAGACCCCAGCAGGGAGCTACAGTTCCTACTACTACCAGAGCCCCAGCACCTACGGGAAACACTGCAGTTAGGCAAAATCAGCAGTGTAATTATTGTAATCGGTCAGGGCATATTGAGGCTAACTGCTGGAGGAAGAGTGGTAAATGTACGGGTTGTGGCAGTGATGATCACAGGGTGAGAGATTGCCCTAAGTATAACAATGTTCAGGGCTGTGGTGGAGGCCAAGGTGTTCAGAATAGGGCTGCAAGTGCACGTCCAGCACAGAGAGTTCATGCTAGGGTCTTTGCACTGGATGCAGAGGAGCTACCTAATACTACAGCTATAGTGGAAGGTACCTTTCTTCTCAATACTCAGCCAGTTAAAGTTTTGATTGATCCCGGAGCTATACATTCGTTTATAACTCCAGCATGTGCACGATCTGTGAATGTTTGCATTGATAAATTGCCGCATGAAGTTGAAGTTAGTACTCATTTGGGTGCAAAATTTGTTACTGAGTCTATTTGCAAATCTTGTGATATATGTATTGAGAACCGTAAATTTCCTGCTGATTTAATTATATTGCCATTCCGTGACTTTGAAATCATTTTGGGAATGGACTGGTTGGGAAAGTATTATGCTCAGTTGGATTGTAGAACAAAGGTCGTTTATCTTAAGGTTCCTGACCTACCGGTACTAGAGATTGTTGGGAACTGCAAGGCTGCCCGAATTCCACTTTTATCAGCGATCAAGACTTCTAAGTTGTTGAATAGGGGTTGTGAAGCTTACTTAGCTTATTTGATCAATCAGCCTACTGATAAGTTGAGTTTGAATGAGGTTCCGATTGTTAGAGACTTCCCTGGTATATTTCCCGAGGAATTACCGGGTTTACCACCGGAGAGGGAGATTGAGTTCGTGATTGATCTTGTGCCAGGCACTGCGCCAATTTCTAGGAGTCTTTATAGAATGGCATCGGCTGAACTTCAAGAGTTAAAAATTCAGCTTCAGAACTTGCTTGAGAAAGGGTTTATACAACCTAGTTCTTCGCCGTGAGGCGCACCTGTGTTGTTTGTGAGAAAGAAAGACGGCACGCTACGGTTATGCATTGATTACAGGGGACTTAATCAAGTCACGATTACGAATAAATACCCCTTGCCGTTGATTGAAGAGTTGTTTGACCAGTTGCAGGGTGCGAGTGTTTACTCCAAATTTGATTTGAGGCAGGGTTACTATCAACTTAGAATTTGGAGTGACGATATACCGAAGACGGCTTTCAGGACTAGATATGGCCACTATGAGTTTGTTGTGTTGCCGTTTGGATTGACGAATGCACCAGCCGTATTCATGGACTTGATGCAGAGGTTCTTTCGGCCTTACCTTGATCAGTTTGTCATGATCTTTATTGACGACATTTTCGTGTATTCGAAGAACGAGGCTGAACACGAGCAACACTTGAAGATTGTGCTTCAGACTTTGCAGGAAAACAAGCTTTTTACTAAATTCAGCAAGTGTGAGTTCTGGTTGAATCAGATATCTTTTCTAGGCCATATCATTTCAGATCGAGGAATTTCAGTGGACCCAGCTAAGATTGAAGTTGTTTCATCTTGGAAGAGGCCTGAGACGGTGTCAGAGATTCGGAGTTTTCTTGGATTGGCAGGTTACTATCGGAGATTTGTTAAAGACTTCTCCAAAATTTCTGGACCTTTGAGCCAGTTGACTCGGAAGAAAGTTGCTTACAATTGGGATGCCAAGTGTGAATCTAGTTTCCAAGAATTGAAGAAAAGACTAACTACAGCTCCTATACTAGCTTTACCTGAGGGAACAGAGAACTTCGTTGTCTACAGTGATGCATCTAAAGAAGGTTTGGGCTGTGTTTTAATGCAGAATGGTAAGGTGATTGCCTATGCTTCTAGGAAATTGAAACCTTATGAAGTCAATTACCCTACACATGATCTTGAGTTAGCTGCAGTTGTGTTTGCTTTGAAGAAGTGGCGTCACTACTTGTGGGGTTGCAGATTTGAAATTTTTACTAACCACAAGAGTCTCAAGTATTTGTTTTCACATAAGGATCTAAATATGAGGCAGCGGAGATGGCTAGAGCTATTGGGTGGTTATAACTGTTCTATTAACTATGTGCCAGGTAAGGCAAATGTTGTTGCTAATGCTTTGAGCCGAAAGGCTACTGTTGCAAGCTTGATTATCAAGGATTGGGAGACTTTGGAAGAAATTTGTTCATGGAAGCCAGAAGCTACTGAGGTAGGGATTCGATTTGCTAGTTTACAGATTCAGTCAGGGTTGCTAGCACAGATCAGAGAGGCTCAGAAGACTGATCCTCACCTCTTGAAAATCCAAGAAAAAGCTAAAGGGGGAGAGTCGGAGTTTAAATTACATGTAGATGGCATCTTCAGATTCAGAGATAGAGTATGTGTTCCTGATGATTCGACTTTGAAGAATGAGATCCTGTCCGAGGCACATAATACGAGGTATACGATTCACCCGGGCAGTACAAAAATGTATAGAGATTTGAAACAACACTTCTGGTGGAACAATATGAAGAGGGAGATTGCTGGGTATGTATCCAGATGTTTGACTTGTCAGAGGGTTAAAGTTGAGCATCAGAGGCCAGCCGGACTTCTACAGCCGTTGTCGATTCCGCAATGGAAGTGGGTACATATAACAATGGACCTTGTGACCGATCTTCCTAGATCTCCGAGAGGATGTGATTCTGTTTGGGTTGTTGTGGACCGCTTGACTAAAGTTACACATTTTATTCCCGTGAACAAACATGATAGCCTTGATAAGCTAGCTGAACTGTATGTTGCTAATATTGTGAGATTGCATGGTGTGCCACAGAGTATAGTGTCAGATAGGGATCCCAGGTTCAGATCTCGTTTTTGGCAGAAGTTGCAAGAGGCCATGGGAACTAAGTTGAGCTTCAGTACTGCATATCATCCGCAAACTGATGGCCAGTCTGAGAGAACCATTAGGATCTTGGAAGATATGCTTCGAGCATGTGTGCTAGACTTTGGGAAGAATTGGGAGAAGTTTTTGCCTTTAGCGGAGTTCGCCTACAACAATAGTTATCAATCTACTATAGGTATGGCTCCCTACGAGGCGTTGTACGGTCGGAAGTGCAGATCCCCGTTATATTGGGAAGAGGTTGGAGAGATGAGAACAGTTTATCCGACTATGTTACCTGAGATGATTAAGATGGTAGATAATGTTCACCTTATTCGCCAGCGTATGCTTACAGCCCAGAGTCGTCAGAAGAGTTATGCAGATAAGCACCGTCGGGATCTTGAGTTTAATTTGGGAGATTGGGTGTTTCTTAAGATTTCTCCACGGAAGGGATTGATTCGGCACGGTAAGAGCGGGAAGCTTAGTCCCAGGTATGTGGATCCGTATGAGATCACCGAAAAGGTAGGTCCTTTGGCTTATCGATTAGCTTTGCCTCCGAGCTTGTCGAGACTGCACGATGTGTTCCATGTGTCTATGTTGAAGAAGTATCATCCAGACCCTTCACATGTACTTGAACCAGAGCCTTTGCAGATTGAAGAAAAGTTGTCTTATGAAGAGAAACCGATTCGAATTGTGGATCGAAAAATTCAGGAGCTTCGCAGAAAGAGTATTCCATTAGTAAAGGTTCTGTGGAATCATCATGGGTTTGAGGAAGCAACTTGGGAAAGAGAGGACCAGGTTCGGGATCAGTATCCGGAGTTGTTTGTTGACCAGGTAGGAATTGCGTGGGCGCAATTGTTTTAAGGGGGAGAGGGTGTAATACCCGAGCCCGGAATGTGAATTTTCTTGTTTATTATTTTGAAAATTTTATTTCCTTAAATTCTTTGTGAATTAATTGTTACCTTCTCGCTGTCGCAACGTGCATTGCATTTAAGGAGCGATAGCTAGAGAACGATTTCTAGTCCTCAGCACATAGTGAAACTAGTATTTAGATGACTTAAATTTTATATTTTAATTGTTGCTAGCTGAAAATTTAATTGGTGTTAGTTATTGAGCTTGAAAATGCACAAAAATAGAGCCTTTGACCAAGTTTTAAGTTGTTTGACTTGGACCTTTGACCCTTTGACCATTTAACACTTAAATAAGCATTTAACTAAACAAAAAAAAAACAAAACAAAAAACAGCAGCTGAAAACAGTGAGGACCAGGCCGAAACCAAGAAGAGAAAAAAAAAAGATTTCAACCTTTCAATCGTTCAATCTTCGCGTGAGCTCGTGCGGGGTGATTTCCGAGGCAACTAGCGTTGTTTTCCTAGCGACTAGGAGTACCTGAGGTGAGGGAATCATGTTATTTGCGCATTTAAATGTTAAGTGTATCAACTTTGCAATTTTTAGATTTTATCCGTAGATTGTCGTTTAAATCATTTTGATGCTTCTAGAATGTTCCTTGGCTATTGTAGAAACATGTATTTATAGCTTTGTAACATTTTCTGCGGTTAAATGTTGTGATTGCAAATTAAATTGTCAATTGAATAGTGTTTTATGAATAGTAAAACCTTGAAACGTTGAAGTTGCACTGTTATGCTTTCCGTTGATGTAGAAATGTGCTAGGTATGCTAGAATGCCTAAATGCATGGTTTGTTTGGGTTGCGTAGTGGAAAAAACGAGAATTATGCCTTTGGAAAAGTCGGGGTCGTTTAGGTCGACTTTAGCGTTTTCTCGTTTTGCATGTTGGCATTGTATCAGGAGGCCATGGAAGCACTTTTGGTGCGATTATGGCGTTGGTTGGGTGTTTGGTTGTTATAGTTGTAGTTCAAACGAGAAAGGGGAAAATCGGGGCTTTGCGCGAGTTCTAGGGTAAAGTAAGGTTTCGGGGTCTTTAGACGTGCCTTATGGTGACCTAGGAGGTTTGGTGAAGTCGGTTTCCAGAACTCATGGCTCGTTTGGAAATGGTAGCGTTTTGATAGTTGGGGCCGAGTTTGTGTTTTTGCTTGTTTTCTTTATTTTATGCCTATAGAATGCTTAGGGTTGCTTGAAATACTTGTTTGAGTTGATTTGTATTGAAATGCTTATCAATTGCTGCTATTGCATGCGAGAGTAACCTACTTTGTTATTCTCTCACGTGTGGCTTTATCGCTTGTTTATCGCCTTGTATCGAGTCTTGCATTGCATAGTGTCTCGCGCGTGAGTGATGAGCCTCTCTGGGTAGCCTTGGGTTGCCAGTGTTGGTTGCTCTAGCTCCGCTGCTATTCCCTTTCTCGCTTGGGTTGCCTCCCAGGGAGATTTGGGTCGTAGGTTGATGGATACTTCCGGGGTATTCCAAACTGGTGTTATAAGGTGGTTTGGGCCGGCGCGTCGTCATCGAATTCGTGCTTGAAGGTTGCACGTGAAAGGAGTATCGTATCCTTTGAATGAGTGTTTATAGCTTTAATGCTTGCCTTGCTTTGTTGATGGCTTTATTATATCTCTGTATGATATATGTATGCATAGCTTGGCTAATTGCATTGCATACTCCTCTCATCTCCGTCCTTGAGACCAATTGCCCTCGCTGAGCAATAGTTTTTGCTCATTCCTCTCTATACTATGTTTTACAGGAGTAGTTGAAGCAGACCCTCTCGAGGTAATAGAGGAGGAGGAGCAGGTGGAGGTGTTTCCGTGATAGCACTTCTCTGCTTTGCTGGTGGTTGGTTACCAGATTTTGTGCGAACCTTGCTTGTTATGTATATTGCATGGAGGTCGCTTAATTTTGAGGCTTGTAGCCTTGTATGTATTTTCTAGTTTGAGGCCTCTATGGTCTTATGTTGTATAAGTTGAAAGAATGTAAAGTTGTAACTTACACTCTTGTGACTAGAAAGAAAATGCATGCTATTGGAATTGATTAGTGGCATAAATACTTGTGTAGTATGCATATCATTTTTGGCTTGGAAAGTTGGATAATAAGAAATGTATGTTTTTGAAGAAAGTTGGCTTGTTTTGATTATTATATGGCTTTCGCAAGTGTTATATTGATTTTAGGGTTTTCGGATCGTCCGCGGTACAGAGGAGACTCCGTCCGTGTGTCGAGTTCGGGCTTGGCCTTTTGTGGGGTCGGGTCGGGGCGTGACACGGGGTCTCACAACCTTTCCTCATTAACAGAATTGCGCCCTCGCAATTCTTTCTTCCTTCTCGGATCAACTCGAATGCTGAAAGTAATCCAAGAGTCCCAACCAACAAATAAAAATCTTGTTCCGTGAAAATAATCGACCAACTACAATTGCAACACCACTTGTAAGAATTCATATGACTGCTGAGGGAGAACACCAATCAACTAACCCCAAATAAGAACTCTAGACAGCATTGTATACGAATTTCGAGCACGAATACCATATAAATATATCGAATAAGAATTCTGAGAAAAGAGACCAAATAAAGGCTCCGAATAAGCATACCAAGAAGAATACTCAATAAGAATAATGAACCAAGAATTCCAAAATAGAGTGCCGATTATAATAGTCGAAGACGAATACGATAAAGAAGGTCACGTAGAATCTCAGATATTTAATATCAGTTGCCGAATAAGAATTCTGAACGATGATCTCCAAATAAGAGTACCAAATAAGAATCTTAATAGTCAACAGCTTCGCAGTAGGGTGGCAATTCTATAACCCAATCAACATGAATACCACAAGAAACTTCACAAGTCAATCCATTCCCCTATAATTGCATCGTTTTTAACAGAAGTAGAAGAAGGGAAACAATGACTCTTAGCTTCCAATCGGAATTCCCCATGTTCCAACTTCACATACTACTCGATCACCAACTTAACATCATGCATATACGGATTTCCATTAGGTAAAACAACTTCCTACTTGCATATTAACATGTTGCACTCAAGATAATATAGGAAAGGTACGGGCAACTTCAAGATCAATCAATATTTTAGCTCATAGGCTTATAAATATGGTTTACCTCCAACCATGGCTACTGCCTTGCATGAACTGGTCCTTGTTGACTCTGGCCATGACTCTGAGTGCTTTTACCAATAGTCGGCCATTGTGTTTTCCTCCGTTTCGGGTAGTCTTTCGTCTGACCCCTACTCAATTGACCCGACCCTGCCATTTCTTCTTTCTTTCCTTTCTTTGCTATTGTTGCAGCAAAAATGGCCTCACCATAGGTGGAAACCTGTAGAAGAACCAAGTTGTCTCGAATCTCTGGCCTCAACCCTTGAATAAACCATCAGATTCTCTTTTCTGTAGTTTGTACCATTCCCAGAGCATAGTGTGATAGTTGATTGAATCGGGCTTCATACTGCATAATAGTCAGATCCCATTGTTTAAAAGTCATGAACCCATTCCTTTGAAGTTTTCCCTTGTTTCCGAGGGTTATTCCAACCATTCTTAGTTTACCAAAAAGAGGCTCCCCAATATGATATGTACATATGCAATTATGTTACATGAAAAACAAGTATGTATACATGTAGTTATATTACATGAAAAGCAACTGCAACATAATGCATAATTATTATGTAATGTAACATTGCCATAAAAGTATAACCTAGCATATAGATTTTGTATAGGAAATGAGCAGTTATGGCATAGAAGTCACATAAGATTCACACAAGCACGTATAACACGTAACTTCATGTGAGAATATCAAACAAAGAAGCTCATGTAAGCATACCCAAACTTGCAAGCATGTTCCTATCTTAATTCTTCTACCCGCAGACCAGGGGTTCTAAACGCAGACTACACCAAGCTAACTAGCTAAGCTCTGATATCAATTTGTCACGACCCCATTTTCTTAATAGTTGAAACGGTCTCTAATACCACAATAATGAAAGGAAATTAAAATTTAAGCTTACAAATCCTCAAGCGTTTTGGGATTGTGATGCCACGGGCTTAAGAAGATCACTCCGCCTAAGTCCGTTAAGGCATAATACAGTTGCCCGAGCACTATTAACCATAAAATAAAACAACAAACCATATATTACACCAATTTTTGTAACACTCATTATACAAACTTCATCACTAATAATAATATTACAACCACTAAGTTCAAATTACAAGACTTGGATTCACTACGTTACTTCACACAGGTCCAACTACTACAACTAGGCCTCGAAAGAGTAATGTATCAAGTTAGTTACAAAGTTAAGTGCCCACGAGATTAATAAACTACATCAAATAAATCACATGCTTAGCTCATTCTATTACAACAAAAGGTTAACCAAAACAAGCAACTACTCTTAAGCTAAGCTCCAGCTCCAGACAACCAGTAATAGTGGAAAAGATGGGTGAGCTAGATCCTCGCATATAACTCAATGATGAGGTAAACAAGGAAGGGTTTTCACAAGGGTTTTATCTTTTCATAATCAGTTTGATAAAACATGTCATGCATACAAAGATATTCGAATGAGAATACAAGATATACAATCAAGATTCAATAACATTAAACAACCTAACTTGTCCAATATATCATTGGGTCCTGACCCGTAGGAGGATCAATGAGTCTTGAAAGAGAAAGGATGGAAACATTTGGTAGGCGAGATATATCAGCAAGCCCTACCTCTAACTGGAGGTCTCGTTACTACCTCGGTAAGCGAGATATACCGATGAGTCCATTACTGCCCGAAGTTCTCGTTACTACTGCATTCAATAATGGTTGCAACCTAACCACGCATTTACAATTCGTATACATATACATTTTACAAAAACAGGTAAGTTTATTCAATCATATAGCGTATCCGAGTATATTCTATTCTTCGCAACATGTAAACGTGTCAAACATTTATCATACACTGCATGGACATGTAAACTCCTTTAATATTAACACATAATAACAATAAATAACAAGGAATAACAAGAACTTGCAAATTGGTTACTTAATCAACACCTACTAATAGCATACACTAGATACACCAAGCAAATCCAATACTTCTATAATAGCCTAACTTATGGGGTACATTTTCCTACTTTATAGAACTCCAATTAATCGGATTGTCGTATATAATGGAATCTTATTGAATGTAGATTGTTGTAGAATCAAACAGAATGCAATTCAGAGTTGAATTGAGTGAGATATGGCTTCCGAAAAAATATTGCGCAAAGTTGTCTGTCGTCCGGTCGACTGATCTGGTCGATCGGATCCGACTTGACTCGCTCGGCAGTGACTTATGGGCGATTATCCGGTCGACAGGATCCAACTTTAGTCGCCCAGACCTGACAGTAAAATGTACGAATTTGTACTTTCTTGCTTCTTTTGCTCAACCTCTTAACTCTAAACCTTAACCATTACTCTAAACACAAACTCTACAACTTTACAACCTCAAAATCATCACTTATCAAGCTATAACATCATCCAATTGCAAATTCCATCAAGAACAAACAAAGCACAAGACCCAACATGACCATTCAAGCTCAATCTTCTATTTCTTCTGTCCATCAACAACACAAGCATACTCCACACATTTAATACTTCATTTAACTTATATTATAACCTATCATAATCATAAAAAGCCTAGGAGATAAGTTTAAGCCAAAGAAATCACTAATACAACACCTTGAAACCTTAGTTTGAACATACCTTGCTCAAACTCACCAATCAAACTTATACACATCATCATCATGCTCAATATACATATATCATACATAATCATAAACCATATGATCCTTACAAAATATTTTGAAAAAATCCCTCACCTTAGCTTTGTGATTGAATGCAAGAAATGGTTTAAGAAATGATTGTGGGTGCAAGACAATAGGTTGAAGATGCTTGTGCTAGCTTGAAAATTCTTCTATCTTCTTTTTCTTTTTCTTCTTTCTCTTTTCCTTGGTCGAATTTTTGAGTTGTGTGTGTGTGTGGTGTGTGTTGAGTGGGTATGTGTGTGTTGTAGAGATTTGGTGTGTGTTGGTGGTGTAGTGTGTGTTGGTGGATAATATCTAAAAGCCCAAAAGACTAGAGTGCCCTCCAACTAAAAGCCTATCTCCTAGTTTTCCATTTTAGTTCTAATTCAATTATTTAGTTAGCTAGTGTATGCAATATAATTTAATTGTTATCTACGTTACCTAAATCACTCAAAGACATGTAATTAAATTTAAATGCAAGTTAAACAAGGCATGTGCACGTAAAACGAGACAAAGGCACATTAAATGATATAAATGCATGTTAATTGATACAACTGCATGTTAAGTAACACAAAAATATATAAAATGCTATAAAATGACTTTGAGCTCTGTACTAGCTCGGTACGGGGTCTCACAACCTTCTCTCCTTAACATAATTTCGCCCTCACAATTCCTTCTTCCTTCTCGGATCAACTCGAAAGTAATCCAGGAATCCCAACCAACAAATAAAAATCTGGTTCCATGAAAATAATCGACCAACTACAATTGTAACAGCACTTGTAAGAATTTAAATGACTGTTGAGGGAGAACATCAATCAACTAACCTCAAATAAGAACTCTAGACAGCATCATATACGAATTCCAAGCACGAATACCATATAAATATATCGAATAAGAATTTTGAGAAAAGAGGCCAAATAAAGGCTCCGAATAAGCACACCAAGAAGAATACTCAATAAAAATAAAGAACCAAGAATTCCAAAATAGAGTGCCAATTATGATAGTCGAAGAAGAATACGACATAAGAAGGTCACGTAGAATCTCATATATTTGATATCAGTTGCCGAAAAAAGAATTCCGAACGATGATCTCCAAATAAGAGTACCAAATAAGAATCTTAATAGTCATCAACTTAGCGGTAAGGTGGCAATTCTATAACCCAATCAACATGAATACCACAAGACACTTCACAAGTTAATCCATTCCCCTATAATTACATCATTTTTAACCAAAGTAGAATAAGGGCAACCACGACTCTTAACTTTCAACCGGAATTCCCCATGTTCCAACTTCATATACTACTCGATCATCAACTTAACATCATGCATATACGGATTTCAATTAGGTAAAACAACTTCCTACTTGCATATTAACACATTGCACTCAATATAATATAAGAAAGGTACGGGAAACTTTTAGATCAATCAATAATTTAGCTCATAGGTTTATAAATATGGTTTACCTCCAACCATGGCTACTGCCTGCAGTCCGAACACAATTTTTCTGCCATCTAGGACATTCCTTGGCTCGGTGTTGGTCACTCCCACATCCAAGGCACCTGCCAAACTTTTTCCAACACTGGGCTTCAATGTTCCCATTTCGGTTGCAATAAGTACACATGACGATCTGAGAGGTAGTCACACTTGCTGATATACCACGAGCTGACTGGGTGGCTGAGGTTTCTTGTTATGGCCTAGCATGAATTGGTCCTTCTTGACTCTGGCCATGACTCCGAGTGCTTTTACCGATAGTTGGCCCTTGTGTTTTCCTCCGTTTTGGGTAGTCTTTCTTCTGACCCTTACTCAATTGACCTGACCCTGCCATTTCTTCTTTCTTTCCTTTCCCCGCTATTGTGGCAGCAAAAAGGGCCTCACCATAGGTGGAAAGCTATACACTACAAAAATTAAGCTATTTTGTGACAGACAGTAAACGTCACATTTTCGTCACAAAAGGGAATTTGTGACGAAATTGTGATGAAATTTAAGTTGTCGCGAAACATTGCGTGTCAAAATCATTTTTCTTCACATTTTTGTTGCAATGTGACAAATTTGCGATAATATATAGAGCTGAAACTTTTCATAGCAAAATCATCGCGTTGAGACGAATTTGCTACGAACTATGATTGTCGGTGAATCGTGGCAAACATTTCATGGCAAAATCGTCACAAGGTGTTCCTGGCAAAATCATAGCCGAATGTTGTCACAAATGTTTCATCGCATATTCATCCCAAACTATTTTCGTCACAAAAACATGGCTAATCGTGATAATTTTAAAATTGTTTTCGTCACAAATTTGTGGCAATTTTCAAATCCATTATTCTTGTATTGCTTGTAATATCATTTTGTTTGTCCTGCTAAATTACAAAATAACATTCATAATTGAATCTCAAACAATTTCTGAAAGCAACCCCATAATTAAATCTCAAATAATTATACAACTTGCACATCCATTCAAATGAACACAAATCTACACCAAAGTAGTTAAATATACATAATAGCCACTATTTAACAAAGTTACCTTCTTCAAACATACATTTTAAAAGAAATACTAAATGTACATCTATCATACCATGACCTTATAGATCCTATTAGGCATCACTGTCTTGTTGTTCTGAGGGAGACTAAGATTGATCCGGATGCGGTTGGGGTAGATGGGGCAACAATTGGGTCAACTGAGCGATCTGTTGTTGAAACTTTTTAAATTGCTCGTTTTGTTGTGCAATCAATTCAGTACTTAAATTTGATGTTGCCCTATTGACAGCTTCTTGCATTTCTTGCTCTGTGATTCGATGAGCAACAGACAGGACGTTGTGCATGGACCCTCGTATGGCCTGTGATCCTAAACTATACAATCGCCTTCCTCTAGCTGATTCGCCTACTGCCTGGTAAAACAATGCATCACGGTCAATAGGCAGTGCAATTGAATCTCTTTGCGATGACGTTATGGCCTGCTCGACCAATTGTTTGTACTTGGCCTGCAATTAATACGTAATTATTGTTATTTTACTTTAATGTTAATTATTAATCATAGAATAAGTTCAAATAAATATATGACGTACCATGGTTTCTTCAGCCCTAGGGTCAGAGTATGGACTATCGGCGCCTTTCCTATTAACTTTTTCAAACACATCTGCCCTCGTCGCTGGTCCCTCCGATTTTGATTCCTATAGAAGCATTAATCAAATAACAATTCCTAAATTAAATATTTAATTATCATATAGAAATACAATTTAAATAATTAGTTTAACACTTACCAATCTTCTCTTGACCTCGTGAAATGGGAGACAACCAGTATAATGTGGAGACGGCTTATTTAATCTGTTCTTTTTGTTTGTCTCTGACCTCTTCCTCCATGCATCTGTGTTCCAGTGCTGACATAGTCCCTCCCATACATTGTCACTCAACCAACTGGGCTTAATCTTTTTTTTTTTTTTTGATTTCACAACCCCTATAGAAAAGGCCTCGTAACTGAGTATTAACGTTTTAAAAAAATAATCGGCGGATGACTGGTTTATCAAAGGGGTACCACTTGTACAATCTCTACAGTCATATATTAAGTATTAATAATACAACTTATATATTGACACGGTATATGAAACTAAAATATATATATATATGAAATTAATTTCATATACTTTAGTACCTGAAAAGAGATGAACCATCTCTCTTTAACATCAATTGGAATCGTAGCCCATCTCGTCCAAGGCTCGTTGAACCAGACATTTAATATATTGGTGACCTCTCGTGCCACCCTGGCCAGTATCCATCTGTAATTAATAAAAGATACAAAAGTATACTAACAATTTTAATGAAAAAAATAAACAAAATAATGTACATATTATATAAAATTGTACTTAATGTTCTTATACCTGCCTGAATATATCATCATGTGTGTGCGTCTATCAATCTGCCTTACAGTGTACGCCTCCAAAGATGGGAATCCATATTCTTGCCAAACCTCAAAATGTACTCTAGCAGCTCGTCGTTGAGCAGCAGCTGAAGACTCCGGCTGGTTAGTAGATGGTATGGAACGGGCCATAGGCGAGTTATCAGAGTCAACATGCAAACCATATAAGTGTTGTGGCAATCCCGTGGATGAAGTAGTTGCCGGAGATTGATTATCAGTGGGTAAAGTGGAAGTAGTAGTTGCCAAAAATTGATCATCTGTGGGTTTGCCAATCTGTGAGATCAACCCTAGAGTACTCAATGGTATTGAGGTGGATGAAGTAGATGTTTGCCCAGCATTGGAGGATAAGTGGGATGTTTGTGCACTACCTGAACATGCAATAGAGCGCTGCAACATCCCAGGAGGCACATATTTTCTAGCCATACCTTTACCTTTATTTTTATTTAAAGACATATCTGTTTTGGACAAAATCCAACTATCATTAAAGAATATAGATCTACATATACAATTTGAATACATTACAATCATATTAAATGTTTATAATTAGTATAAATACATTGAAATAATCCATTAAATGTAATTAGCACTAATCATTATCATTATCTTCATCGTCATCTCTATTTTCATTTTCATCTTCATCTTCATCTTCATCTTCGTCTTCGTCTTCGTCTTCGTCTTCATTTTTATTTTTGTCTCCGTCTTCATCTTCGTCTTCATATTCATCTTCACCTTCACATTCACCTTCACTTTCACCTTGAACTTGCTGTTGTTGCTATTGTAACTCATTCAATTTCGCTTGCAATACCTCAATATTTTCAATTGATTCATGAACACGTCAAGGCATATCTCCATCGTCTGGTAGTATTACATGCACATCCATTTCATCTGATTGAAAAGGTATTTCCTCTTCTATTTCATACTCCTTATGGGGCACATCATAGTAATTCCTTGGTTTGATTTTGCATACAACCTACCAGTCTGCGCCATCTCTCTTAGCACCAGGGTATTTGCAGTAATAGACTTGATGTGCTTGTTCTGCTAACACAAGCGGTTCATATTTTGGAAATCCCCTCTTCACATTGGCCTCGACAATTTGATACTTAGGATGTTCCTTAACACCTCTGCTGTGACGCCCGGGTTTTAGCCATGCATTTAATTACTGTTGCATCTTTGTTTGCGCATTTCCTTCTGTGCATTATTGACTGCCTTCTTGACTTACTATTCACTCCGTTTTTAAACTGCCTTCTATTAGTTAATTAGCATTTTTATTAAATCATATTAATTGTAAAAGTAGTGGGAAAAATGTGCAATTGAGCTAGAGGCGATAGGAGATCTCGTTTAGAAAATGATTTTTAGTAGTTGAATGAATAGTGTTACGTAACTAACTTAGGTAATTAATTAGCTAGCATATATTTTACTATCTAAGCTCGTTTTAAAGCTTACTACGCACATTTTATTAGATCACTTAAGCACCCAAATGACCCCACCTCAACTTAACCCCTTTATTATCACTTAAGCTCATAAAATGCAAAAGAAAAAAAAAATAAAAAGCTGAAATCAGGAGCCAAACCCGACAGCCCCTCTTTGCACTTGGGAGGATTTTTGCTTCTTCAAATCATCAAATCAAGCCACTCCAAGCCTTGAGCAACTAGTGTAGGGTGTTTGCGAGGTTCCTAGGTGCTCCTACACGCTTTGGTGAGGGATTTCACGACTTGTTTTTGCATTTTTAAATAGTTGCTCATTTCTTGCTTTGTTAAAAATATGATTAAATGCCATTGTAATTGTTATCTATGCTAATATACCATCTATATGAATGCTAGAGAACACATTTGAGCCGTCGTTTCGCAATTTAAACGGTTAGAATCGTTAGTTTGATTTTTAGGGTGAATAGTGACATTTTTCTAGGGTTTTGTGTAATTGCTCAAATTAGCTTGATTTAATGCTTCTAATATATGCCTTAGGTGCTAGTAAAGATAACCTAATAGCCCCGTGCACTTGTATTGCCCTTAAATCGCTTAAAAATGGAAAATAGCCGACTTTAACTTGGGGCTTTTGGGGTTAATGCAAATCCGGATTGATTCGGGCTTCAATTCTAGTATCCTTAGGCTATCTAGGTGCTATAGATGCCTTGATATCCCTTGTTTGAAGCCCGGACAATGTAGGTGTAGTTTAAAGCCGAAAGAGGGAAATTGGGGCTCTCGGGGTAAACGCGGGCATTTGAATGAGTTAGAGGGTTGAGAGGGTACCTTGAGGGTTAGTTAGAAGGTTGGGAGAGTTTCCTTTGAAAATGAAATCATTAACTTTGGTTTGGAAGAGAAATAGTTTGTAAAATAAAGGGGTTTAAGTGCAATTTCGGTCGTCTCCCATTTCTAAACCCACGGCATGTCCTCTTGAGTTTTTATATGTGATATTAAGTTGATTTGAAGCTTTTGGTATAATTCTATGGTTATTTTGTAATGTCTATTTACAAAACTGTATATTTGCTTATATAATTGTTCTATTCTAATTGCATCGAGGTCAACCTACTTTGTTGATCCTCATATGTGTTAATGCTTATATTATTGCTATTAACTTGCCATCGTTAAGTGCATTGCATAGTGGTTGCGCAACCATAGTGTCAGGGGCGGATGTGTTGAATATCGACTGGGCGGCAGAGGGCTTGCCAGTGGATATTCAAACTCCGTACCCTATTCCCTCATTCGCCTGGTCCGGAGATTGCCAGGGGATGTTGGGTCGTAGGATTCGGGGTACATCCGGAGTACACCCACTGGAGTGTTTGGGGATTATGCCGGCTTATCGTGATCGTGCTCGTGGTTCGTGGATCATGATTGAAGACCAGTGAAGATTGGTGTATAGGGGATTGAGTGAAATGTATCCTTTTAAATGTGTGGTTATTTAAGTTATCGTTCTTTCTTTAAGTGTCTAAGTGTTATTGTTGTATAATTGTATTATATGTTGCATTGCACGCCCCGGGACTATATCCCTCACTGGGCAACAGTGGTTGCTCATACCTCGATATCTGTTTCAGGAGACGCTGGGGGTGATCCCCATCTTGTTGATTTAGTTGAGGAAGAAGAAGTTCAGATTGAGCCTTTACCTTAGTTGCTGTGCCTGATAGCTTGAGGTGGTTAATGAATTTGCTGCTATGTGGAAGATTCATCTGATTACTTTACGTACTATTTTGTGGCCTAAGGGCTATGTATATGTTGTTGTGCAAATTGAAGGATAGTAGATTGTGATGTAGAACTGGAAGCCATGTCTTGTAATAACTTTTATTCTTGCCTTTATTTCCTTGCATGCTTGGGAGTGGATGGTTAATGTAGAATGCGTTATCCTTTAAGTTGTTTGATTGATTTCCTAGAATGTTATGATTATAAAACTATGCTAACAACAAGTTCTCGCATGCTTGTGTGTTTTGGAGCTATTGTGTACCATAAGGCTTGGATGGCCTTATAGCTTTGTTGTTTAATTAAGAAAAGCTTGTTTTGCATTGTTGGGACTTGGTTTAAGTGCTTACAGGTTTTTGGAATGTCCACGGTACAGGGGAGACTCTGTCCGTGTGTCGGGTCCGGACTTAACCTTTAGCTTGGGGGTTGGGTCGGGGCGTGACATTTAAGTGGTATCAGAGCTATAGATTGCATGAAGCCGGGTTAAATTTCTCGGTCTGTGGGTAGAGATTTGTTATGTGACTTTGTGAATACATGAGTCTTTGATTTTGATTGACCTAAGTGAAATTTGAATAAGGAATGAACATGCTAGCATGGAAATAGAATATCAAGAGTCTAGAATGTCAAGTATGATCTAGTGATTTATGTGTACTTCAAGAATGTGGAATATTTATTAGAACTTCTATGTACTTGACTTTATGTGAATCTAATTGGACTTTCTTTATGTGTTTACTTATAAATTGCATATATACACATATATACCTGTCATAACACTTTGCATTCTAGCTATTCGAGATGAGGCCTCGCCGTCGTGCTGATAATCTGAATGTTGGTGGAGAACCCGAGGGGGTTCATGGGCAAGAAGCTGAGGTGGCCGAAAATGCACCGCAGGTTCAAGAATCGAGCACTGCACAGATCTTGGCCACGATGGCCACAGCTATGAACACTATCGCCCAGTTTGTTACACAACAGGGTCAGCCAGGGGTCGTGGGAGGTAATCAGGCTGCGAGAGCCGGAGGTAGTGGTCCTACCGGAGGGAATCTGTATGATCGGTTTATACATCATGGGGCCTATACTTTCTTTGGGGAGCCGGACGATATGAAAGCTGAGATGTGGCTAAGGAAGTTCGAGAGAGTGGCAGCGATACTGGAGTGCCATGATGACAGGAAGATTACTTATGCTACTTTCCTTCTCGAGGGTGATGCTGAAGATTGGTGGAATACCATCAGTGAGAAGTGGGGAGCTGAGGGAGGTCATCATACGTGGGCCGACTTTGTCTGAGAATTTCGAGACAAGTATATATCGGTAGTTGCCCGCGAGAGGCGACAAACTGAGTTCATAAACTTGAAGCAGGGAAGTATGACGGTAGATCAATACGAGGCTACTTTTACCCGGCTTTCCCGTTATGCACCAGCTTTAATTCAGCCGGAGGACATGAAGATTCAGAGGTTCATCTTGGGTTTGAGGAGAGATATTATGCTGAACTTGTCTTCAAATGATTTTCCCAACTATGCTGCAGCAGTCCGAGCTGCCTCGAGATATGAGAAACGGAAGGCCGATGTGTTAGCCGAGACCAGTCAATCGAGTAAACGGTTTCAGTCTCAGAGTCAAGGGTACCAGGGGCAGGCTGTATCAGTTGGGCAGAGTTCACAGCCGAGGCAGACTCAGAGTTACACCGGGCCTACTCAGACTCAGGCACGACCAGTCCAGAGTCAGACTCAGAGTCAGTTTCGTCCAGCAGTTTCCCGTTCGCAGCAGGGTAGTTCAGCTACCTCTACTTACAGAGCTCCTTCGGGAGGCACTGTTGCAAGATGTCACCAGCAGTGCAGCTTCTGTCAGCGCCAGGGCCACACTGAGGATGTTTGTTGGAAGAAACATAACAAGTGTACAGGTTGCGGCAGTGATCAGCACAGGGTTAAAGACTGTCAGAAATTTAAGAACCCTAGGGGTCAGACATCAGCTCAGAACTCTCAGACCAGGGCACCAGCTGCAGCACCACCACCACGAGGTCAGGCCCGTGTATTTGCTTTGGATGCTGAGGAGCTTCCGGACACTACTGCTGTGGTAGAAGGTATTTTTCTTCTTAATGATTAGTCAGTTAAGGTTTTAATTGATTACGGGGCTTCGCATTCTTTTATTACTCCTACTTGTGCACAAAATGCTAAATTGAAACATGATAAACTGTTGCATGAGATTGTGGTTTATACTCCTATGGGTCTGAAGTTTGTTACTAGATCTATTTGCAGAGCATGTAGTATATTTATTGAGGGTCGTGTTTTTCCTGCTGATTTGATTATCCTACCCTTCAATGACTTTGAAATTATATTGGGGATGGACTGGTTAAGTAAATATTATGCCCAGCTTGATTGTAGAAAGAAGATTGTGTATCTAGAAATGCCTGACCAGCCTGTACTTAAAATAGTTGGTAGTAGAAAATCTACGGGAACTCCTATTATTTCTTCTATTAGGGCATCTAAATTATTGAGCAAGGGTTGTGAGGCTTATCTTGCATATTTGATTAATCAACCTGGGGATCAATTGAAATTGAATGATGTACCTATCGTGAGGGAGTTTCCGGGGGTCTTTCCTGAGGAATTACCTGGGTTACCGCCTGATAGAGAGATAGAGTTCATGATTGATTTATTGCCGGGGACTTCACCTATCTCTAGGACTCCGTACAGAATGGCTCCACCTGAGTTGCAGGAATTGAAAGTTCAATTACAGGGCTTGCTTGAGAAGGGATTCATTCAGCCGATTTCTTCGCCTTGGGGTGCGCCAGTCCTATTTGTTAAAAAGAAAGACGGATCTCTTCGCCTATGCATTGATTATCGGGGTCTTAATCAGGTAACCATCAAAACTAAATATCCTTTGCCTTTAATCGAAGAGTTATTTGATCAGTTGCAAGGCGCCAGGGTATTCTCTAAATTTGATCTAAGGCAGGGTTATTATCAGCTGAGGATTAAGAAAGACGATGTTCCTAAAACTGCCTTCAGAACTCGATATGGCCATTATGAGTTTGTTGTCTTTCCGTTTGGTCTTACTAATGCTCCCGCCGCATTCATGGATTTAATGCAGAGGGTATTCCGTCCTTATCTGGATCAATTTGTGGTCATATTCATTGATGATATTCTTGTCTATTCTAAATCTGAAGCAGAGCATGAACAGCATCTCAGAATTGTGTTGCAGACTCTACAGGAGCATCAGTTATTTGCAAAGTTTAGCAAATGTGAATTCTGGCTTAAGCAAGTTGCTTTTCTTGGCCATATTATCTCGCAGGATGGTATTTCTGTTGATCCAGCGAAGATTGAAGTTGTGTTATCTTGGAAACGACCTGAAACTGTCACGGAGATTCGTAGCTTCCTTGGTTTAGCTGGGTATTATCGGAGGTTTGTCAAGGATTTCTCTAAGATTGCAGGGCCTTTAACTCAGCTTACTCAGAAGAAAACAGTGTTTGACTGGAATGATAAATGCGAGGCCAGCTTCCAGGAATTGAAGAAGAGATTGACTACAGCTCCTATTCTTGCTTTACCTGAGGGTTATGATAATCTGGTGATCTATAGTGATGCTTCGAAGGAAGGTCTGGGTTGTGTATTGATGCAGAATGGCCGGGTTATTGCTTATGCTTCCAGGAAACTGAAACCTTATGAACTCAACTATCCGACTCATGATCTTGAGCTTGCAGCTATCATTCTTGTATTAAAGAAATGGCGTCATTATCTCTGGGGCAACAAGTTTGAAATCTTTACAAATCATAAGAGCTTGAAATATCTGTTTTCACAGAAAGAGTTGAACATGAGGCAGAGGCGTTGGCTGGAATTACTTGAGGACTATAACTGCACCATTAACTATTTTCCAGGTAAGGCCAATATTGTTGCTGATGCTTTGAGCCGAAAGGCTACTGTTGCTAGCTTGATTATCAAGAATTGGGAATTCATGGAAGAATTGTGCTTGTGGAAGCCTAGTACTTCAAATTCTGGTATTCAATTTGCAAGTTTGCAGATTCAATCTCTGTTGTTATCCAGGATTCGAGAAGCTCAACAGGCTGATCTTCAATTGTTGAAAGTCTTAGAGAATTCTAAAGGGGGAGAGTCGGATTTCAAACTGCACGACGATGGTATTCTTAAATTCAAGGGTAGAATCTGTATTCCGAATTATCCAACTCTAAAGAAGGATATTCTTGCTGAGGCACACAGTTCCAGATATACTATCCATCCAGGCAGTACTAAAATGTATAGAGATTTGAAGCAGAATTTCTGGTGGAATAATATGAAGAGAGAAATTGCAGACTATGTAGCTCGATGCCTTACTTGTCAGAAAGTTAAAGCAGAACATCAGAGACCTGCAGGGTTGTTGCAACCCTTGGCTATTCCTGTTTGGAAATGGGATCATATTACTATGGATTTCGTATCAGATTTACCGAGGTCTTCGAGGGGTAATGACTCAGTCTGGGTTATTGTGGATAGACTGACCAAAACTTCTCACTTTATTGCTAAAAAGAAGTCTGATTCTCTTGATAAACTGGTAGAGTTGTATATTGAGAATGTTGTCCGATTACATGGAATTCCAAAGAGTATCGTGTCAGATAGAGATCCCAGATTCACATCTCAGTTCTGGCAGAAGATTCAGAAAGCTTTGGGCACAAATTTGAATTTCAGTACAGCTTATCATCCTCAGACAGATGGTCAATCCGAGAGAACTATCTTAATCCTTGAGGATATGTTACGGGCTTGCATTCTGGACTTCGGTAAGAGTTGGGAGAAGTATTTGCCACTAGCAGAGTTCGCCTACAACAATAGTTATCAAGCTACTATTGGTATGGCACCTTATGAGGCACTGTATGGGCGTAAATGTCGGTCTCCTCTCTACTGGGATGATGTTGGTGAAATGAAGACTATCGACCTTACTCTCTTACCTGAAATGAACAAAATGATTGATCATGTGCAGCTTATCAGAAAAAGAATGCTTACAGCACAGAGCCGGAAAAAGAGTTATGCAGATAGACGCCGTCGTGATCTGAAATTTGTCATGGGGGATCGAGTATTTCTGAAAATTTCTCCTCGCAAGGGTTTGATTCGGCATGGTAAAGGAGGTAAACTCAGTCCTCGATATGTGGGACCATTTGAGATAACTGAAACTGTTGGTGATTTGGCTTACCGTTTGGCTTTACCTCCCAGTCTGGGCAGAATTCATGACGTATTCCATGTTTCCATGCTTCGGAAGTATCAGCCAGATCCCTCTCACATACTTGAGCCGGAACCACTGGAGATCAGTGAAACTTTGACCTACACAGAGAAACCTCTTCGAATTGTTGATCAGAAAGTTCAGGAGTTGAGGACTAAAAGCATTCCGATGGTTAAAGTTCTGTGAGATCATCACGGAGTAGAGGATGCGACATGGGAAAGAGAGGATCAGATGCGGGAACGGTATCCAGAGTTATTCGCCGAATCATGTAAGAATTGCGTGGACGCAATTAGTTTAAGGGGGAGAGGATGTGACGCCCGGGTTTTAGCCATGCATTTAATTACTGTTGCATCTTTGTTTGCGCATTGCCTTCTGTGCATTATTGACTGCCTTCTTGAGTTACTATTCACTCCGTTTTTAAACTACCTTCTGTTAGTTAATTAGCATTTTTATTAAATCATATTAATTGTAAAAGTAGTGGGAAAAAATGTCCAATTGAGCTAGAGGCGATAGGAGATCTCGTTTAGAAAATGATTTTTAGTAGTTGAATGAATAGTGTTACGTAACTAACTTAGGTAATTAATTAGCTAGCATATATTTTACTATCTAAGCTCGTTTTAAAGCTTACTACGCACATTTTATTAGATCACTTAATCACCCAAATGACCCCACCTCAACTTAACCCCTTTATTATCACTTAAGCTCATAAAATGCAAAAGAAAAAAAAAATAAAAAGCTGAAATCAGGAGCCAAACCCGACAGCCCCTCTTTGCACTTGGGAGGATTTTTGCTTCTTCAAATCATCAAATCAAGCCACTCCAAGCCTTGAGCAACTAGTGTAGGGTGTTTGCGAGGTTCCTAGGTGCTCCTACACGCTTTGGTGAGGGATTTCACGACTTGTTTTTGCATTTTTAAATAGTTGCTCATTTCTTGGTTTGTTGAAAATATGATTAAATGCCATTGTAATTGTTATCTATGCTAATATACCATCTATATGAATGCTAGAGAACACATTTGAGCCGTCGTTTCGCAATTTAAACGGTTAGAATCGTTAGTTTGATTTTTAGGGTGAATAGTGACGTTTTTCTAGGGTTTTGTGTAATTGCTCGAATTAGCTTGATTTAATGCTTCTAATAGATGCCTTAGGTGCTAGTAAAGATAACCTAATAGCCCCGTGCACTTGCATTGCCCTTAAATCGCTTAAAAATGGAAAATAGCCGACTTTAACTTGGGGCTTTTGGGGTTAATGCAAATCCGGGTGGATTCGGGCTTCAATTCTAGTATCCTTAGGCTATCTAGGTGCTATAGATGCCTTGATATCCCTTGTTTGAAGCCCGGACAATGTAGGTGTAGTTTAAAGCCGAAAGAGGGAAATTGGGGCTCTCGGGGTAAACGCGGGCATTTGAATGAGTTAGAGGGTTGAGAGGGTACCTTGAGGGTTAGTTAGAAGGTTGGGAGAGTTTCCTTTGAAAATAAAATCATTAACTTTGGTTTGGAAGAGAAATAGTTTGTAAAATAAAGGGGTTTAAGTGCAATTTCGGTCGTCTCCCATTTCTAAACCCACGGCATGTCCTCTTGAGTGTTTATATGTGATATTAAGTTGATTTGAAGCTTTTGGTATAATTCTATGGTTATTTTGTAATGTCTCTTTACAAAACTGTATATTTGCTTATATAATTGTTCTATTCTAATTGCATCGAGGTCAACCTACTTTGTTGATCCTCATATGTGTTAATGCTTATATTATTGCTATTAACTTGCCATCGTTAAGTGCATTGCATAGTGGTTGCGCAACCATAGTGTCAGGGGCGGATGTGTTGAATATCGGCTGGGCGACAGAGGGCTTGCCAGTGGATATTCAAACTCCGTGCCCTATTCCCTTATTCGCCTGGTCCGGAGATTGCCAGGGGATGTTGGGTCGTAGGATTCGGGGTACATCCGGAGTACACCCACTGGAGTGTTTGGGGATTATGCCGGCTTATCGTGATCGTGCTCGTGGTTCGTGGATCGTGATTGAAGACCAGTGAAGATTGGTGTATAGGGGATTGAGTGAAATGTATCCTTTTAAATGTGTGGTTATTTAAGTTATCGTTCTTTCTTTAAGTGTCTAAGTGTTATTGTTGTATAATTGTATTATATGTTGCATTGCACGCCCCGGGACTATATCCCTCACTGGGCAACAGTGGTTGCTCATACCTCGATATCTGTTTCAGGAGACGCTGGGGGTGATCCCCATCTTGTTGATTTAGTTGAGGAAGAAGAAGTTCAGATTGAGCCTTTACCTTAGTTGCTGTGCCTGATAGCTTGAGGTGGTTAATGAATTTGCTGCTATGTGGAAGATTCATCTGATTACTTTACGTACTATTTTGTGGCCTAAGGGCTATGTATATGTTGTTGTGCAAATTGAAGGATAGTAGATTGTGATGTAGAACTGGAAGCCATGTCTTGTAATAACTTTTATTCTTGCCTTTATTTCCTTGCATGCTTGGGAGTGGATGGTTAATGTAGAATGCGTTATCCTTTAAGTTGTTTGATTGATTTCCTAGAATGTTATGATTATAAAACTATGCTAACAACAAGTTCTCGCATGCTTGTGTGTTTTGGAGCTATTGTGTACCATAAGGATCGAATGGCCTTATAGCTTTGTTGTTTAATTAAGAAAAGCTTGTTTTGTATTGTTGGGACTTGGTTTAAGTGCTTACAGGTTTTTGGAATGTCCACGGTGTCACGCCCCGACCCAACCCCCAAGCTAAAGGTTAAGTCCGGACCCGACACACGGACAGAGTCTCCTCTGTACCGTGGACATTCTAAAAACCTGTAAACGCTTAAACAAGGTCCCAACAATACAATACAGCTTTTCTCAATTAAACAACAAAGCTATAAGGCCATCCGAGCCTTATAGTGCACAATAATTCCAAAACACACAAGCATGCGAGAACTAGTTGACAACATAGTCTCATAATCATAACATTCTAGGAAATCAATAAAGCAACTTAAGGGATAAAGCATTCTACATCAACTATCCACTCCCAAGCATGCAAGGAAATAAGACAAGAATAAAAGTTATTACAGTTCGTAGACCTTCAAAGCTACAACCTATCCATTTAATCTTCAACTTATACAACAAGCATATACAAAGCCCTTGGGCTACAAAATAGTACATAAAGTAATCAGATGAGTCTTCCACAAAGCAACAAAATCATTAACCACCTCAAGTTATCAGACACAGCAACTAAGGTAAAGGCTCGGTTTGAACTTCTTCTTCCTCAACTAAATCAACAAGCTGGGGATCACCCTCAGCGTCTCCTGAAACAGATATCGAGGTATGAGCAACCACTGTTGCCCAGTGAGGGATATAGTCCCGGGGCGTGCAATGCAACAGATGATACAATTACACAACAATAACACTTTATCAATTTAAGAATCAATGAAACTTAAATAACCACACAATTAAAAGGATACATTTCAACAATCCCCTATACACCAATCTTCACTGGTCTTCAATCACGATCCACGAACCACGAGCACGATCACGATAAGCCGGCATAACCCCAATCACTCCAGTGGGTGTACTCCGGATGTACCCCGAATCCTACGACCCAACATCCCCTGGCAATCTCCGGACCAGGCGAATGAGGGAATAGGGCACGGAGTTTGAATATCCACCGGCAAGCCCTCTGCCGCCCAGCCGATATTCAACACATCCGCCCCGACACTATGGTTGCGCAACCACTATGCAATGCACTTAATGATGGCAGGTTAATAGCAATAATATAAGCATTAACACATATGAGGATCAACAAAGTAGGTTGACCTCGTTGCAATTAGGATAGAAGCAAATATAGAAGTTAATAAGCAGTTTACAAGTGAACATATACAAAATAAGCATAGGATTACACCAAAAGCTCCAAACCAACTTAATATCACATATAAACACTCATGAAGTCATGCCGTGGGTTTAGAAATGTGAGACAAACGAAATTGCACTTAAACCCCTTTATTTTACATACTATTTCTCTTCCAAACCCAAGTTAATGATTTCATTTTCAAAAGAAACTCTCCCAACCTTCTAACTAACCCCCAAGGTACCCTTTCAACCCTCGAACTCAATCAAATGCCCGCGTTTACCCCGAAAGCCCCAATTTCCCTCTTTTGGCTTTAAACCACACCTACATTGTTCGGGCTTCAAACAAGGGATAACAAGGCATCTATAGCACCTAGGTGGCCTAAGGAAACTAGAATTGAAGCCCGAATCCACCCGGAATCGCATTAACCCCGAAAGCCCCAACTTAAAGTCGGCTATTTTCCATTTTTAGGCGATTTAAGGGCAATGCAAGTGCGCGGGGTTATTTAATTATCTTCACTAGTACCTAAGGCATCAATTAGAAGCATTAATTCAATCCAATTCGAGCAATTACGCAAAACCCTAGAAAAAACGTCACTATTCACCCTAAAAATCAAACTTACGATTCTAACCGTTTAAAAAGCGAAACAACGGCTCAAATGTGTTCTCTAGCATTCATATAGATGGTATATTAGCATAGATAACAATTACAATGGCATTTGATCACATTTTCAACAAATCAAGAAATTGACAACTATTTAGAAATGCAAAAACAAGCTATGAAATCCCTCACCACTACGCGTAGGAACACCTAGGAGGCTTGAAGACACCCTAATCCACTTGCTCAAGGCTTGGGAGGGCTTGGTTTGAAGGATTGAAAGACAAAATTTTCCTCTTTTCTCTCTATGCTGCTGTCGGCCTTTCTCTGTTCTGTTTCAGCTTTTTATTTTTTTTTTCTTTTGCATTTTGAGAGTTTAAGTGATATATAAAAGGCTAAGTTGAGGTGGGGTCCTTTGGGCGCTTGAGTGGTCTAATATAATACGCGTAGTAAGCTTTAAAAGCGAGTCTAAGGGGTGACACATTGGTTAACTAATTAAATCTATAAAGTTATTACGTAACACTATTCACTTGACTTCTAAAATTATTTTCTAAACGAGCCTTCCTAACGCCTTAAGCTCAAAAGCACATTTTTCCCACTACTTTTACAATTAATATGATTTAATAAAAATGCTAGTTAATTAATAGTAAGCATTTTAAAAACGAAGTGAATAGTAGTCACAAGTCAGTTAATAAGGCATAGAAGTAAATGCGCAGATAAGGGATGCAACAGTAATTAAATGCATGGCAAATTCTCGGGCGTCACATCCTCTCCCCCTTAAACTAATTGCGCCCACGCAATTCTTACATGGTTCGGCGAATAACTCTAGATACCGATCCCGCATCTGATCCTCTCTTTCCCACGTCGCATCCTCTACTCCGTGATGATCCCACAGAACTTTAACCATCGGAATGCTTTTAGTCCTCAGCTCCTGAACTTTCTGATCAACAATTCGAAGAGGTTTCTCTGTGTAGGTCAAAGTTTCACTGATCTCTAGCGGTTCCGGTTCAAGTATGTGAGAGGGATCTGGCTGATACTTCCGAAGCATGGAAACATGGAATACGTCATGAATTCTGCCCAGACTGGGAGGTAAAGCCAAACGGTAAGCCAAATCACCAACAATTTCAGTTATCTCAAATGGTCCCACATATCGAGGACTGAGTTTACCTCCTTTACCATGCCGAATCAAACCCTTGCGAGGAGAAATTTTCAAAAATACCCGGTCCCCCACAGCAAATTTCAGATCACGACGTCGTCTATCTGCATAACTCTTTTGCCGGCTCTGCGCTGTAAGCATCATTTTCCTGATAAGCTGCACCTGATCAATCATTTTGTTCATTTCAGGTAAAAGAGTAGGGTCGATAGTCTTCATCTCACCAACATCATCCCAGTAGAGAGGAGACCGACATTTACGCCCATACAATGCCTCATAAGGTGCCATACCAATAGTAGCTTGATAACTATTGTTGTAGGCGAACTCTGCTAGTGGCAAATACTTCTCCCAACTCTTACCGAAGTCCAGAATACAAGCCCGCAACATATCCTCAAGGATCAAGATAGTTCTCTCGGATTGACCATCTGTCTGAGGATGATAAGCTATACTGAAATTCAAATTCGTGCCCAAAGCTTTCTGAATCTTCTGCCAGAACTGAGATGTGAATCTGGGATCTCTATCCGACACAATACTCTTTGGAATTCCATGAAGTCGGACCACGTTCTCAATATACAACTCTACCAGTTTATCAAGAGAATCAGACTTCTTTTTAGCAATAAAATGAGAAGTCTTGGTCAGTCTATCCACAATAACCCAGACTGAGTCGTTACCCCTCGAAGACCTCGGTAAATCGGATACGAAGTCCATAGTGATATGATCCCATTTCCAAACAGGAATAGCCAAAGGCTGCAACAACCCTGCAGGTCTCTGATGTTCTGCTTTAACTTTCTGACAAGTAAGACATCGGGCAACATAGTCAGCAATTTCTCTCTTCATATTATTCCACCAGAAATTCTGCTTCAAATCTTTATACATTTTCGTACTGCCTGGATGGATAGTATATCGAGAACTGTGTGCCTCAGCAAGAATATCCTTCTTCAGAGTTGGATCATTCGGAATACAGATTCTACCTTTGAATTTGAGAATACCATCGTCGTGCAGTTTGAAATCCGACTCTCCCCCTTTAGAATTCTCTAAGACTTTCAACAATTGAAGATCAGCCTGTTGAGCTTCTCTAATCCTGGATAACAACAGAGATTGAATCTGCAAACTTGCAAATTGAATACCAGAATTTGAAGTACTAGGCTTCCATAAGCACAATTCTTCCATGAATTCCCAATTCTTGATAATCAAGCTGGCAATAGTAGCCTTCCGGCTCAAAGCATCAGCAACAATATTCGCCTTACCTGGAAGATAGTTAATAGTGCAGTTATAGTCCTCAAGTAATTCCAGCCAACGCCTCTGCCTCATGTTCAACTCTTTCTGTGAAAACAAATATTTCAAGCTCTTATGATCTGTAAAGATTTCAAACTTGTTGCCCCAGAGATAATGGCACCATTTCTTTAACGCAAGAATGATAGCTGCAAGCTCAAGATCATGAGTCGGATAGTTGAGTTCATAAGGCTTCAGTTTCCTGGAAGCATAAGCAATAACCCTGCCATTCTGCATCAATACACAACCCAGACCTTCCTTCGAAGCATCACTGTAGATCACCAGATTATCATAACCCTCAGGTAAAGCAAGAATAGGAGCTGTAGTCAATCTCTTCTTCAATTCCTGGAAGCTGGCCTCACATTTATCATTCCAGTCAAATACTGTTTTCTTCTGAGTAAGCTGAGTTAAAGGCCCTGCAATCTTAGAGAAATCCTTTACAAACCTCCGATAATACCCAGCTAAACCAAGGAAGCTACGAATCTCCGTGACAGTTTCAGGCCGTTTCCAAGATAACACTACTTCAATCTTCGCTGGATCAATAGAAATACCATCCTGCGAGATAATATGGCCAAGAAAAGCAACTTGCTTAAGCCAGAATTCACATTTGCTAAACTTTGCAAATAACCGATGCTCCTGAAGTGTTTGTAACACAATTCTGAGATGCTGTTCATGTTCCGCCTCAGATTTAGAATAAACAAGGATATCATCAATAAATATGACTACAAATTGATCCAGATAAGGACGGAATACCCTCTGCATTAAGTCCATGAATGCGGCGGGAGCATTAGTAAGACCAAACGGCAAGACAACAAACTCATAATGGCCATATCGAGTTCTGAAGGCAGTTTTTGGAACATCATCTTTCTTAATCCTCAGTTGATAATAGCCCTGCCTCAGATCAAATTTAGAGAATACCCTGGCGCCTTGCAACTGATCAAATAACTCTTCGATTAAAGGCAAAGGATATTTATTTTTGATGGTTACCTGATTAAGACCCCGGTAATCGATGCATAGGCGAAGAGATCCGTCTTTCTTTTTAACGAAGAGAACTGGCGCACCCCACGGTGAAGAACTCGGCTGAATGAATCCCTTCTCAAGCAAGCCCTGCAATTGAACTTTCAATTCCTGCAACTCAGGTGGAGCCATTCTGTACGGAGTCCTAGAGATAGGTGAAGTCCCCGGCAATAAATCAATCATGAACTCTATCTCTCTATCAGGCGGTAACCCAGGTAATTCCTCAGGAAAGACCCCCGGAAACTCTCTCACGATAGGTACATCATTCAATTTCAGTTGATCCCCAGGTTGATTAATCAAATAAGCAAGATAAGCCTCACAACCCTTGCTCAATAATTTAGATGCCCTAATAGAAGAAATAATAGGAGTTCCCGTAGATTTTCTACTACCAACTATTTTAAGTACGGGTTGGTCAGGCATCTCTAGATACACAATCTTCTTTCTACAATCAAGCTGGGCATAATATTTACTTAACCAGTCCATCCCCAATATAATTTCAAAGTCATTGAAGGGTAGGATAATCAAATCAGCAGGAAAAACACGACCTTCAATAAATATGCTACATGCTCTGCAAATAGATCTAGTAACAAACTTCGGACCCATAGGAGTATAGACCACAATCTCATGCAACAGTTTATCATGTTTCAATTTAGCATTTTGTGCACAAGTAGGAGTAATAAAAGAATGCGAAGCCCCGGAATCAATTAAAACCTTAACTGATTGATCATTAAGAAGAAAAATACCTTCTACCACAGCGGTAGTGTCCGGAAGCTCCTCGGCATCCAAAGCAAATACTCGGGCCTGGCCTCGTGGTGGTGGTGCTGCAGCTGGGGCCCTGGTCTGAGAGTTCTGAGCTGATGTCTGACCCCTAGGGTTCTTAAATTTCTGACAGTCTTTAACCCGGTGCTGATCACTGCCGCAACCTGTACATTTGTTATGTTTCTTCCAACAAACATCCTCAGTGTGACCCTGACGCTGACAGAAGCTGCACTGCTGGTGACGTCTTGCAACAGTGCCTCCCGAAGGAGCTCTGTAAGTAGAGGTAGCTGAACTACCCTGCTGCGAACGGGAAACTGCTGGACGGAACTGACTCTGAGTCTGACTCTGAACTGGTCGTGCCTGAGTCTGAGTAGGCCCTGTGTAACTCTGAGTCTGCCTCGGCTGCGAACTCTGCCCAACTGATACAGCCTGCCCCTGGTACCCTTGACTCTGAGACTGAAACCGTTTACTCGATTGACTGGTCTCGGCTAATACATCGGCTTTCCGTTTCTCATATCTCGAGGCAGCTCGGACTACTGCAGCATAGTTAGGAAAATCATTTGAAGACAAGTTCAGCATAATATCTCTCCTCAAACCCATGATGAACCTCTGAATCTTCATGTCCTCCGGCTGAATTAAAGCTGGTGCATAACGGGAAAGCCGGGTAAAAGTAGCCTCGTATTGATCTACCGTCATACTTCCCTGCCTCAAGTTTATGAACTCAGTCTGTCGCCTCTCGCGGGCAACTACCGATATATACTTGTCTCGAAACTCTCGGACAAAATCGGCCCACGAATGATGACCTCCCTCAGCTCCCCATTTCTCACTGATGGTATTCTACCAATCTTCAGCATCACCCTCGAGAAGGAAAGTAGCATAAGTAATCTTCCTGTCATCATGGCACTCCAGTATCGCTGCCACTCTCTCGAACTTTCTTAGCCACATCTCAGCTTTCATATCGTCCGGCTCCCCAAAGAAAGTATAGGCCCCATGATGTATAAACCGATCATACAGATTCCCTCCGGTAGGGCCACTACCTCCGGCTCTCGCAGCCTGATTACCTGCAACGACACCTGGTTGACCCTGTTGTGTAACAAACTGGGCGATAGTGTTCATAGCTGTGGCCATCGTGGCCAAGATCTGTGCAGTGCTCGGCTCTTGAACCTGCGGTGCATTTTCGGCCACCTCAGCTTCTTGCCCCTGAACCCCCTCGGGTTCTCCACCAACATTCGGATTATCAGCACGACGGCGAGGCCCCATCACGAATAGCTAGAATGCAAAGTGTTATGACAGGTATATATATATGTATATATGCAATTTATAAGTAAACACATAAAGAAGAGTTCCAATTAGATTCACATAAAGTCAAGTGCATAGAAGTTCAAATAAATATTCCACATTCTTGAAGTAAACATAAATCACTAGATCATACTTGACATTCTAGGCTCTTGATATTCTATTTCCATGCTAGCATGTTCATTCCTTATTCAAATTTCACTTAGGTCAATCAAAATCAAGGACTCATGTATTCACAAAGTCACATAACAAATCTCTACCCACAGACCGAGAAATTTAACCCGGCTTCATGCAATCTATAGCTCTGATACCACTTAAATGTCACGCCCCGACCCAACCCCCAAGCTAAAGGTTAAGTCCGGACCCGACACACGGACAGAGTCTCCTCTGTACCGTGGACATTCTAAAAACCTGTAAACGCTTAAACAAGGTCCCAACAATACAATACAGCTTTTCTCAATTAAACAACAAAGCTATAAGGCCATCCGAGCCTTATAGTGCACAATAATTCCAAAACACACAAGCATGCGAGAACTAGTTGACAGCATAGTCTCATAATCATAACATTCTAGGAAATCAATAAAGCAACTTAAGGGATAAAGCATTCTACATCAACTATCCACTCCCAAGCATGCAAGGAAATAAGACAAGAATAAAAGTTATTACAGTTCGTAGACCTTCAAAGCTACAACCTATCCATTTAATCTTCAACTTATACAACAAGCATATACAAAGCCCTTGGGCTACAAAATAGTACATAAAGTAATCAGATGAGTCTTCCACAAAGCAACAAAATCATTAACCACCTCAAGTTATCAGACACAGCAACTAAGGTAAAGGCTCGGTTTGAACTTCTTCTTCCTCAACTAAATCAACAAGCTGGGGATCACCCTCAGCGTCTCCTGAAACAGATATCGAGGTATGAGCAACCACTGTTGCCCAGTGAGGGATATAGTCCCGGGGCGTGCAATGCAACAGATGATACAATTACACAACAATAACACTTTATCAATTTAAGAATCAATGAAACTTAAATAACCACACAATTAAAAGGATACATTTCAACAATCCCCTATACACCAATCTTCACTGGTCTTCAATCACGATCCACGAACCACGAGCACGATCACGATAAGCCGGCATAACCCCAATCACTCCAGTGGGTGTACTCCGGATGTACCCCGAATCCTACGACCCAACATCCCCTGGCAATCTCCGGACCAGGCGAATGAGGGAATAGGGCACGGAGTTTGAATATCCACCGGCAAGCCCTCTGCCGCCCAGCCGATATTCAACACATCCGCCCCGACACTATGGTTGCGCAACCACTATGCAATGCACTTAACGATGGCAGGTTAATAGCAATAATATAAGCATTAACACATATGAGGATCAACAAAGTAGGTTGACCTCGTTGCAATTAGGATAGAAGCAAATATAGAAGTTAATAAGCAGTTTACAAGTGAACATATACAAAATAAGCATAGGATTACACCAAAAGCTCCAAACCAACTTAATATCACATATAAACACTCATGAAGTCATGCCGTGGGTTTAGAAATGTGAGACAAACGAAATTGCACTTAAACCCCTTTATTTTACATACTATTTCTCTTCCAAACCCAAGTTAATGATTTCATTTTCAAAAGAAACTCTCCCAACCTTCTAACTAACCCCCAAGGTACCCTTTCAACCCTCGAACTCAATCAAATGCCCGCGTTTACCCCGAAAGCCCCAATTTCCCTCTTTTGGCTTTAAACCACACCTACATTGTTCGGGCTTCAAACAAGGGATAACAAGGCATCTATAGCACCTAGGTGGCCTAAGGAAACTAGAATTGAAGCCCGAATCCACCCGGAATCGCATTAACCCCGAAAGCCCCAACTTAAAGTCGGCTATTTTCCATTTTTAGGCGATTTAAGGGCAATGCAAGTGCGCGGGGTTATTTAATTATCTTCACTAGTACCTAAGGCATCAATTAGAAGCATTAATTCAATCCAATTCGAGCAATTACGCAAAACCCTAGAAAAAACGTCACTATTCACCCTAAAAATCAAACTAACGATTCTAACCGTTTAAAAAGCGAAACAACGGCTCAAATGTGTTCTCTAGCATTCATATAGATGGTATATTAGCATAGATAACAATTACAATGGCATTTGATCACATTTTCAACAAATCAAGAAATTGACAACTATTTAGAAATGCAAAAACAAGCTATGAAATCCCTCACCACTACGCGTAGGAACACCTAGGAGGCTTGAAGACACCCTAATCCACTTGCTCAAGGGTTGGGAGGGCTTGGTTTGAAGGATTGAAAGACAAAATTTTCCTCTTTTCTCTCTATGCTGCTGTCGGCCTTTCTCTGTTCTGTTTCAGCTTTTTATTTTTTTTTTCTTTTGCATTTTGAGAGTTTAAGTGATATATAAAAGGCTAAGTTGAGGTGGGGTCCTTTGGGCGCTTGAGTGGTCTAATATAATATGCGTAGTAAGCTTTAAAAGCGAGTCTAAGGGGTGACACATTGGTTAACTAATTAAATCTATAAAGTTATTACGTAACACTATTCACTTGACTTCTAAAATTATTTTCTAAACGAGCCTTCCTAACGCCTTAAGCTCAAAAGCACATTTTTCCCACTACTTTTACAATTAATATGATTTAATAAAAATGCTAGTTAATTAATAGTAAGCATTTTAAAAACGAAGTGAATAGTAGTCACAAGTCAGTTAATAAGGCATAGAAGTAAATGCGCAGATAAGGGATGCAACAGTAATTAAATGCATGGCAAATTCTCCGGCGTCACACACGGTACAGGGGAGACTCTGTCCGTGTGTCGGGTCCGGACTTAACCTTTAGCTTGGGGGTTGGGTCGGGGCGTGACATCTGCCCTTTTCCTTATCATACCATTTGCACTTAAAAAGAACAACTCTTGTATGTTTCTGTGTTGGATAATAGTACTCCAATTCAACAATGTCCTCCAACATTCCATAGTAGTCACCATAATCGGTAGTACCATCATATGTCCCCTTGACAGGCACTCTACTATTTATTGTGGACTTGGAAGACCCGTATTCCAAGGTGTCAAATCGGTATCCATTAACCAAATAGCTTGACCACGTGCGTACTCTCTTACTTTGCCACATAGAAAGACATTTTACCCAATCATCAATACCATTACTGCAAGCTAACTGTAAAACAAGGAATTTACCAAAAGTTAAAGAGTTGAGTGCTAACTTCATTGAAAATAACCATTAATTAGATGTGCACTTACATGGTCATATAACCATTTTGGGAAAAGATTGTCAATCTTATTCTGAAGTTGTGTCACTGTTAATGGTGGATAATTTCAGGAAAGATATTCCTCAAACATCCTGTGAGCAATAAATGAAGTTCATATTAGAGATGTATTGGTGTACAAAAAATGTACAAAATGTCATCACCTTACCTGATATAAGGGTGAACCTCTTGGCAATTCATTAGTACATATAGGTGTGTAGCATATAACTCTTGATCATCTAGCATTCGGTACTTTACTTTCCCCATTGGACAACCCGGGTAAGTAAATAAAGCTAAGCATCCATCAAGGTAGTCCACATCGCTATATTGGTCATTTCGACCAATATTTCTTGTTTTAGTTCTCACATGAGGTTCGAAGTAATATGAACAAAAGGTTGATGTTTCCAAGGAAAGATAGGCTTCACATGTAGAACCCTCAACCCTAGCTTTATTCTTTACTCGCCTCTTCAAATGATGTAAGAACCTCTATGAGTATTGATATGTACATTTAAGTATTGTTTAATGTAAGTGTTTGCATATAAATTTGGGAAAAAAGATATCATTACCTTTCAAAAGTATACATCCATCAATATTGTACAGGACCACCGCATATTGCTTCATATACCAAGTGCACTGGCAAATGCTCCATCGAATCGAAGAAGGCAGGGGGTAAGATCTTTTCCAGGTTGCAAAGTGTCACGACAACATTTTCTTGCATCCTTGCTAGATCTTCTCTATGAAGAGATGTACAACATATATCTTTGAAGAACAAACTTAGTTACATAAAAGCTTCCCAAACATGTTTAGGAAATACCTCACGTAAACCTATAAGGAGCAATCTCTCCATAAATACATGACAATCATGACTCTTCATATGCGACAACTTCAGATCTTTCATGTCAACACATCTTCCTAAATTGGATGCATATCCATCGGGGAGTCGTAAGTCCTTAACCCAATCTAGAATTACTTTTCTCTCGGCCACATGCAATGTGTACACACCCATATTCAGTTTATAACCACCACCCGTTTTGCTCTGAACACATAATTCAGGATGGTCACAAAAGTTAGAAACATCCATTCTCGCTTTCAGATTATCTTTTTTCTTACCCTTGACATTCATCACAGTGTTGAAAATATTATCAAATACATTCTTCTCAATATGCATCACATCTAAATTATGACGCACAAGATGTGAACGCCAATAGGGCAAATCTCAAAAAATACTTCTTTTCGTCCAATTATGCTCCTCCCCAAAGCCAGTAATCTTGTTTGTTGACAATTCATTTGCTGTAGGGAAGTCTTTACACGTTCCCAAATTTGTTCACCATCTAATATGGGAGGATGATCAGATTTTTCTACTCTACCCTTAACAAAATTCTTCTTGTCTCGCCATAACGAACTACTTGGTGGTAAGAACTGACGATGACAATGAAAGAAGCAATTTTTTCTACTAGCGGTCAATTGGAAAGCCTTTGAATGTTCCATGCAATACGGACACGACAACTTCCCATGTGTACTCCAACCAGATAACATACCTTATGTCGACAAGTCATTTATTGTCCATAATAGAGATGCCCTCAATTGAACATTTGTTTTTGTTGACACATCATAACAACGTGCCCCTACTTCCCATAAATCTTTCAATTCTTTGATTAGGGGCTCTAAGTATATATCAATATTCTTACCGGGATTTTTCGGGCCTGGAATAAGAAGAGTTAAGAACATGATAGGGTTCTTCATACACATCCATGGTGGCAAATTGTATGGTTTCATAATCATCGGTCAACAAGAATAAGGTTTAGAACTTGAGTTGTATGGATTAAACCCATCTGAACATAGTCCAAGATGAATATTTCTTGGCTCGGCAGCAAAACTAGGATATACTCTATCAAAGTGTTTCCATGCCTTAGCGTCAGACGGGTGACATATCATTCCATCTTCAACTTGGTGCTTCTTATGCCATTGCATATGTTCAGCTGTAACCTTTGACATGTATAGCCTTTGCAACCTCGGAGTTAGCGGAAAATATCGCAACTTCTTCTGAGCTATGAGCTTACCCCGTCTTGATCTCTTGTAACGTGGCTCATAGCAACGGGGACAAGAGTCCATGTCATTTCTATCCTTGTAAAACAATGTGCATCCATTTTTGCAGACGTCTATCTTTTCATATCCCAATCCTAAAGGCCTCATTTCCTATTTGAAGTTGTAAAAATTTTCAGTTAAATTATGAGTTTTAGACAACGCTTCCCTCACTGTCTCGATCATTCTATTGAAGCACTGTTCACTCATATTTTCTTCACATTTGATATTCATGAAACGAGACACAGTAGACAAATGAGTTAGAGTTTCACAAACATCCCATAATGGTTCATCAGTAGCCTTCAAGAGATTAAAAAATTGTGATGCTTCTGTTTTAGGTGGTTCACATGGTTGATCGTGATCCATAACGAACTCTGGATGAGCAACATCAAATACCATTGTCCTATAGGTATTTCTTTCATCAAACCCAGGGTAATTATAATTATGAGTAAAGTTCTCTTGAGATGTATTACCATAATTATGAATTTGTTCCCCATCAGAAGTCCATTCGTAATAATGCGGCATGAAACCATGCTGATAAAGATGGACCTTTACATCGTCAGGATCAAAGAACTTGCGATTTTTGCATTTTGCACATGGACATCTTATCTTATCACCATCCATGTAATGTTGCTGACTACTTGCAAATGCAACAAATTCACGTACGCCTCTAATGAACGTATTACTAAGCTGCCTGTCGGATTCCAAACGGTGGTTCATCCATTCACGATCAATATCCATTTGGTTAAGTACTGTATTGTAGCAAACACTTAGAATATGGATTGCATACTTAAGAGTATGAATTGTACTAATTTCGATAAACAAAAATTAATGGTCTGAATTGTAATAAATATAAGTCCTAAACTCGTGGCCCAATATGTTAATGGGCCCTACTACAGTTGTTGGTAAGAAATACACTTTTTCATTAGTACATATACGTGATGCTCATTTATATTTAACGAGGGCAGAGTAGTTGTTTTGAAAACTACATAGTTAATTCTCTAAATTCATGAGATCTTTACATTTTTCAGTTTTCTATTATCATTTTTAGCCAACCTACTAACTACAGATAGAACATTACACAATATAATTTCAACAAATTTGATCAAGTTGGTGATAGCTCCAAACCAATAGCCAAATGAACAAGCTCATTTCTCTAAGCAAGAAACTAGTGAAAGAAAATGAAAGGAAAAGATATAGCATGAACTGATAAAGGAACAGAAAAAAAAGTAAGATGTAAGAAATAGAAAATAACAAAAAGAAAAAGACAAGTGTACAAAAGGAAAATGGATATCTTCTACTAAGCTATGAGAGAAAGTAAATGTTTGTTGGTTGAAATGTTTAATTGAACATTTCCATATTCCATGACCACGTTACTTCATGCAGTGATTTGGAAATTGAAATGTTTGATTGAACGTGTCCATTTGAAAACCACAATCCAATTTCATAATAATCAATATATTGTCCTGGAAATCATGAAGGCAAAATCAATCACAATTGTAAACACGGTAGCAACCCAATGATGTATGCAGATCAAGTATAAAGGTATAGTTTTTAAATCCTCCAAAGAAATTACCTTCACGGTAGCAAGAACGAATAAAGAAATCCCAATATTGCAATGAGTAGAATACTGAACGCCCTTTCAACTCACTTCTAAGCTAAAGACTAGTCCCCCAGGCAACAACCCCAATGATTAGATGATGGAAAAGTCCTCAAGTACCTAGCAAGGATGATCCCTAAGGAAAACAAAATCCCCCAACTCACAGCATTCAGTACTCCATGAATCTGAACAAAAATCACCAAATTAGTACTTCATTCAGCCATCATTAAACATCTCTCTCAAATAATATACTTATCATTGATAGAAAATACCTAACAATTTAAACAAATTTGATAAAATGAACTCAATAAAGGTGATGCTTGATCTACTCATGCTTGACAAGAATTATGAGTCCAAAACGATGAACATGCAAATCAAGCCAAATATACATTGTTTTTTTCTGTTTCTATTCAAATTTTATTTTCTTACTTGCGTAGATCAATTACAGTCATTGGTAACTTGAGAACAAATGAGGGGACATGAAGTTTCTGTGAAACTTGTGAAGGCAATACTGGACTTTAGAGAGTATATGATAGCAGTGTTCCCGACTCCTCCGTTCTCTACATAGCCTATATTTTTCGAGTTGAAAACGATGTTATAATTTTAGGTAGGAAAAAATGAATGTCTTGCTTATGAATTAGAGCTTTGAAGTTCAAAATTCTAAATTTCAAAAATGTGGAAAAGAAACATGTTCGATTGTAAAATTAAGGGTAAATGACTTAAAGACCATGTACCACCTTCACTTTCTGGAAGTTTGGTAGCTTTTGACAAGACAATTAGATATCAGCATGAATTCAAAGTTCCATTAGCTAAAACTAAAGAACAAACTTTTCTTCTTTTCACTTGTACACAATGTTTAGTACTTCAAAGGACAAAAGCATCCATACAAAATCTCGTCCTCAGCAGCATAAAAGATAGTTACAGACTTAGAAGGTCAAATTTTCAGATTTGTAACCTTTATTTCCCTCCTAAGTACGAACTATATATAAACTGCAAGCATGCATATGTATTAGTTGGGGCAGGATGAAAGAAAAGGAAGAAAAATGAATAAAAAGATAAAGTAAGACAGGGGAAGATAGAAGAAGAAAAAAAAGAGAATAAAATGGATAACAAAGCAACTAATAAAATGGAGATGAGGTTCCTCTAGAAAAATAGCTCTAATTCAATGACTTTTTTATTTTTATTTTTGTCAATTAAGTCCAAGCAATGAATAAAAAGAGAAAGTAAGACGGGGGAAGATAGAAGAAAAAGAAAGATAATAAAATGGACATGAGGTTCCTTTAGAAAATACCAAGACAACCGTAATTCTTTGTTGATTTGATACATCTATAACTTTCTTTTTCTTCTTCGACTAATTACAAACTAAAAGTCATAGACAAATTTTAAAGCTTCCAAAGTCTAGAATTTTTCACTACCTCAATTACTTTAAAGACCACAACAGAGATTGAACTTATAAAATTGTTAAAAAACGTTCAGATTTTAGTCTTAAAAAGTCGAGTTTACTTTTTAGATTGTTTTCCTAAGCACTAAATTTACCTTAGTTCATGTCTTTTGACTTATAAACATAGGTGGAAATAATCTTGTTGAAGGCTTTCCTTGTACAACCGTATTTGAACTAGCCTAACCATCAAGTTTTTCATGAATATTAGATTATAAAAAGTTAAAAAACACTGAAAATTATTTTAATGGATAAGAAAGAAAGAACTTTACCATATCAACTGTAATATTTCCCAATTGGACCATTCCTTGTTCTGACTTGAATTTTTTTAGGCGCTCTTGTAACCCCCAAAATGGAGTAAGAAATACACTAAACATCAACTTGAAATATATTTGGACGCAAACATCCACAATTTAGATAGCTAAAATATACTTCACGGTCTATAAAACATACATCCAGGTATATAGCCAATGCCAATGTGTTGACTTTTTTCACAAGTCAGTAAACAAGTCAATATATGCACTATAGAAGATGTACAAACGCATAAAATATTCTCTAGCTGAAGGTAGAAGATGACAAAACTCTACGTAGGTATTACATTTTGAAAAGTTGATATTACTAAGATATAAATACTGTAGAACCTAGAAAAACATACCTGCTGTTTTGGAATCTATTCAGCCAGCTGATACTTAAGGTCCTACATACCAGGAAGGCAGTTGTCTTTTGGTGAGAGTTGTATCAACATTTTCTTGCGATTAAAAAGAACAAAGTCGTAATGTTTCAATTCCACATACTAGAACAAGCTGATAGTGTAGAAGAAGGAGAACCAAAAGTCATTGATAATGATGAGTTTTTCCATGAATCACCAAATGGAAAAGGTAAAAAAGAGAGAATCACAAACCAAAAAAGGTAAAAGATGCACACTAGACAGAAGCTGTAAACTATGTCATAGGTAACAATGACACCATGACAACAAACAAAAAGGAAGAGCTTCTTGTTTTCAGACTTCTATCAATGTTGAACAATGAAGACTGCTCAACAGAAATCATACTACTAATTGTTCGCTGCAACTTTCTCCTCCATCCATGTAATTCTTTACATTAAAGAAGTAGAAGAAAATGGAAAGAAAGGAAGGGGCAGGGATATAAGAATATCAGCTTAATATGATTTCAATGGTTGTAGCGATAAAGGAGAGGGGAAATAAGAAGGTTGAAGTCTGCTCTTTGGGTTTATAAGCAATTCCCTCTCTCAAGAACTCAATCATTAGGCCAAAAGTTGCCAATTAACTTCACATCCCCTAGCCATTTTGATAGTAAATCCCAATTTCATTCAGGAAAAAGTATTTTGGATTTCTCCATTTGATCTGCTAAGGAGTCACCTACTTCTCGCATAACAAGAATAATATCACACAAATTATCTATATTCTTCCATACGGTATTAGTGTCACACCCCAACTCGACCCCTCTTAAGATCAATCAGGACGCAAAAATATTTCGGCAGCATAACGATTGTAACCCGGATACCGAGGCTCTAAACCAACCTCTTCGCAACTCATACATCCAACTCCACAAATAATTCAACAATTAAACAACATAACCACAATATACATTAAACATTCTTTTACCATTGCATCCATAGGTTATACGCCTCCGTTCCAACATCATACATTTACTATATAATATACATTTTTCCAAAATAGATTATAACCAATTCAGCAACCTAATCATGTTCCAAAACAAAACTACTAAATTAGCAATATACATAAGTCTTATAATTGAGTAAGTTATACAATATAACATATTATAACAACTAAGACAAACTCATGGCAACGACTCCGGCACACAAGACTTGTCCACATAAAGCACATTCTCAGCTTCTTGAGGCACGTACCCAAAATCTGGATCGGTAACACCTGTATGCATGCAATAATTGAGAGTGAGCTTATATAAAACAAGCCCAGTGAGGATTCGATAGATCTCTAACAATATTTACTATACTCCTTGGAAATCATCATTTGAGCAGTAAACACATAATAATCATCAATAACAATATAAGCACATTAATTATAATGACCAATCAATAAAGGATACTCTAGTTGGTGTAGCTCCAAACGCCATCACGATCTCAACTGTTCTTCTTGTAACTCCCCATTACTCACGCACCCGAGGTACCTCTCTAGCCCCTCCCTCCATGACACCTCCGTCATGCGAGCTAGGGGTAGCCTGTAACGCCCCGATCCCTCACGAGACCGGAGGCTCTAATAACCATGCTATTCTCAACCCAATACCAAACCCGGTCACAAAATTTTAGGGAAAAACGGACAGAGTTTCCTCTGTACCGCGGACATTTTTCAAACCTGTAAATGCTCAAAATAGCCACAATATACTAAAACAAGCTTTTATAATTAAAATTCAAAGGTTCAAGGTCATCCAAGCCAGGAGACAAACAACAGCTCCAAATCACACATGCATGCACCCAACTTAACTTTTCATTAAACCTTTTTAACATGCCATCCTATGATAACATTAGAGCAATTTTAGAAGTTGAAATCAACACCTCTAAACATACACCCCCGAGCATGCAAGAACTAAAAGGAGAATTAAAAGTTATTACAAACCATAATATCTCAAAGCTAACATTACAACCAACAGCTTTCAACTTGCAACTACAAGAATATACATAGCCTTAAGGCCACAAAATAGATCATGCTATAGCAATACAAGTACACCATGTAACAACAAGAAGGCAAATCCACCTTAGATAACAAACACACAACAACTAGGGCAAAGGCTCAGCCTGAACTTCTTCCTCTTCCACTAGCACCTCAACTAGTTGGGGTTCACCCTCAGCACTTCCTGAAACATGTTTAGCGAGGTATGAGCAATCACAATTGCTCAGTGAGGGATAAGGTCTACCGGGGACGTGCAATGCAGCAGTTAGTACAAATAAAGCATTTTACAACCAAAGAACAATTAAAACAACAAGTTACTACACATTAAAAAGGATACGATACACTTTGACTTCTGTAACGTCCCGGCTAAGTGAATACCCCGAAGGGCAGAGGCACACCAGCGACGCCACGAACTGAAATCTCGATGTAATCATGACACTGATATCAATAAGCCGGCATCCCCTTATAACTCCAAAATGGGTGTACTCCGGATGTACCCCGAAATCCTACGACCCAACTCTCCCTGGGCGGCATCCCAAGCGAGAGAGGGACTGGGCAACCATGGTAGCCGAGGTGGACCGGCAAGCCCGATGCCGCCCGGTTTCCCCGACACTACCATGCCCGAATGGTTGCGCAACCATGATGCAATGCACTCAAAATGATAACAATAGTATAAATCAATAAACACATGGTTGAGGGACAACAAAGTAGGTTGCCCTCACACACAATATATAGACAATAAGTGCACATAATCTAAGTACAAGTAAATAAACTATTATGCACATAAGGATGAAGTCTCCCTCACCTCTACCGAGCTCCAAGATGTAAGTTTGAATCACATCATTTCCAGTCACCTTGAACCTATGAGCAAACATTACTTCAATTACTCTTTAACTACAACATTCATTCTAAGTTAGCTAACTTATAACTTCGCTTTTTTAGCATATATACAATATCTATTAGAATTCTATTTTTAACAAAACACCACTTTTATAGACCTTAACTTAACATATATTCCATATTTTCAATAGTCTACAAGTTAATTAAGAAGATAGTTCAAAAACTTAAATGAGAATGATTCAACCAGCATGCTATAACTAGATATAAATCGAGCTAGAATTTAGTTTAACTAAAATCAACACATGAGCCTGCAGTTACTCATACTATTTCTCATTTTACTTTAGTTAATAACTTGTACAAGAAATTAATTCACTCCACATAACAATAAACTAGCCATTAACTCAACTCAAAGAATTTCTCCAAAGGATATATAGATAATAAAGGTTAGGTTACTTTAATGTTCAAATGACACATTCATTCACAATGACACTACCCAGTCTTTTACTACTTTAATGAACTTCTAATTCATATTCTACTTTACTTACAATAGTTAGTAATATCTCTATGAAGATAGCCCAACATTAGCACATAGGGAAAGAAATGCATTTATCAACTAATAGAAAAGTTAACTATCAACCATTTAATAACTAACATACTATTTTAGTAAAATAACTATACTTCAAGCTAAGATTCTAACATATCACTAGTAGTATTAACCTAAGTTAATTACATTTAACATATAAGAGACAACTATCAACTTACAATTAACCTTACATGTAGTTTCAAAAAGCATTAAACATATTTTCCACATAGTTTACTTGACCTTTCTAAGTGTTCACTAGTTGCACATTGATAACAACAACTAATTCTAACAGTTGAATTGTTTAGCATATATAGAAACATTACCTATGTCTAAAGGTGGTGACCATCACAACTCTACTAGCATTTCTCATTCACAGTCGAATAGAATAGCTTTCAATTTAAATTAACTTTACTAGCAATTAGATTTCAATTACAATTCATGAAAACAACATAACTATAAGAGCCCCATTACGTTATTAATCATCCAAGGACACTACACAATAGGGTCTTGATCGAATACATCCAATTAGAACTGAATTATATCATTACTATAGCAAAATAACAACAAAATTCAGATTCTCGCGTAACAGGGCATTTCTGACACATCTCACCAAAATGATCATAACTTGCTCTAGACAACTCCGATTAATGCACCGTAAAAAGCTGTAGAAACTAGACTCGTAAGGCTTTCTAATGGTATATAATTCAACCCCTAATCCTTCTTCAATTAATACAGTTTTAAGCTCGAAGTTGCCTCAATGCAGTTAGAATAGAAGCAGTTTATACAAGCAAATAAGCAGTTTTACAAAATGGCATATACAAGATATAATTAGAATTACATCAAAAGTTCCACACCAACTTGAAACTACATTTAAACATTCAAGAAGTCATGCCAAGGTCTTAGAAGCGCGAGACAACCGAAATTGCACCTAAACCCCTTTGTTATTCAAGCTATTTCTCCTCCAAACCAAAGTTAATGATTCAAATTTAAAGGAAAACTCTACCAACCTTCTAACTAACCCTCAAGGAACCCTTTCAACCCTCTAACTCATTCAAACGCCCGCAATAACCTCGAAAGTCCCAAATTCCCTCTTATGGCTTTAAACTACACCTACAATGCCTGGGCTTCAAACAAGGGATATCAAGGCTTCTATAGCACCTAGGTAGCTTAAGGATACTAGAATTGAAGTCCGAATTCACCCGGATTCGCATTAACCCCGAAAGCCCCAAATTAAAGTCGACTATTTTACATTTTTAGCGATTTAAGGACAATCCAAGTGCACGGGGCTATTAGAATACCTTCACTAGCACCTAAAGCATCTATTAGAAGCATGGAATCAAGCTAATTCTAGCAATTACGCAAAACCCTAGAAAAACGTCACTATTCACCCTAAAAATCAAACTAACGATTCTAACCGTTTAAATTGCGAAACGATGGCTCAAATATGTTCTCTTACATTCATATACATGGTATAATAGCATAGATAATTAATACAATAGCATTTGAACACATTTTCAACAAATCAAGAAATTGACAACTATTTAGAAATGCAAAAATGAGCCGTGAAATCCCTCACCAATGCGCGTAGGAGCTCCTAGGAGGCTAGTAGACCCCCTAAACCACTTGCACCTAGCTTGGCTTGGCTTGGAATGAGGATTTGTTGAGCAAAAAAACTCTATTTCTTCTCCTATGCAATTCTCGGATTTGCTACAGTATTTTCAGCATGCTCTCTCTTTTTTTTTTTTTGCTAAGTTATGAGCTAATGTGTGTGTTGTGTGAGTTATATATTAAATGGGGCTAAGTTGCTTGTTTAAATGGTTCACTAAATGCGCTTAGTTAGCTTAAAACGAGCCTAGATAGTAAAATGAATGCTAGCTAATTCATTCCCTAAGTTATGTTACGTAACACTATTCATACAACTATAAAAATCATTTTCTAAACGAGCTCTCCTATCGCCTATACCTCAAATGCACATTTTTCCCACTACTCTAACAATTAATATGATTTAATAAAAATGCTAATTCGCTAATAGCATGAAGTTAAAAACGGAGTGAATAGTAATTTAAGAAGACAGTTAATAATGTACAGAAGGAAATGCGCAAACAAGGGATGCAACAGTAATTGAATGCATGGCTAAAACTCGGGCGTCACATCCTCTCCCCCTTAAACTAATTGCGTCCACGCAATTATTCTTCACAAGAGAACTCCTCATCAACTAAAAACCAACTCCGATTATTCGTCATCAGTTGCTAAGCAAGAATACCATATACGAATTCTCGTGGGAGCTCATTAAGAAATCCCAGTAATATTGTCTGCGAACCTCACTTAATAAGGCCAAATAAAGGCTCCAATAAAGATGCTACTTCGAAATCCAAATAAGAATCCCGCTGGCATGAATACCATAGAAGAATGGAATCCCAACTAAGAGCGGCGAGAAAATACCAATAAAAGTTCCGAGCAGGAGTATTGTAAATAATACCAGATAATAAGGCTGAAAAGAATCCATATACCAATTTTTTTTCCGAGAGATGCCGACAAAAGAATACCAAAAGAATACCTGATAAAAAAAAAATACCAAGAATATGCTCCAGAGAACTGTCATATAGAAATCCCAAAAGAAGCTACTCATTTATGACCGCTAAGCACTGAAGAAGGCCTTAGAAGAATCCCAATAACTGAGCTCTGCCTACAACACCAATTCCCAAATAAAAGAGTTGATCAACCGCTTCACGTTCCTACTAATCCACATAAGGAGGACAACCTTTCACGTTGACTATCTCTCGGTTCATCAATAATCAATTATCACAGGAGGACAACAAAGTAGGTTGCCTATCTCCCGGTTCAACAATAATCAATCAATAATCATCATTTCAACAACATAACAATAACTAATCAAATAAATAACAAACAACTAAGTTAGATGACAAAGTAGGCCATCCAAGTTAACTAGCAATAACCACACAACCAAACCCTAATCTAACCATCAACAACTCACAATTCAATCACTCAAACACCACCCAAACATCCAAAGGCATAATTCAACATTTTAAAGAAAGACAACCCAAACTTCTAAAAGTCACAACTTATATTCTACTAAACCAATACCCTCCAAACCAATTTCTATCACTCACCCACTCAATCAACAACATTAACCCCCTTGGAAACCAACCATAAACCATCCACATCAAGCCCAACAAGCCTAAAACCCTAATATATCAAGGCTGAAATTTCCAGACTTTCATACCAACATCACAATAAAAATTTCGGCATTACAACATTACCACCACATATTTAACAAATTTTTACAAGCTAAGAGCAATCGATTCCAACCACCACAACTCCAATTATTCAACAAATAGCCAAAAACTCAATTTTAATACCCGAAAAATAAAAATTCATGCTACAACGGTTCAAATCTTATATAAACACATATAAACGATCCTTAGTATGCACTGAGCAATAATATAACATCAATTCAACATTCTAACAGTTCAAAATTCAATTATATGCAAAAACATAAAAATGACATTTTGAGATCTAGAATTTTTCTCTCACCTTTGATGTGTTTTGATACAAGAAATATGTAGAATGGATGCCCAACAAGTGAAATCAACCTTTGAATGAAGTGACTTGAACTTGAATTGCAAAATCTATGTGAAAATTGCTTTGAAAAACCTTTAAAATGCCTTCTTTCTTCTCCCTCATGGATTTTCAGTAATGTGTGTGCTTTGTGAGTGTGTTTGCTTTGTTTTTAATGTGTGTTGATGATATAAGCTCAAGGTCAACAAAATTTGCAAAGTCAAAGTTAGTATTTTTAGTCTTTTAATTGTTTTTAGACTATTTTTGCTCACCCAAATACAATTAACACTTAGACTATTTTTAAGTAGTATATTTTTTGTTGACAACAAGTTTCACATGCATAGACTTACACCCGACTCGGTTAAAAACTCGATTTTTGCAAAAGAAGGTGAAAAGTCATATTATTTGTTTTCAAATGTCTTTTGAATGCACAATTAATCTAAAATCATTTAATACCACATATAAATACATTTATATTAATATATACTAGGTCAACGAAAGTCAATGCAAGAATCGGGTTTAAAAGAAATCACTATTTGGCTCAAAAATGCTACTTTTCGCTCAAAAAGTCTATTTAAATTACTATTCCGTTTCAGAATCAATTTTTATCAATAGAGGACTAGGTTTTAAGACGTTTAAAACACCTGTGTAAAAATTTGAGCGGACGTGCGTTCAAAATACTATTCACTAAAACCAACGATAAAATTTTCAATGTTGTTTTTGATGAAAATTTCATGAATGCACACATAGCATGTATTTGGAATATAAATCACATATTTAGCACATTCTAACTCATATAACATATAAACATGTCAAATCACGCAAATCGAGCCAAAGACACGCAAATTAAAGTAAATACGAAAAACTGGGGTTTCATACTTCGAGTGTGTTAAAATGTTTGAAAAAGGTTGATAGGTTTCAAACCTTTCCATCTACAAACACTTTCTAATCATTAATGGAATGACTAAGTGGATTCACTTAAAGACATGCAATGTCATGCATCATAATGCTCACATCAGCACTAGAGAATTTAAATTTCTGATGTCATACAAACAGATTAGCTCACCAAGTATTTGTCAATTTTAGGCGTTCTCGACCGAATACAACTAGTTGCTTTCTTAAGTAGTTACTATCATACACACGCAGCAGGACTATTATTACATATCAAAAGACCAATACGACCCTAATACTATGCTGTAACTTTCATATATAGATAATGATGTAGAACAAACTAACGACACATTTTGAAATTTCAGAAAACAAAACCAAAAGGAAAAGAAACAGTAGCGAAATGAGGTTATCTTTAAAGATCTGAAAGTTTAAAAGAAAAAGAAGAAAATTCCACATTAACAGTAATATAAAAAGGATAGATACCAAATAAAACGACCATTTAGAGGTATCCATACCATCTACTGGTTCATCATGCTCTCATATACTTTTTGTTCTTTATAAGAAGAAAAATGTCCTTGTAGTCTTCTCCTTCCTTTATATTCTAATTTCTTCCTATTTTTTCAGGTTTTGACAAGGCCTTATTACCATCTTACCTACGCACTTTAAGGCATACAACTAAAATTCATGTTACGAACTAAATCCAAATTTAATTATCTTTCATTTCCAAATCCGAAACTAACCTCTCAATTCCATAATTCCAAATAGAAGATTGCAAAAATCAAGCTCACACTAATCCTTATATGTTAACATCCATCACCACCAAACTACTGCACCGTATCTTCATTTCTACTATAAATCTAATGCAAATACACATATTAACATGTCCATACAACAAACGTACATATTATACATGAATATTCATAGTCTTACTCATATATTTAAAGGAAATAAATAACGATTGGAGACTAAAACAAGGATGTTGTTGCTGCATCATCAAAGTGATCTTGGTTCTTCTCTGTCATCCTTCGTTTTCAAGCTTTGCCCCTCCCCTGTCCCCCCCTTCCCTTCCCCCCTCTTCCTTTTTGTAGTTTCCGATTGAAATATTAAATAAATTTGTAATTGTCTCAAGTTAGAGAATATCATTGAGCTTTCTTTTTAATATATATATATATATATATATATATATATATATATATATATATATATAATCTGCGCAAGTCAAGTCTCCTATCGAAATTTATTTTATTGCAAAGGCATATTCACAACTTAATCTAAACAAGAATGAGCCCGGTAATTTATGCCATTTATTGGTTTAGACAGAAATGAAAAGAATATTGTGTTCATACATTGGAGTAACTGAACGTTTAACAATTAGTATGTTGGATTTATTGTCAGAAAATCCAACCAACTGATCGATTGCAAAGGAATACAATACCACAGTTCGACTAATATCAGATAGTTCTGCACCCCAAATATAAGTGTTATACTGTGATTGTTGTGGTCATAGTTCAAGTCTCAGCACCTTGATTATCAGCAAAAAATTCTATATACTATATCTCTTTGCTCACACGATTGCTCCAACTCCTAATTGCTAACTTTGCCATGGTAGTGCCCCCAACTCCCTGTAAGGGAATAGAATTATATTGAGTATGGCTATAGTGAATATTAATCATCAATTTAAAAAAAAAATTGATTATGCACTGTGATTCTCAAATATTTCATAGGCATTGAGAAAAAAAAATGTAAGTTGTCCTAAATTGCTGAAGCAGTAGCTAAAGATAGGAGTAGTGAATGAAAAAGTAGTAACAAAGCAATGGGCAGGTAGGTGGATTTTTAAGGTGATGATAGCAGAAACAGTTGTGTGCTATAATGAGCCATTCACTATCAACTGCTAAACATGAAGAGTAAGAGGATGTAAAACAATACCACAAAACTTGTGAGAAGCCCAGTGAGTAGTGAAGTAGGATGAAATTGCAAGTGAGATGGTACTGAACAGCGGCAATCAACACCCAACTATATTGGGTGGGTAATTGGGCATCTGAAATGAAATATTTGTTTTTATATTGCTGGAAAAGAGGACAAAAAATACAATGAAAAAATTAACATTTTTTACCTTGAAAGAAACGACAGCAAATCGAAGCTTAGTTGATGAAGAACAATGAGGTTGCAGAGAGCCACAAGCACATCGACCACACTGAATCCTTAACTCCATTAAACGACGCCGCTTTCAACACTAACAACAAGTCCATCAAATCGCCGACGAGTCTCCATTAAACGACGCCGCTTACATATTTGTGCTAAAAAGTAAATGTAGAGGAAGTTTTGAAAATGATTTAACCTTTTGAGTTTGTTGAAAGGTGACGAGGCAGAGACATTTGTGTCTATAGAGATAGTGACGGTGCGAGGTGGCAATGATGCGAGGTGCGGGTAGTGTGAGGTGGCGGTGATAGTGCGTGCATGTGTTTTTGTGTAATGAGAAAATGAGGTATTGGTGAAAAAGGGGCTAAGTTAATTGGCCCCTTTTTTCACCCATGTAATTTTTTATTTAACTATACAAAGTGTTAAATTTGTGACAAAATAGGTGTTGTCACAAAAACGTAGCTAACTGTCACGACTATGCAACAAAATGTTCTCATTATCCGATTCGTCACAAATTCATCATAAACTTTGCTTCAAATTTGCGACAAAGTGCATATTGTCTATTTCTGATTGTCCTTGTCATCATAGTTTTGTCACATATTTTGCGTCAACTATGCCACAAATAAATTTCGTCACAATTTTGTCATAAATAACATCAAAGTTACGACAAATGATTAAGTTCGTCACCATTTCGTCATAAACCTTGCATCAAATTTGCGACAAAAGTTTTATTAAATATAAAAATCGCGAGTAAATGTTCATTTCATCACAACTTCGTCATAAATTTTGCGTCAAATTTGCGACAACAGTTTTTTCTGCCCGTAAATTATCGTTTGTGGCCAAATTGTCACAATTTGTGATGATTGTGACGTTTAGTAGTGCCCGTCACAAATTCATCACCGTGTCCTCACAGTTTGACCACCAAAATGTTTCGTAGCAGTTTTGTCCCAAATTAGCGACGATTTCTTTTGTCATCACAAAATTTGTCACAAATCAGCTTGTTTTTTGTAGTGGTAGAAGAACCAAGTTGTCTCGAATCTCTGGCCTCAACCCTTGAATACACCTTTAGATTCTCTTTTCTGTAGTCTGTACCATTCCCGGAGCATAGTGTGACAGTTGATTGAATCGGGCTTCATATTGCATAACAGTCAGATCCCCTTGTTTGAAAGTCATGAACTCATTCCTTCGAAGTTTTCACTTGTTTCCAAGGGTTCTTCCAACCATTCTTACTTCACCAAAAAGAGGTACCCCAATATGATATGTACATATGCAATTATGTTCCATGAAAAACATGTAAACAAGTAGTTATATTACATAAAAAGCAACTGCAACATAATGCATAATTATTATGTAATGCAACATTGCCATAAAAGTATAACCTAGCATATAGATTTCGTATAGGGAATGAGCAGTTATGGCATGGAAGTCACATAAGATTCACACAAGCACATATAACACGTTACTTCATGTGAGAATATCAAACAAATAAGCTCACGTAAGCATACCCAGACTTCCCAGCATGTTCCTATCTTAAGTCTTCTACCCGTAGACCAAGGGTTCTAAATGCAGACTACGCCTAGCTAACTAGCTAAGCTCTGATATCACTTTGTCACGACCCCATTTTCTTAATTATTGAAACGGTCTCTGATACCACAATAATGAAAGGAAATTAAAATTTAAGCTTACAAATCCTCAAGTGTTTTGGGATTGTGATGCCACGGGCTTAAGAAGATTACTCCGCCTAAGTCCGTTAAGGCATAATACAATAGCCCGAGCACTATTAACCATAAAATAAAACATCAAACCATATATTACACCAATTTTAATAACACTCATTATACAAACTTCATCACTAATAAATAATATTACAACCACTAAGTTCAAATTACAAGACCTGGATTCACTACGTTACTGCACACAGGTCCAACTACTACAACTAGGCCTCGAAAGAGTAATGTATCAAGTTAGTTACATAGTTAAGTGCCCACGAGATTAATACACAACATCAAATAAATCACATGCCTAGCTCATTCTATTATAACAAAAGGTTAACCAAAACGAGCAACTACTCTTAAGCTAAGCCCCAGCTCCGGACAACCTGTAATAGTGGAAAAGAGGGGTGAGCTAGATCCTCGCATATAGCTCAGTGATGAGGTAAACAAGGAAGGGGTTTTGCAAGGGTTTTATCTTTTTGTAATCAGTTTGATAAAACATGTCATGCACACAAGGATATTCGAATGACAATGCAAGATATTCAATCAAGATTCAATAACATTAAACAGCCTAACTCGTCCAAGATATCAGTGGGTCCCGACCCGTAGGAGGATCAATGAGTCTTGAAAGGGAAGGGATGGAAACATTTGGTAGGCGAGATATACCAACAAGCCCTACCTCTTACTGGAGGTCTCGTTACTACCTCTGTAAGCGAGATATACAAGCGAGCCCGTTGCTGCAGGAGTTCTCATTACTACTGCATTCAATAATGGTTGCAACCTAATCGCGCATTTACAATTCGTATATATATACATTTTACATAAACAAGTAAGTCTAGTCAATCATATAGCATATCCGAGTACATTCTATATTTCGCATCATGTAAACGTGTCAAACAGTTATCATCTACTGCATGGACATGTAAGCTCCTTTAATATTAACACATAATAACAATAAATAACAAGGAATAACAAGAACTTGCAAATTGGCTACTTAATCAACACCTACTAATAACATACACTAGATACATCAAGCAAATCCAATACTTCTGCATTAGCCTGACTTAGGAGGTACATTTTCCTACTTTCCTGAACTTCAATTAATCTAATTTTGGTATAGAATCGAAGATTATCGAATATAGATAGTCCTAGAATCAAATGGAAGTCAATTCGGAGTTGAATTGACTGAGATATGGCTTACGAAAAAACATTGTGCAAAGCTGTCTGTCGTCCGATCGACTGATCCGGTCAACCGGATCCGACTTGACTCGCTCGGCAGTGACTTTTGGGCGACTATATATCCGGTTGACCGGATCCGGATTTAGTCGCCCAGACTTGACAGCAAAATGTACGAATTTGCATTTTCTTGCTTCTTTTGCTCAACCTCTTAACTCTAACCCTTAACCATTACTCCAAACACAAACTCTACAACTTTACAACCTCAAAATCATCCATTATCAAGCTATAACATCATCCAATTGCAAATTCCATCAAGAACAAACAAAGCACAAGACCTAACTTGACCATTCAAGCTCAATCTTCTATTTCTTCTATCCACCAACAACACAAGCATACTCCACACATATAATACTTCATTTAACTTATATTACAACCTATCATAATCATCAAAAGCATAGGAAACAAGTTCAAGCCAAAGAAATCACTAACACAACACCTTGAAACCTTAGTTTGAACATACCAAGCTCAGATTCACCAATCAAACTTATACAAATCATCATCATGATCAATATACATATATAATACATAATCAAAAACCATATGATCCTTACAAAATATTTTGAAAATATCCCTTACCTTAACTTTGTGATTGAATGCAAGAAATGGTGTTAGAAATGATTGTGGGTGCAAGCCAATAGGTTGAAGATGCTTGTGCTAGCTTGAAAATGATTCTCTCTTCTTTTTTCTTCTTCTTCTTTCTCTTTTCCTTGGTCGAATTTCTGAGTTGTATGTATGTGTGGTGTATGTCGAGTGGGTGTGTGTGTGTTGTAGAGATTTGGTGTGTGTTGGTAGTATAGTGTGTGTGGGTGGATAATATCTAAAAGCCCAAAAGACTAGAGTGCCCTCCAACTAAATGCCTATCTTCTAGTTTGCCATTTTAGTTCTAATTCAATTATTTAGTTAGCTAGTGTATGCAATATGATTTAATTGTTATCTACGTTACCTAAATCACTCAAAGACATGTAATTAAATTTAAATGCAAGTTAAACAAGGCATGTGCACGTAAAACGCGACAAAGGCACATTAAATGATATAAATGAACGTTAATTGATACAATTGCATGTTAAGTAACACAAAAATATATAAAATGCTATAAAATGACTTTATGCTCTATACTGGCTCGGTACGGGGTCTCACATAAACCATCATCCTACATACTTAGAATTTATTGGACAGTCCTTAAAACACCTAAATCTCTTCATTAAAACCACATGCAAGCCATGATATCAATCAATATGTACACAAAATCACCAAACGACATAATATACGTACATACCAATATTATTCAACAACTTTCAACCCTAAACCCAACATGGATCACTCTTCTAAGCATTTAAACATTTTTGGGCAGCCCATATCATGCCTCGACCCAACCCCGCACTAAAGGTTAAGTCCGGACCCGACAAACGGGCATAGTCTTCTCTGTACCGTGGACATTTTGAAAACCTGAAAACATTCAATTTAAGCCACAAAACAAAAAGAACATCATTTCTAATATAAATCCTAGCTTCAAGGCCATTCGAGCCTTAAGTAGTACCAACAGTTTAGTTCATACAAGCATGCATTCCATAATACTAACTTCTTTACAAAAAACGCTTATCATACAATTCTATGATAGCAATTAAACGTACTTAGAAGTTATAGCCAACCATACTTCCTTTCATACATACACGCAAGCATGCAACAGACTAAAAGTAAGAATATTAGTTATTACATGCCATGGTTACCTATCATACATTACATTTAACTTACAACCAAGCATTGTACACATGAGCTCAAAGGCACCCAAAATATAACATTATAAACAACAAGCAAAGTCTTAACAGCACAACATGCACCACAATCCACTTCAACCAAGCTACAACTAAGGTAACTGATCAGTCTGGACCTCCTTCTCTTCACCCTTAACCAAATCAAGTTGGGGTTCAACCTCAGCATCTCCTGAAACATGTCAGCGAGGTATGAGCAACAACAATTTCCCAGTGAGGGATTAAGACTACCCGGGGTGTGCAATGTAACAATTAGAGTACAAAAGCAGTAAAAGCCAGTAAAGGACAATTGAAATGACAAATAACCACACATATCAAAGGATACGATGCACTTAACCCCAATACTCCAGAATTCACTTTAACTTCGATCACGAACCACGTAACATGATTAATGTGCCGGCAAGATCCCCAATTGCTCCAGTGGGTGTACTCCGGATATACCCCAATAAACCTATGACCCAACACCCCCTGGCAATCTCTGGACCAAGCGAGTGAGGGACTTGGGCACGGAGATCGAATATCCATTGGCAAGCCCGCTGCCGCCCAGCAAATATTCAATACATCTGCCCCTGACACTATGGTTGCACAACCACTATGCAATGCACTCATCAATAGCAATACAATACCAATAATGAAAACAATAACACATAGGAGGAACAACAAAGTAGATTGTCCTCAAAACAATTAGAATAGAAGCATTAGCCAATAAACAATTAAGGGATTACAAAGGGACAATAATATAATTAACATAGAACTTTACCAAAAGCTTAAGAATGTCTTAAAAACACATTTAAGCACCTAAGGGACAGTTATAGGGTCATGGAAGCGTCAGACAACCGATTTTCCCCTTTAGCCCCTTTATAACACAACCATTTTCCTTCCAAACTCAAGCTATTGTTCTAGATTAAGAAGTGACCTATTCCATACATCTAATTAACCTACTAGGCACACTTAGGACCCTCAAAGTTATCCAATTACCTGCGTTTAGCATAAAAGCCCCAATTTTTCTCTTATGACTTTGTACTACACATACCTCATCCGGGACTCCCACGAGAGTTAGCAAAAATTTTCTTCTCCCTCTCCTAGCTGCTGTCGGGTTTGCATAGTAATTTCAGCTCTTTTTTTGTTTTGTTTTGTGATATATAAGCTTATAAGTGTTATGTTGAATATATATGAGTGACTTGAGTTATTTAATGTGGGTATGTTGACTAAAAGGTGAGTCAAACTAGCTAAAATACAAGTCCTAAGGTGAAATAATGGGTTAGCCAATTAAAACATAAAGTTTAGCTATGTAACACTATTCTCTAGTTTCAATAAATCATTTCCTAAACGGGTGCTCTCCCCTAAATGCTCAAAAATATATTTTTTCTCATCCCGAAAATAATTAATGTGATTTAAAAAAATGCTAACTTGAAGTAATTAAGCAGTTGAAAAAAGTGATGAATAGTAATCACATAAGGCAACAAATAATGCACAGTGATTATGAGCAAATAGTGGATGCAATAGTTAAAAGATGTGCACAGTAGAATCTCGAGCGTCACACCCTCTCCCCCTTAAACTAATTGTGTCCACACAATTCTTACATGATTCAGCAAATAACTCGGGGTAGCGATCTCGCATCTGGTCCTCTCTATCCCATGTGGCATCCTCTAATCCATGATGATCCCACAGAATCTTAACCATCGGAATACTTTTAGTTCTCAGCACCTGAACCTTCTGATCTACTACTCGTAGAGGCTTCTCTGTATAAGTCAAAGTCTCACTGATCTCTAGTGGCTCTGGCTCAAGAATATGAGAAGGATCTGGCTGGTACTTTCGAAGTATAGACACATGGAAGACATCATGAATTCTGCCAAGCTAGGAGGCAAAGCTAATATGTAGGCCAATGCACCGATTGTTTCAGTTATTTCAAATGGTCCCACATATCTCGAGTTGAGCTTACCCCATTTTCCGTGCCGAATCAAACCTTTACGAGGAGAGATTTTCAGGAATACCCGATAACCCACGACAAATTTCAAATCACGTCGACGTCTATCAGCATAGCTCTTTTGCCGACTCTGTGCTGTAAGAATTCTCTTTTTAATAAGCTGCACATTATCAATCATTATGTTCATCTCAGGCAACAAAGTAGGGTCAATAGTCTTCATCTCACCAACCTCATCCTAATAAAGAAGGGATCTGCATTTATGCTCATAAAGTGCCTCATACGGTGCCATACCAATAGTAGCTTGATAACTATTGTTATAGGCGAACTCTGCGAGTGTCAAATACTTTTCCTAACTCTTTTCGAAGTCCAAAATACAAGCTCGTACATGTCCTCGAGTATCAAGATAGTTCTCTCAGATTGACCGTCCGTCTGAGGGTAATAGAAGTACTGAAGCTCAAAGTTATACCCAAAGCTTTCTGGATCTTTTGCCAGAACTGATATATGAACCTGGGATCTCTATTTGTCACAATATTTCTTGGAATCCCATGAAGTCTGACAATATTCTCAACATATAACTCAGCTAGCTTGTCAAGAGAATCAGTTTTCTTTGTGGCAATGAAATGAGAAGTCTTAGTCAATCTGTCAACGACTACCCAAATGGAATCATTACCTTTCTAAGATCTCGGCAAGTCTGACACGAAATCCATAGTAATGTGGTCCTATTTCCACTCCGAAATAGCCAAAAGTTGTAATAACCCTACAAGTCTCTGATGCTCAGCTTTAACCTTCTGACATGTAAGACATCTAACAACATAATCAACAATTTCTCTCTTCATGTTGTTCCACCATAAGTTTTGTTTCAAATCTCTGTACATCTTTGTACTGCCTGGATGGATAGTATATCTAGAACTGTGAGCCTCTGCAAGAATTTCTTTCTTTAAGGCTAGTTCATTTGAAATACAAATTCTCCCCTTGAACTTAAGAATGCCATCATCATGTAGTTTGAAATCTGACTCTCCCCCTTTAGACTTTTCTAGGATTTTCAACAAGTGAGGATCAATCTGCTGAGCTTCTCTAATCCTGGATAATAAAAGAGATTGAATCTGCAAACTTGTAAATTGAATACCAGAATTCAAAGTTTTGGGCTTTCATAAGCATAGTTCTTCCATGAATTCCCAATTTTTGATAATCAAACTAGCAACAGTAGCCTTTCGGCTCAAGGCATCAGCAACAATATTGGCCTTACCTTGAAGATAATTAATAGTGCAGTTGTAGTCCTCAAGTAATTCTAGCCAACACCTTTGCCTCATGTTCAACTCCTTCTGTGAAAACAGATATTTCAGGCTCTTATGATCTATAAAGATCTCAAATTTGTTGCCCCAGAGATAATGACGCCATTTCTTTAATGCAAGGATAATAGCTGCGAGCTCGAGATCGTGAGTCAGATAGTTGAGTTCACAAGGTTTCAGTTTCCTAGAGGCATATACAATAACCTTTCCATTCTGCGTCAATACACAGCCCAAACCTTCCTTAGAAGCATCACTGTAGATTACCAGATTATCAGAACCTTTAGGCAAAGCAAGAATAGGAGCTGTGGTTAACCTCTTCTTTAATTCCTGAAAACTAGCCTCACACTTATCATTCCAGTCAAACACAGTTTTCTTCTGAGTAAGCTGAGTCAAAGGCCTTGCTATTTTAGAGAAGTCCTTGACAAATCTTCGATAATACCTTGCTAAGCCAAGAAAACTACGGATCTCTGTAACAGTTTCAGGTCGCTTCCAAGCTAATACAACCTTAATCTTGGAGAGATCAATAGAAATACCATTCTACGAGATAATATGTCCAAGAAAAGCAACTTGCTTTAACCAGAATTCACATTTGCTGAACTTTGCAAATAACTGATGCTCTTGAAGAGTCTGCAATACAATCCTGAGATGCTGTTCATGCTAGGCCTCAGATTTAGAATACACAAGGATATCATCAATAAAGATAACCACAAATTGGTCCAAATAAGGATAGAATACCCTCTGCATTAAGTCCTTGAATGCGGCGGGAGCATTAGTTAAACCAAACGGCAGAACAACAAACTCATAGTGATAATAATGAGTTCTGAAAGCAGTTTTAGGCACATCATCTTTCTTAATCCGCAACTGATAATAACCCTGCCTCAAATTGAATTTAGAAAATACCCTGGCGCATTGTAACTGATCAAATAACTCTTCAATTAAAGGCAATGGATATTTGTTTTTGATAGTCACCTGATTGAGACCCCGATAATCAATACATAAACGAAGAGATCCGTCTTTCTTCTTAACAAACAAGACTGGTGCACCCAAAGGTGAAGAACTCTGCTGAATAAATTCCTTCTCTAGCAAGCCCTGCAATTGAACTTTCAATTCCTGCAATTCGGGTGGAGCCATTCTATACGGAGTCGTAGAGATAGGTGTAGTCCCAGGCAATAAGTCAATCATAAACTCTATTTCTCTATCAGGTGGTAAGCCAGGTAATTCCTCAGGAAAGACCCCGAGAAACTCTCTCACAATAGACACATCATTCAATTTCAACTTGTCCCCAGGTTGGTTAATTAAATATGCAAGATAAGCCTCACAACCTTTGCCCAATAGTTTTCGTGGTCTAATAGAAAAAATTATAGGAGTTCCAGTTGATTTCCTACTTCCGACTATTTCAATTACAGGCTGGTCGGGCATTTCTAATTTCACAATCTTCTTTCTACAATCAAGCTGTGCATAATATCTTCCCAACCAATCCATCCCCAATATAATTTCAAAGTCGTTGAAGGGTAGAATAATTAAATTAGTGGGAAATACACGACCCTCAATAAAAATATTACAAGCCTTGCAAATAGATTTAGTAACAAACTTCTAGCCTATAGGTGTATAAACCACAATTTCATGCGAGAATTTATCATGTTTCAATTTAGCATTTTGTGCACAAATGGGAGTAATAAATGAATGAGTAGCCCCGGAGTCAATTAAAACTTTAACCGACAAATCATTAAGAAGAAAAGTACCTTCTACCACAACAGTCGTATCTGGAAGCTCCTCAGCATCCAAAGCAAATACCCGAGCTTAACCCTGACCCACTGAAACAATCTGCCTCTGAAACCCCTGACTCTGAGTCTGATGCGGTCGTTTAATAGGCTAACTTGGCTCTCCAAACAGGTCTGCTTTGAGTTTCTCATACCTGGCGGATATCCTAACTGTGCCTGCATAAGTGGGATAGTCTTGAGTAGACAGATTCAATGAAATATCAGGCCTCAGCCCTATAAAAAATCTCTGAATTCTCTTGTTCTCTAGCTGCACTAATGCTGGCACATAACAAGACAAACGGGTGAAAGTAGCATCGTACTGGTCAACAGTCATGTTGCCCTATTTCAAATTAATGAACTCCTGCTCTCGTCTTTCAATAGCTGTTTCTGTAATGTTCTTCTCTCGGAATTCTCTAAAAAACTCATCCAAAGTCCGCAGTACTACCTCCGCCTCCCATCTGGATTTAACGGTGTGCCACCACTGCTCGGCATCTCCCTCGACCAAAAATTCAGCACACGCAACCCGCCTCGCATTAGAGTACTCGAGGCCTATAAGAATCTTCTTTACTTTGTTGAACCACTGTTCAGCCTGCATATCATCTGGCTCCCTAAAGAAACTAGATGGTCCACGGTGCAGAAATTTTTCAAGGTAGTTACTACCACCGCCCTATGCTCTAGTCTAACCCTAAACCGGATTGCCCGCAAGGATATTTCCTCCCTGCCTCTGAAGTACTTGAGCAATCTACCCTATAGTAGTGGTCAACTGTGCATTAATTGTCCGTTCATCAACCTCTTCTTCTCCAACATTCTGATTTCTGTTTTGCCGACGAGGCCCCATCTTGAGTAGCTAGAATGCAAAGTGTTATGACATGTATATAAGTAGTTTACAAGTAAAGTATATAAGAAGAAGTTCAAATAAGTTCACATAAAGTCACATATATAAGATCATATGAATATTTCATATACAAGAGGTACATATAAGTCACTTAATCATACTTAACATTCTAGACTTTCCATTTCCATTTCCATGCTAGCATGTTATTTACCAATTTAGTTTTCACTTAGTCAAATCAAGAGTCATTGATTCATACAATCACGCAATCACGTAATAGACCTCTACCCACAGACCGAGAAACCTATCCCGGGTCATGCATTCTAATAGCTCTGATACCACCAAAATGTCACGCCCCAACCCAACCCAGCACTAAAGGGTAAGTCCAGACCCGACAAACAGACAGAGTCTCCTCTGTACCGTGGACATTCTGAACACCTGAAAACATTCAATTTAAGCCACAAAATAACAAGAACATCATTTCTAATATAAATCCTAGCTTCAAGGCCATCCGAGCCTTAAGCAGTACCAACAGTTTAGTTCATACAAGCATCCATTCCATAATACTAACTTCTTTACAAAAGACGTTTATCATACCATTCTATGATAGCAATTAAATGTACTTAGAAGTTATAGCCAACCATACTTCCTTTCATACACACACACAAGCAAGCAACAGACTAAAAGTAAGAATATTAGTTATTACATGCCATGGTTACCTATCATACATTACATTTAACTTACAACCAAGCATTATACACATGAGCTCAAAGGCTCCCAAAATATAACATTATAAACAACTAGCAAAGTCTTAATAGCACAACAAGCACCACAATCCACCTCAAGCAAGTAGGACACTGCAACTAAGGTAACTGATCACTCTAGACCTCCTGCTCTTCACCCTCAACCAAATCAAGCTGGGGTTCAACCTCAGCATCTCCTGAAACATGTTTGTGAGGTATGAGCAACCACAATTGCCCAGTGAGAGATTAAGACGACCCGGGGTATGCAATGCAATAATTAGAGCACACAAGCAGTAAAATCCAGTAAAGGACAATTGAAATGGCAAATAACCACACATATCAAAGGATACGATACAATTAACTCCAACATTCCAAAATTATCTTTATCTTCGATCACGAACCACGAACCACGAACCATGATCAATGTATCGGCAAGATCCCCAATCACTCCAGTGGGTATACTCCAGATGTACCCCGATAAACCTACGACCCAACACCCCCTGGAAATCTCCGGACCAGGCGAGTGAGGGACTAGGGCACGAAGATCAAATATCCATTGGCAAGCCTGCTACTGCCCAACCGAAATTCAATACATCCTCCCCTAACTGTATGGTTACTCAACCACTATGCAATGCACTCATCAATGACAATAAAATATCAATAATGAAAGAAATAACACATAGGAGGAACAACAAAGTAGGTTGTCCTCAAAACAATTAGAATAGAAGCATTAGCAAATAAACAATTAAGGGATTACAAAGGGACAATAATATAATTCACATAGAACTTTACCAAAAGCTGAAGGATGTCTTAAAAACACATTTAAGCACCTAAGGGACAGTTACAGGGTCATGGAAGCGTGAGACAACCGATTTCCCCCTTTAGCCCCTATATAACACAACCATTTTCCTTCCAAACTCAAGCTATTGTTCTAGATTAAGAAGTGACCTATTCCATACTTCTAATTAACCCACTAGGCACACTTAGGACCCTCAAAGTTATCCAATTACCTACGTTTAGCATAAAAGCCCAAATTTCCCTCTTATGACTTTGTACTACACATACCTCATCCGGGACTCCCACAAGAGTTAGCAAAAATCTTCTTCTCCCTATCCTAGCTACTGTCGGGTTTGCACAGTAATTTCAGCTTTTTTTTTGTTTTGAGATACATAAGCTTATAAGTGTTATGTTGAGTATATATGAGTGTGTTAGGTTATTTAATGTGAGTATATTGACTAAAAGGTGAGTCAAACTAGCTAAAATACAAGTCCTAAGGTGAAATAATGGGTTAGCCAACTGAAACATAAAGTTTAGCTACGTAACACTATTCTTGTCATGCCCCAACTCGACCCCACCTACAATCAGTCAGGACGCAACGGAATTTCGGCAGTATAACGATAGTAATTAGGACACCGAGGCTCTAAACCAACTTCTTCACAACTCATACAACCAACTCCACAAACATTCAACAATAAACAACCCAACCATATTATACAATAATCACTCCTTCAATAATCCATTCATAGTTATACACCTCCGTTCCAACTTAGTACATAGGCTATACATACATTTCAAAATAGGTTATAACCAACATAGTAATCTAGTCATGATCAAAATAAAGACTACTGAATCAACATACATATGTCTTTATATTAAGTTGGGTTATACAATACATTATTTTACAACAACTAAGACAATCTCATGGCAATGACTCCTGCACATAAGACTCTTCCACATATAGAACATTTCCCTCTTCAAGAGGCACGTACCCGTAGTCAGGCTCAGTAATACTTACATGCATGCAATAATTGACAGTGAGCTTATATAAAACAAGCCCAGTGAGGATTCGATAGATCTCTAACAGTATTTACTATACTTGTTGGAAATCATCCTTTGAGCAATAAACACACAATAAATATCAATAACAATATAAGCACATAAATTATAATGACCATTCAATAAAGGATACTGTAGTTGATGTAGCTCTAAATGCCATCACAATCTCAACCGTTCTTCTTATAACTCTCCATTACTCACGCACCCGAGGTACCTCTCTAGCCCCACCCTCCATGATACCTCCGTCATGCGAGCTGGGGGTAGCCTATGGTAGTCATGCCAGTTTCAACCCGACAGCCCGATGCTGCCCGAGAGGTGGCACACACATACCAAGACTCAACAACAATAATAAATATTCAATCATAGGAGGACAACCTTTTTCGCTGACTATCTCCTGATTCATCAATAATCAATAATCAATTAATCATCAATCAATTAATAACATTTCAACAACATAACATCAATTAATCAGTTAACAACTAAACAACTAAGTTAGATGACAAAGTAAGCTATCCAACTTAACATGCATTAAACCACACAATCAAACCCCAGTCTAATCATTAACAACTCACAATTCAATCACTCACACGCCACCCAAACAACTAAAGGCATATATCAACATTTTAAAGAAAGACACCCTAAACTACTAATCATCATAACTTACATTCTACTAATCCAAACAACTTCAAACCAGTTTCTATCACTCACCCACTCAATCAACTACACTAGCCCCCTCAGAAACCAACCAAAATACATCCAAATCAAGCACAACAACCCTAAAACCCTAATGCACCTTGGCTGTAATTTCCGGACTTTCGCACCGACATCATAATCAAAATTTCAGCATTACAATAGTACTACCACGTATTTAACAAAATTCTACAAATTGACGGCAATCAATTCCAACCACTATAACTCAAAATATTCAACAAATAGCCAACAACTCAACTTTTAATACCCGAAAATAAAAATTCATGCTACAACGGTTCAAATCTTATATAAATGCATATAAACGATCCTTAGCATCTACTGAGCAAGAGTATAACATAAATTCAACTTTCTAACCGTTCAAATTTCAATTATACACAAAAACATAAAAGATGACATTTGAGATCTAGAATTTTTCTCTCACCTTTGATGTGTTATGAAGTTAGAGAGATGCTCAATGGATGCTCAAGAAGTGGAATCAAGCTTTGGTTGATGAAGTTTGGCCTTTAATTGAAACTTTTAATGAGAAATCTCTTTGAAAAAATGTTGAAAAAAACTCTCAAGGAAAGCTATGGAGTTTCGGCCACCTTGTGTGTGTGCTTGTGGTGTTTTTTGTGGATTCTAATGTGTGTTGATGCATATATGCCAAGGTCAAACAAATTTAAAATGGTCAAAGTTAGTTTTATTTAGTCTTTTAATTATTTCTAGTCTTTTAATTTAGTTTCTTGACTATTTCTTGCTCAAACATTAAATTGACACTTAAACCATCTCACGTAGTTTATTTTTAGGTGACAAGAAGTTTTACATTCAAACATTTTCACCCGAGTCGGCTCAAAACTCAATTTTTGTAAAAGATGGTGTAAAAATCCTTTTAAATTCCTAAGCCGATTCCAAATCCGTTTTAATCAAACACGGGGCTATTAATACCCAAGGACTAGGTTTTGAAACACTTAAAACACCTGCGTAAAAAATTTAGCGGCCAAGTGTTCAAAATAATATTCACTAAAACCGGCGATAAAATTTCTAATTCCGTTTTTGATAAAAATTTCATGAATGCACACATAGCATGTATTAGGAATATAAATCACATATCTAGCACATTCTAACTCATATAACACATAAACAGGTCAAAGCACGCAAAATGAGGCAAAACACGCAATTCGAGGTTAAGATGAAAAGTGGGGTTTCACAATTCTCTAGTTTCAATAAATCATTTTCTAAACAGGTGTACCCCCCTAAACGCTCAATAGTATATTTTTTCTCATCCCGAAAATAATTAATGTGATTTAAGAAAATGCTAACTTGAAGTAATTAAGCAGTTGAAAAATGTGATGAATAGTAATCACATAAATAATACACCGTGATTATGCGCAAATAGTGGATGCAATAGTTAAAAGATGTACACGGTAGAATCTCGGGCATCAGAGCCTACTATACAACTTATATAAATCAATTAAAGCCATGCAATTCATAGTGACCACCTTAAAAAAGCATTTCAACCATACTTGGGGCATCAAATACATAACCACATGCAATAATAACAACCAATCTTCCAAGATATCATCAAGAATCAAACAATAACATGCTAAACATTTCATGGCCAGCCTACTACATATCATAATAGCATCAAAATACATCATGAAACCAAGGAATTAAACCCCTAACAAGTATAAAATTAACTATAGCCTTCATATACATGGCCATACTCAAGATTAACCAACATTCACCCACAAAATCAACTAAGAACATATGAATACTCATCTAAACCAATCTGTCCAGCCTTAAACAGTCCATGCAATCCAAGTTCTAAGGAATACAAACACATGCAAGCCTGATATGCTTCAAATCAAAATTTCTAGCAACCACAACCATAGATCTTCACATGCAAGACCATATACACGTATATATATTCTTGTGAACTTTAAAAACATTTAGAAATCAGTTTGAAACCCTCACCTTAGCAATTTGTAAGTAGAAGTGCAAGAATCACTCTTGAAAATGCTCGGAATGCAAAGGAGACTTCTTTTCCAAGCTTGGCCATGTACTTCTCCTTTCTTTCATTAATTCCTATCTTAGTTAGTGTATATTGAAGATGTGCAAGTGTTTAAAACAAAAGGAAATGGAAGAGAACTCTTAAAACTCACCTATGGCCGAAAAGAGCACTTTTAGAGCTTGTTTCTTTGTTTTCTTGAGTCTTGAAAACCCCTTGGAGATGGTTGCCTTACTAGATCTGGAAATGGAGAGAAAAGGAGAGAGAATGGAGAGAAAATGAGAGTTTTGGGTGTGTTAGGTTTTGAGAGGGAGATTTAGAGTGTTGTTTTGTTATTTTGATGTAGTTTGACTTGTTTTTGTGTGGGTGTGTTGCTAGGTCCGAATTTGAGAGCTTGAGTGTGTGTTTTTAGTCAAGTGTGTGTGTAGTATTCTATATATCTTGTGTCTAGTATAGGCATGGCATGTGCGTGTAGTTTTAGGAGCCTAGGTATTGTATATCTTGTGTATCGTGTAAGATGTTTTGATTAGAGTGTGGGATTATTTTATTAGGTAGTAGAGTTTATAGTATATTGTATTATAGACAAAGTGTGTAACAATGTTTAGAAGTTAGTAATGTGTATTGTAGACAAAGTGTATTGTTAGTGGAGTTTGTAGTATTTTGAATTATATAGTATTATATTGTGTAGGTTTTTGGAAAGAATAAAAAATGTTAGAAGACTTTAGTTTTTTCTTCTAGTGAAGTTGAATTAGGATTAAAATACAATATTTAGGAGTTAGTGGGTTTTGTAGTAAAAGGTAGAAGTATATGTGTATATATATCTATGTAAATAGTATATATATTTTATTGGCAATGTTTAGACGATTGTAAAGTTTTGTCTTTTAGTGGCATTGTTTTTAGAATAGAATAATAGGATGTTTAGAAGATGGTGAGTTTTTGTCTTGTAGTGATTTGAATTAGAATAGAATAATGATTAGTGGAAGATATAGGATTAGTTTAATAGTATTTTAATAGTTAGTGGATTGTGTAGTAGGAATATTCTATTGCCTAGTGCTTTGTGCCGGAATCTTTTTAGATTAGTGTGCAGACATGTTTTCCTAGGTGTAGGGCACATACTATGTGGTAAGGCACGTACTTCTAGGTGAATGCACAGATTCTAATACAAATGCACGCAATCCTAGGTAATACACGTAAACCAATATAACGCACGTATTTCAATGCAATATAGTAAATCAAGGTATGACACTTAAATCTAGGTTAGGCTCGTACTTCGAGACGGATGCATATATTCTAATAGGAGTGCACGTAACCTAAGATAATGCACGTAACCCAAGGTTAGTCATGTAAATCTAAGTTTAAGGCATACAAATCGAGGTAAGTGCATGTTGGTCGATAAAATGCACGTATTCAGGGTTAAGGTACGTATCTCAAGGTAAGTACACGTGAGATAATATATGACACACTTATCGAGATTAGGGCACATTAATCAAGGTAAAACAAGATATTTGAGGTCGGGCCTCACATCCTCCCCTCTTTAAAATAATTTCGTTACGAAATTCATTCTTACCTATTGAAGTCATTTAGATGGATTCTGACCTTTGTTATTTTTCCCACTTCTAGTCGTCCCTTGCTCTGTGATCTCTTTTACCACAACCGATTCACTTCCTAGCTTTCTCCAATCATTTCATTCGGTGTGACGCCTACATTTACAGTTCGTTCCTTTGAACGACTCTATTCTCTCCAATTGATCTTAAGGTCGAGTTCATTAACTAAGGTTAGAACCTCCAAGCATAGTAATTGAGGTTGCATCGGTATTCTAACAATATAACTATAACTCCAAAAGCATGACTTATGTCATGTCAATCTACCTTCCCCGTTCATACCTCAAAAGGAATATCACAACAATGCCATAATCCTATGGTGACATACACTATTTTCAAGGTGATAGGTCTATATTCGATTTACATATCATATCAACTAACTTCAAAATTGTTATCACATAGGACATATACATGTTATGCATCATTTCCACAATACGACCCTATATTCAGGAAGAACTCACCAAGCAAACTAATCCATCTCAAGTCGTCATCTATTGATAGTATCATAGGCCTTCTTATCTCGTAGGTACATTAGATTATCAAATCTTCTAGTGACTAGTCTCCCGATTATAGGCTTCTATTCACTAACATTCTTTCCCAGCTTCGTTAACCTTCACGCTCGTAATCAAAAAGAAAGACCGTTGAGATTCGCTAAACTCAAACTTTAGGATTTATTAAGTACCACCAAAAAATTGCCATCAAAATTGCATGGTTAAACTAATCATGTTGCACTAGTTCAACTCTTACAGGTAAATTTCATTAGCTTGTAATCCACAATTTATTTCCTAAGTATCGGGTCTTAGCGTTACCCTCGTAGGATTACAACTTAATAATATTCACCATGTTAATATAGTCATCATCTTAAGTCGTCATAACCCTAATTCATCTCTATCTTAGCCACACGAATTCTTACTCTCAACATTTACGTGTTCAACTAGCTAAGAGCGTCAAGACTCATTAACCTTAGGCTCTAGGAGTAACCAAGTATTGTTAAGCATAATCATTACCTAAGCTATTTAGACTTACTAATTGCATCCCAACAATTCCACCCTTTTACTACTAGATGTTATTAGTATCGGGCATCACATTAAGGTATACATATACTATTCTATACATATGTAATATGTGTAAAACAATTTTTACATAGTGCCTAACTAACGAGTGTGCGCAATGACCTCTCTTACATATTCTAATGCATTTAATACTAGACAACAACTTTGATACCTATCATCACAAACATCTTATTTAAAACCTTTAGTAACAGTTAGCCACATAATGTAAAACTCAACACTTACTCTTTTACTTATCCTAGCATTTCATGAGCACTCTACGAGCTCAAAGTTCTAGCTACATGAACCCTTAACCTCAACATCCTTATACCTTATTATAATAAAGGTCATCAAACTTATTAGACTCAGACTTCAAAGCTGCTTACATACCCCGAATTTAACTGTAGTTAAACTCACACAATTATACTATCCACGTTTTAACAGTCTAACCCTGAAAGTAAATATCATCAACGTTCACAATTCATTCCTAAATTTTAGGTCACAACTTAGTGAGCTTAAAATTCACTAGCATAGACCATATTAGGATAATCAATATTTAATTCCAAATGAGTAAGGACTTAATCATACGAGTATATTGTTAACTTCTTAGAAGGCCTACCACGCCAATTTTGAGAAATATATTAAAAAGCAACTTCCAAGTCAACCATTACTACAAGCATAAAATAACATATACAACTCCACACATATGATAATATGCACTTATGTCTAAGGAAGTTTTATAACCTTACTCCCTATATTTAAATAGCAAACAGAATAATGGTTAACGAAATTGAGCAACTATCTAGCCATAATCTTGTTAACTCATTCGTAGATATTGTTACCCCAAAGATTTATGGATAGCTTTACCTTGACATAGCACTTCCTTACATATTCATCATTACCTATCATCCCTTGAGTGCTTTAAAGATGTAGGAACCTTAAGCCAAGCCTTTCCCTTTATCCTCTATAATTTTACATCCCTTCAAGGCCTAAATTTAGCCTCCTATATGTATATACAATCATTTACAGTTATATAGCATGCATATGTGTCAAGGGATGAGTATAGAATCATAAGATCATATGATATTTAATGCACATATAAGTTTCACTTAAATAGGGAATAATCAAGACTCATCAGGCACATGGTAACTAAAGCATATTAGTCAAATTCGGTTCTCACATATCACATAAGTTATATAGGTACATATAATAAACTTACATATAGCACGTAAGTTTCACATATAATATTCAAAGCTTATTAAGTATAAACAACTAAAGCACGTTAGTCATACGAGCATATACAAACAAGAAAGACACGAACTAACTTAAGGGTTCTACCCACTGGCCAAGAGTTGAACCTGGCTTATGCCTAGTTAACAAACTAAGCTCTGATACCATTCTAATAGGTGTCACACCTTAACCCAACCTATATAGGCTAGACTAGGGTATGACCTAAATCATTATCGTTATTTTACGACTTTAACTGTTTGACTATAATTAATGCTTATTCGTTAGCCTAGAACTCCAAATGTTTTTCGAAAAACAGGCAGCATAACAACTCTATTTAGTATCTTTGGTTTGACCTATTTTCTAGAACACCTCAAAATTCCGAATCTTTAATTTGCTTACCACTAAAACTCTTGCTTTGTCATCAATCGATATGGCCGCTATTTTATCTTGAAAGTTCCATTTGGATTAATAAGCCTATGATGACTACATCTTATTTATGAGTACCTTAATGAGTATAGGTAGGACTAACTTAGTTGATTCTTTACCTATTGGTTTAAACACCTAATGATAACTACTACCCATAATGATGAAAGCAAATGACCGAAATAAAAGAGTTCGTCCGGTTTATAGTTAGTACAAACCAAAATTAGACCCCAAATTACAACGGGGGTCGTTTATAACAACAACATAAATAGTCTTCAATTTAAACACAACATCCTTAAATAACATCCATATTGATAGTGATCACATATAACTCAATTAAAGCTATGCAATTCATAGTGATCACCTCAAACAAGCATTTCAACGGACTAATAGCTTCAAATACATAACCAAATGCAATAATAACCATCAATCCTCCAAGATATCATCAAGAATTAAACAATAACATGCTAAAAATTTCATGACCAGCCTACTACATATCATAATAGCATCAAAATACATCATGAAACCAAGGAACCGAACCCCTAACAAGCATAGAATTAACTATAGCCTTCATATACATGGCCATACTCAAGTTTAACCAACATTCACCCTCAAAATAAACTAAGAACATATGAATACTCATCTAAACCAATCTGTCCATTCTTAAACAGTCCATGCAATCCAAGTTCTAAGCAATACAAATACATGCAATGGCCCGATATGCTTCACATCATAATTCTAGCAACCACAACCATAGATCTTCACATGCAAGAGCATATACACACATATATATGCTTATGAACTTTAAAAACATTTAGAAATCAGTTTGAAACCCAAACCTTAGAAATTTTTAAGTAGAAGTGCAAGAATCAGTTTTGAAAATGCTCGGAATGCAAAGTAGACTTCTTTTCCAAGCTTGGCCGTGTACTTCTCCTTTCTTTCCGTAATTCCTATCTTAGTTAGTGTGTATTGAAGATGTGCAAGTGTTTAAAACAAAAAGAAATGGAAGAGAACTCTTAAAACTCACCTATGGCCGAAAAATGCACTTTTAGAGCTTGTTTCTTTGTTTTCTTGAGTCTTGAAAACCCCTTGAAGATGGTTGCCTTGCTAGTTTTGAAAATGGAGAGAAAAAGAGAGAGAATGGAGAGAAAATGAGAGTTTTGGGTGTGTTAGGTTTTGAGAGGGAGATTTAGAGTGTTGTTTTGTTATTTTGATGTAGTTTGACTTGTTTTTGTGTGGGTGTGTTGCTAAGTCCGAATTTGAGAGCTTGAGTGTGTGTGTTTTGAGTCATATGTGTGTGCAGTATATTGTATTATAGACAAAGTGTGTAACAATGTTTAGAAGTTAGTAATGTGTATTGCAGACAAAGTGTATTGTTAGTGGAGTTTGTAGTATTTTGAATTATATAGTATTATATTGTGTAGGTTTTTGGAAAGAATAAAGAATGTTAGAAGAATTTAGTTTTTTCTTCTAGTGAAGTTGAATTAGGATTAAAATACAATATTTAGGAGTTAGTGGGTTTTGTAGTAAAAGGTAGAAGTATATGTGTATATGTATCTATGTAAATAGTATATATATTTTATTGGGAATGTTTAGAAGATTGTAAAGTTTTGTCTTTTAGTGGCATTGGTTTTAGAATAGAATAATAGGATGTTTAGAAGATAGTGAGTTTTTGTCTTGTAGTGATTTGAGTTAGAATAGAATAATGGTTAGTGGAAGATATATGATTAATTTAATAATATTTTAATAGTTAGTGGATTGTGTAGTAGGAATATTCTATTACCTAGTACTTTGTGCAAGAATCTTTCTAGATTAGTGTGTAGGCACGTTTTCCTAGGTTTAGGGCATGTATTACGTGGTAAGGCACGTACTTCTAGGTGAATGTATGGCTTCTAATGCAAATATACGTAACCCTAGGTAATACACGTAAACCAATATAAGGCACGTAATTCAATGCAATGCACGTAAATCAAAGTTTGACACTTCAATCTAGGTTAAGGCTCGTACTTCGAGATGGATGCATATATTCTAATAGGAGTGCACGTAACCTAAGATAATGCACGTATCCCAAGGTCGGTCATGTAAATCTAGGTTTAAGGCATATAAATTGAGGTAAGTGCATGTTGGTCGAGGAAATGCACATATTCAGGGTTAAGGTACGTATCTCAAGGTAAGTACCTATGAGATAATATATGACACACTAATCGAGATTAGGGCAACTAATCGAGGTAAAACTAGCTATTTGGAGTCGGGCCTCACATTGCAGTGATGTAAAATTACAGAGGATGAAGGGAAAGACTTGGCTTAAGGTTCCTGCATCTTCAAAGCATTCAAGGGATGATAGGTAATTGTGAGTTTGCAAGGAAGTGCTTAACATAAGTACAATGTCGAGGTAAAGCTATCCTTAAATCTTTGGAGTAATAATATCTACCATTGAGTTAACAAGATTATGGCTATATAGTTTCTCAATTTCGCTAACCATTATTATGTTTGTTGTTTAAATCTAGGGAATAAGGTTATAAAACTTCCTTAGACATAAGTGCATATTATTATATGTGTGGAGTTGTATATGTTCTTTATGCTTGTAGTAGTGGTTGACTTGGAAGTCGCTTTTGAATATATTTCTCAAACTTGGCATGATGGGTCCTCTAAGAACTTAACAATATTGATTATCTTAATATGGTCTATGCTAGTGAATTTCAAGCTCACTAAGTTGTGACCTAAAATTTAGGAATGAATTGTGAAAGTTGATGATATTTACTTTCAAGGATTGAACTATTAAAACGTGGATAGTATAATTGTGTGACCTTAAGACTGTTAAATTCAGGGTATGTAAGCATCCCTAAAGACTGAGTCTAATAAGTTTGATGACCTTTATTATAATAAGGTATAAGGATGTCGAGAATAAGGGTTCATGTAGCTAGAACTTTGAGCTCGTAGACTACTCATGAAATGTTAGGATAAGTAAAAGAGTAAGTGTTGAGTTTTACATTAGGTGGCTAACTATTACTAAATGTTCTTAATAAGATGTTTGTGATGATAGGTGTCAAAGTTGTAGTCTAGTACTAAATGCATTAGAATAAGTATGTGATTATGTAAGGGAGGTCATTGTGCACACTCGTTAGTTAGGCACTATGTAGAAATTGTTTTACACGTATTACATATGTATAGAGTAGTATATGTATACCTTTATGTGATGCCTGATACTAATAACATCTAGTAGTAAAAGGGTGGAATTATTGGGATGCAATTAGTATGTCTAAATAGCCTAAGTAATGATTATGCTTAACGATACTTGGTGACTCCTAGAGCCTAAGGTTAATGAGTCTTGATGCTCTTAGCTAGTTGAACACGTAAACATTGAGAGTAAGAATTCATGTGGCAAAGATAGAGATGAATTAGGCTTAGGATGACTTAAGATGATGACTACATTAACATGGTGAATATTACTAAGTTGTAATCCTACAAGGGTAACGCTAAGACCTGATACTTGGGAAATAAATTGTGGATCACAAGCTAATGAAATTTACCTATAAGAGTTGAATTAGTGCTGCATGATTAGTTTACCCATGCAATTTTGATGACAATTTGTTTGTGGTACTTAATAAACTCTAGAGTTTGAGTTTAAAGAATCTCAATAGTCTTTCTTCTTTATTTCGAGCATGAAGGTTAATGAAGCTGGGAAATAATGTTAGTGAATAAGAGCCTATAACTGGGAGACTAGTCACTAGAAGATTTGCTAATCTAATGTACCTACGAGATAAGAAGGACTATGATACTATCAATAGATGACGACTTGAGATGGATTAGTTTGGCTTGGTGAGTTCTTCCTGAATATAAGGTCGTATTGTGGAAATGATCCATAACATGTGTATATCCTATGTGATAACAATTTTGAAGTTAGTTGATATGATATGTAAATCAGATATAGACCTTTCATCTTGAAATTAGTGTATGTCACCATAGGATCAGGGTATTATTGTGATATTCCTTTTGAGGTATGAATGGGAAAGGTAGATTGACACGACATAAGTCATGATTTTGGAATTATAGTTATATTGTTAAAATACCGATGCAGTTTTGATTACTATGCTTGGAGGTTCTAACTTTAGTTAATGAACTCAACCTTATATCAATTGGAGAGAATAGAGTCGTTCAAAGGAACAAACTGTAAATGTAAGGGTCACACCGAGTCAAATGATTAGAGAAAGCTAGGAAGTGAATCGTTTGTTGCAAGAGAGATCACAAAGCAAGGGATGACTCGAAGTGGGAAAAATAACAAAGGTCAGAATCCATCTAAATGACATCAACAGGTAAGAATGAATTTTGGGATAAAATTCTTTTGAGGGGAGGATGTGTGTGAGACCCTATATTTTGCTTTATCTCGATTTGCGTGTTTTACCTTGTTTTACATGAATTGACTTGTTTATGTGCTATATGACTTATAATGTGATAATTCTGTGATTAATACTCCTAATGCATGCTAAATGTGCATTCATGAAATTTTCATCAAAAACGGAATTAGAAATTTTATCGTCGATTTTGATGAATAGTACTTTTGAACACCTGTTCGCTAAAATTTTTACAGGGGTGTTTTAATGATATTGAGGTCACTTGTTTGTTAACCTTGGAGTTAATGACATATATGAAACCCTTAGTCGGTTATTTGCTTAGATGTTGTTGTTTGAAGGTCTTGCATGGATTTATTTGGTGGATTTAATTTGAAGAGTAGGTTGCCCGGAAGTTATTAAGTGCATGCAAGAACGCTTTTGATTGGTTATATGGTTGAAAGATAGTTAAACATTGTACGTAAGCTCGGATATGATGTTACATTGGTTAACTATGCTTCCAAGTTGTTTATGGCATGAAACCTTTGAAGTTTTGTGTGGTTTATTGATATGTTTCAAGGCTGGTCGTAAGAGTTAGAATAGCCCCTCACATGCTAAGTCAGGTTATGCATGGTTAATTGTTAAGCCAATAAGTGTTAATTGTATGTATTACACCATTACGAGATTTCTTGTTGAAAAGCATGTTAATTGTTATCCTATTCATGTTATACTTGGGATAATGCTTATTTTGGAAGAATTGTTGTCGTGTAATGGTCATATGCATATACTTGAGTGCATGGCACAATGTGATTACATTATCCATGATATAACATGTTGGGGCAACCTACTTTGTTGACCTCCTAATGTGAATCGTAAAATGTTAAAATTTTGCATTGCATACGAGGTTGCAACCTTTCTTTTGGCATGGTTGCGATTCACGAATGCCGGGTGGCATAGGGCTTGCCGGTGCTCCCATTTCTATATAACTATAGAATCACAATTAATGTCAACTCTAAGGGTCAAGGTTAACCTACAATTATTTTACAAATTTCTCGAGGATCCACAATGTTGAAAAATAACTTAGTCTAATCATTATGGGTGCCACATGAACATCCTAAGCATAACACTTGCTTAATATCATCACCTACTTCTAAGTTGAACCACTTAAACGCACCTGTGTGTAGCTCATTCTCAATATTGTTCAAGTCATTAGATCAACTTAGTTCGAAAGAAATCTCCCTACCTGGTCTACTCAACGTCCAAGCATTAAGTTTACACTCAACATCCATGAAAAAACTTAGTCCTTCACAAGACTAAGCATTGATCTTAAGCACCCCATCTACCTAGTCCCATTGATCATTAAGCCTATTGTTCTAGTCGTTTATGACCTTAGAGGGTTATCTACGGGTCAAATAACACATGTGAATCATATCACATAGAACGAAGCACATAACGCTATTGCACATTGGTAACATATAGTTCATATATAGCACACAAGGCATATTGAGTAAGTTTACACATAGCACATAAACACATTAAACAAGCATAGTCATTCCAAACTCATATAACTTAGGCTCATGGTTGTATGTTATACATGCATTATAGGAGACATAAGTAGGTATGCCACTAATATTCCTAACACATTGATTTCACATAATCAAGTAACAAGTATAACATGTTAAGCACATATTGTAACGCCCCGATCCCTCACGAGACCGGAGACTCTAATAACCATGCTATTCTCAACCCAATACCAAACCCGGTCACAAAATTTAGAAAAAACGGACAGAGTCTCCCCTATACCATGGACATTCTGAAAACCTGTAAACACTCAATAAAGCCACAACATTATAAGACATTCATTTATAACTAAAGATCTTAGCTTCAAGGCCATTCGAGCCTTAAGACATACAAAGCGTTTAGATACACACAAGTATGCATTCATAACTTAACTTCTTTACAAAACTGCTTATCATGCCATTCCATGATAGCATTGAACATTCTTAGAAATTAAAGCCAACCATACACCCGTTCATTCACACCCAAGCATGCAATGTAGCTAGAAGCAGAAGCAAAAGTTATTACACGCCACAATTCCATAACACTTACTACAACTACGTAGCTTTCAAACTTGTAACTACTCAAATATATATACATAAGCCCTTAGGCTCCAAAATAGAATAGAAAGTAGAACAATTAAGTTCTTCCATAGTTTAGCAGGCAATCACTCAAATCTCAAGTTATAGCACACAACAATCAGGTCAACTCCTCCAACTTCACCACCTGAAACATGTTTAGCGAGGTATGAGCAATCACAATTGCCCAGTGAGGGATAAGGTCTACCGGGGATGTGCAATGCAGCAGTTATTACAAATAAAGCATTTTACAAACAAAGAACAATTGAAACAACAAGTTACCACACATTAAAAAGGATACGATTCACTTGTTCTTCAATCACAAACCACGAGCCACGAACTGAAATCCCGATGTAATAATGACACTGTTATCGATAAGCCGACATCCCCTTATAACACCAAAATGGGTGTACTCCGGATGGACCCCGAAATCCTACGACCCAACTCTCCTTGGGTGGTATCCCAAGCAAGAGAGGGACTAGGTAACCATGGTAGCCGAGGTATACCGGCAAGCCCGATGCCGCCCGATTTTCACGACACTACCATGCCCAAATGGTTACGTGTAACACCCCGATCCCTCTCGAGACCAGGAGTTCTAACGATCAATCTAATCACAACCCAAATCCAAACCCGGGCATAAATTTTAGGGAAAACGGACGGAGTCTCCCCTATTTCTAGGCGAAATGTAAAACCTGCGACAACATATAAGGGGACCAATACCATATCCAAACATTCAACCACCTCAAGGCCATCCGAGCCTCGGTTCTCAGCAATTAAACTCAGCAACTATACATACATTTCCAATTTAAAAGCTAACCTATCTCTTTTCATTTTTGGCAAGTACATTCGAACTTGACAATTAAACCATACTAAGCTACTACATAAAATAAACTATCATGCCATTCTAAATCTTTTCCTTTGGACATTACAAACATGCATTTGAAGTTAAGTTATAATAACTAGATGCATAATCTAACTTATCAAACTACTTCAACAATCTAATGAAACTTAAATTACATACTTTTTGACATTAAATACATACAACATATGAAAGCATATATCTTTACAACTTCAACACTCAAGCCACATAGGCACGCAAGACAACTCTTCAGGCACGAACTTGCACGAAATCACGAACTTTCCAGCTAACATGACATTTCCTGAAATGTGGTGGTGAGGAGTGAGAATACACAACACGTATACTCAGTGAGGGCGAGCCAGATATCGAATTGGAGAGAAAGAAAGTCGTTCAATGCAAATAGACACAGCTAAGCAATAAAATCAATAAGAAAGCATTCAATACAAACGACAATATATTAAACATTCAAGAAAGCATTAACACAACCATTCAAAGCTATACCACACTCTGAAGGCTATGGTTCACTCTTACGAGCAATATACCATTTCACGAGCGATACATCAATCTCGAGCTTGATGTTGACAACGATGACAATAAGCGCGCAACCACTTTATAACACCAGTTTGGAATACCCCGGGAGTAACCATCAATTCTACGACCCAAATGTCCCTGGGAGGCAACCCAAGCGAGAAAAGGGAATAGCCACGGAGCTAGAGCAACCAACACTAGCAACCTGAGGCTACCCAGAGAGGCCCATCACTCACGCGCTGGACACTATGCAATGCAAGACTCGATACAAGGCGATAAACGAGTGATAGCACAACAACACAGATAGAGGAGATAACCGAGATATCAAGCATTATTCAACAATTGTTAAACATTTCAATCAATAATCAACTCTAACAAGCGTAATAAGCATTAACAAGCATTTACAATCAAACAAGTAACAAGAAGAACACCAACTAACATGATCAAGGAATAACAAGTATTCTATAGGCATTAGAAGCATTCTATAAACATTATAGACATTCTATTAGCATTATAAACATTCTATAAGCAATATACTATGAAAACACACAAAATTCCAAAAATGTCCCCAACTTTCAAAACGCTACTACTTTCAAACGAGCCACGAGCTTTGGAAACCGACTTCACCAATCTTCCTAAGTCACCATAAGGCACGTCTAAAGACCCCGAAACCCTACTTTACCCTAGAATTCACGCAAAGTCCCGATTTTCCCCTTTGCTCGTTTGAACTACAACTATATTAACCAAACACCCAACCAATGCCATAATCGCACCAAAAGTGCTTCCATGGCCTCCCGAAACAATGCCATCACGTAAAACGACAAAACGCTAAACTCGATCTAAACGCCCTCGCCTTTCACCAAGGCGTTTTTCTAATTTTTTCCATTACGCAACCTAAAAAAACCATGCATTTAGACATTCTATCATACCTAGCACCTTTTCACATCAACATAAAGCATAACAGCGCAACTTCATCGAAACGGGGTTTTACTATTCACTATTTACTATTCATTACACAATTTATATTTCAAATTCGATATTCAACCACAGAAAATGTTAAAAAGCTATAAATACACGTTCTACAATTGCTAGGGAACATTCTTTAAGCAATGAAACGGACAAAATAACAACCTACGGTTAAATCACAAAAATTAAAGTTTACGTTCAATATTTTCAAATGCGCAAATAACGATGAAACCCTCACCTTAGACGCTCCTAGACGCTAGGAAAATCACGCTGGATGCCTCGGAAACAACCCCGTGCAAGCTCACGTAAAGATTTGAAGATTTTAAGGTTGAAATCTTTTTTTTCTTTTTCTCCTATGGTTTTGGCCCTTTCTATTTTTTTTTTTCCAGATTTTCGCATGTTTATGTAATATATTATGCATATATAAGATGACAAATGGTCAAAGCTTCGGTCAACCCGCTAAACCAAAACAGCTATGCGCGACCTTACGAAAACGGCCATAACTTCTTCTAGAAAACTCCAATTCACAAACGGTTTGAAGCCTCAAAAACTAGACTCATAGAGCTTTCCAACCATATATAATTTGCTACCTAACTCTTCCCCAATTGGTTCAGATTTAATTCCAAAGTTGACCTAAAATTTGACTAACTTAACATTGCATTTTTTTTATTTCTAATCCCAAGTTTGCCCTTTATTAAACATTTCAAAAATTTTCACCTTGTCCTAGTTGGTCATTGTAGATGAAAAGTCAACTAGTTTGGTCAAAGAAGGTGAAAGGTCAATAAAATGCAATTTAAATGAACTTTAAATGCTATTAAATATATGCCAGGTTCAGGGTATCACATCCTTCCCCCCTTAAAACAATTGCGTCCTCACAATTCTTCTTCCAATAGAACTCTGCATCCACTGAAATCCAACTCTGACAAATCTTCTTCAGCAGCTGAGCAAGTATATTAATCAAGATAACCAATAGGGAAGTTTAAGAAGAAATTCCAAGTAGTAATGCCGAATAAAGGCTCAAATGTAGATACCGCACAAGAATCCCGTTGACACGAATACCGAAAAAGAATAAAATTCCAACCAAAAGCGCCAAGATAATACCAATAAAGACTAAAGCAAAGATACTGTAGATGTCATTAATACCACACAATAACGACAAGAAGAATACCCCACACACGAATCTCCAATAGAAGTCTAACTTTTACTGCCCGAGAATCCCCAAGCAAAAAGCCAAATAAAGGCCCAATCAATGGTTCCATCTAGAGGTTCAAAGAATTACCCCGCTGGTCGTGAATTTCATAGAAGAATACCCTGTTAAGAGTGCTTAAGGAAATACTAAGAACCCAATCAATTATACTTCAAAAGTTCCAAAGAAGTCTTCCAAATAATAACCCCATAGGTTAACCAATGAAAATTCTGAATATCGCTATCAAATGCTGAGAAGAATGTCAGAGGAAATAGCTGAGAAAATATAATGTGCCCAATAAGACAATCAAGTTGAATAACAAATATAGTTTCTCAGATGGACGAAAACTCCAAGGATAAACTCTGAATTGGTGAACAATATACCGAGACCAAACTCTGAGGCCTCTTCACTGTTTGCCAAGTGAGAACTTCATACAATCTTGCCAATAAGGAAAATACCAATAGAACGCCCAATAAGAATTTCAAAGAATACCATAAGTAGTATTATACAATAAGTTTGATAGGAATTCCAGTTACCAAACCAACTGAGGGATGCCAAAGAAAATACCCGAACAATGCTCCAGTAAGAAAGTACCAAGAATTGCCCAATAAGTAATACTAAATAAATGACCACTAAGAATCCTAGAGAATGCCATTGAAGAATTTCCAATAAGGAATACCAGTAACACTCCAATAAAGACCGAGACACATATGCCATAGATAATACCATGCAGTAAGTCCAACTGAAAACCCAATAGCCAAGTCTACCAAGAAGTGCCAATAGGAGTCTCCAAAGAATACCTAGTAAGAAACCCAAGAATGCTACCAAGAGCCATCATACAGAAACCCCAAAGAAAGTTATCTTTTCATGATTGCCATTCACAAATAAGAGTCTTAGAAGTATGCCAACAACTGAGCTCCATAAACAAACACCAACTCCCAAATAAGGCTAGTCAAATGCCATTCATTTCCTGCCAATCCATACACCTTGAAAAGCCAGCGGTGAACCACTTTCTTCAGGGGAGAAAAGAGGACTTACTTACCATTTCCACGGGACATGTATGAATGCCAAGATATCATATTTATTCACATGCCTTAAACTATTATGCAAGCAAGTTTACAAAAGAGTTTATTCAACAAAGTCACTCAAGCACGACAATCAAGTCAAGCATAACATAATCAATTCAAATCACGACATAACCAATTCAAGACATTCTATACACACATTACAAGTAATACTTCAAGCAAATAACAATCCATGAGGTCGATTCGATTCATGATGCCAATTTGATAGGTCCATTCAATGCACAACTAGACACTTCACTTTACTTGAGAAACATTTAACACATAACACATAACTATATCACATAGGCGCATACTTTCAAGTCAAGACACACAATCTCACATACAAGCATACACTTTCAAGACACACTTAACAAGCACACATTCAAGGGTCACTACCTACTAGACTGAGGACCCTGTCCCGGCTTATGAGCTAGACAAGCTCTGATACTACCTGTACCACCCCGATCCCTCTCGAGACCGGGAGTTCTAACGGTCAATCTAATCACAACCCAAATCCAAACCCGGGCATAAATTTTAGGGAAAACGGACTGAGTCTCCCCTATTTCTAGGCGAAATGTAAAACCTGCGACAGCATATAAGGGGACCAATACCATGTCCAAACATTCAACCACCTCAAGGCCATTCGAGCCTCGGTTCTCAGCAATTAAACTCAGCAACTATACATACATTTCCAATTTAAAAGCTAACCTATCTCTTTTCATTTTTGGCAAGTACATTCGAACTTGACAATTAAACCATACTAAGCTACTACATAAAATAAACTATCATGCCATTCTAAATCTTTTCCTTTGGACATTACAAACATGCATTTGAAGTTAAGTTATAATAACTAGATACATAATCTAACTTATCAAACTACTTCAACAATCTAATGAAACTTAAATTACATACTTTTTGACATTAAATACATACAACATATGAAAGCATATATCTTTACAACTTTGACACTCAAGCCACATAGGCACGCAAGACAACTCTTCAGGCACGAATTTTCACGAAATCATGAACTTTCCAGCTAACATGACATTTCCTGAAATGTGGTGGTAAGGAGTGAGAATACACAACACGTATACTCAGTGAGGGCGAGACAGATATCGAGTTGGAGAGAAAGAAAGTCGTGCAATGCAAATAGACACAGCTAAGCAATAAAATCAATAAGAAAGCATTCAATACAAATGACAATATATTAAACATTCAAGAAAGCATTAACACAACCATTCAAAGCTATACCACACTCTGAAGGCTATGGTTCACTCTTACGAGCAATATACCATTTCACGAGCGATACATCAATCTCGAGCTTGATGTTGACAACGATGACAATAAGCGCGCAACCACCTTATAACACCAGTTTGGAATACCCCAGGAGTAACCATCAATTCTACGACCCAAATCTCCCTGGGAGGCAACCCAAGCGAGAAAATGGAATAGCCACGGAGCTAGAGCAACCAACACTAGCAACCCGAGGCTACCCAGAGAGGCCCATCACTCACGTGCTGGACACTATGCAATGCAAGACTCGATGTAAGGCGATAAACGAGTGATAGCACAACAACACAGATAGAGGAGATAACCGAGATATCAAGCATTATTCAACAATTGTTAAACATTTCAATCAATAATCAACTCTAACAAGCGTAATAAGCATTAACAAGCATTTACAATCAAACAAGTAACAAGAAGAACACCAACTAACATTATCAAGAAATAACAAGTATTCTATAGGCATTATAAGCATTCTATAAACATTATAGACATTCTATAAGCATTATAAATATTCTATAAGCAATATACTATAAAAACACACAAAATCCCAAAAATGTCCCCAACTTTCAAAACGCTACTACTTTCAAACGAGCCACGAGCTTTGGAAACCGACTTCACCAATCTTCCTAGGTCACCATAAGGCACGTCTAAAGACCCCGAAACCCTACTTTACCCTAGAATTCATGCAAAGTCCCGATTTTCCCCTTTGCTCGTTTGAACTACAACTATACTAACCAAACACCCAACCAATGCCATAATCGCACCAAAAGTGCTTCCATGGCCTCCCGAAACAATGCCATCACGTAAAACGAGAAAATGCTAAACTCGACCTAAACGACCCTGACTTTCACCAAGGCGTTTTTCTCATTTTTTCCATTACGCAACCTAAAAAAACCATGCATTTAGACATTCTAGCATACCTAGCACCTTTTCACATCAACAGAAAGCATAACAGCACAACTTCATCGAAACGGGGATTTACTATTCACTATTTACTATTCATTACATAATTTATATTTCAAATTCGATATTCAACCACAGAAAATGTTAAAAAGCTATAAATACACGTTCTACAATTGCTAGGGAACATTCTTTAAGCAATGAAACAGACAAAATAACAACCTACGGTTAAATCACAAAAATTTAGGTTTAGGTTCAATATTTTCAAATGCGCAAATAACGATGAAACCCTCACCTTAGACGCTCCTAGACGCTAGGAAAACCACGCTGGATGCCTCGGAAACAACCCCATGCAAGCTCACGTGAAGATTTGAAGATTTTAAGGTTGAAATCTTTTTTTTCTTTTTCTCCTATGGTTTTGGCCCTTTCTATTTTTTTTTTCCAGATTTTCGCATGTTTATGTAATGTATTATGCATATATAAGATGACAAATGGTCAAAGCTTCGGTCAACCCGCTAAACCAAAACAGCTATGCGCGACCTTACGAAAACGGCCATAACTTCTTCTAGAAAACTCCAATTCACGAACGGTTTGAAGCCTCAAAAACTAGACTCATAGAGCTTTCCAACCATATATAATTTGCTACCTAACTCTTCCCCAATTGGTTCAGATTTAATTCCAAAGTTGACCCAAAATTTGACTAACTTAACATTGCATTTTTTTATTTCTAATCCCAAGTTTGCCCTTTATTAAACATTTCAAAAATTTTCACCTTGTACTAGTTGGTCATTGTAGATGAAAAGTCAACTAGTTTGGTCAAAGAAGGTGAAAGGTCAATAAAATGCAATTTAAATGAACTTTAAATGCTATTAAATATATGACAGGTTCGGGGTATCACATTACGCAACCACGATCCAATGCACTCAAACTGATAACATTAGACTACATCAATAAACACATGATTGAGGGACAACAAAGTAGGTTGCCCTCACAAAAAATATATAGACAATAAGTGCACATAATCTAAGTACAAGTAAATAAATTATTATGCACATAAGGATGAAGTCTCCCTCACCTCTACCAAGCTCCAAAATGCAAGATTGGTTTCAAATCACCCTCAATCACCTTGAACATAAAGTTAAACATTGTTTTAATTACTCTTTAATTCCAACATTCATTAATTGTCCAACTAGGTTAGCTAACTCATAGTTTACTTAATTAACATACAACCAAGTAATCATTCAAGTAATATAATATACAAACAATATAATTAACAAGCAATAAAATCATGATATAAGCATGTTCCACAATCATTTAAAAGAGCATTTTAAGCGTAGATAACCATATTTAATTCCATAATAGTACTATCAATTTATAAAGCCATTAATCCATACTTATTCTCATTACAATTAACTCAATATAACACTCAAGGAAAACATTTAGAACTATGACAATACAATAACTATAAATAAGAATTCACTTAGAATCTTCAATTCAAGAAAGCAATTATGCAAATTACAAAGGGGCATATTCAAGATATCCATAGAATTATACCGAAAGCTCCAAAACAACTTGAAACTACATTTAAACATACAAGAAGTCATGCCAAGGTCTTAGAAGCGTGAGATAATCGATATTGCACTTAAACTCCTTTGTTATGCAAGCTATTTTTCTTCCAAATCAAAGTTAATGTTTCAAATTCAAGGGGAAGCTATACCAAACTTCTAATTAAACCATAATGTACCCTTACAACCCTCAAACATGTTCAAATACCCACAATTACCCCAAAAGCCCCCATTTTCCCTCTTATAGCTTTGAACTACACATACTTTAACTGGGCTTCGAACAAGGGTTAACAAAGCTTCTATAGCACCTAGGTAGCCTAAGAATACTAAAAGTGAAGCCCAAATCTACCCGGATTAGTATTAACCCTGAAACCCCTTCTATAAAGTCGGCTAATTCACGTTTTATGCAAGTTTAGAGCAAATCAAGTGTACAAGGCTATTAGACTACCTTCATTAGCACCTATGGCATCTACTAGAAGCATTGAATCAAGCTAATACATGCGATTACACAAAACCCTATAAATTCTATCACTATTCACCTCATAAACTCAAATGACGATTCCAACCGTTTAAAATGCGAACTAATAGTTTAAATGTGTTCTCTAGCACTTATATATAATGTACAATAGCATAGATAAGCATTAGAATATCATTTGATAGCATTTCTAACAAATCAAGAAAAAAGCAACAATTTTAAAATGTGCAAACAAGCATGAAAACCCTCACCAATGTGTGTAGAAACTCTCGGGAGGCTAGCAAACACCCTAAACTACTTGCTCCTTGCTTGGCTTGGCTTGGCTTGAAGATTTGATGAGCAAAATCTTCTCATTCTCCTCCTATGTTGATTCTCGGATTTGCTATAGTAATTCCTGCGTCTTCTCTTCTTTTTTTTTTTTTTTGCTAAGTTATGACTTGTTTGTGTTTGGTTTTCTTATATATTAGGGTGGGCCTATTTGGGTGAGTGTATGGTCTATTAAAATGAGCCTAGTTAACTTAAAAATGAGTCAAATGTGCATAAACTAAGTTAGCTAACTAAAACACTTAGTTAAGTCACGTAACACTATTCATTAGATTGACAAAACATTTTCTAAACGAGTGCTCCTATCGCTCTTAGCTCAAAAGCATATTTTTCTCATTCCTAAAACAATTTATATGATTTAAGAAAAATGCTAATTCGAATTAATTAAGTAGTTGAAAAGCGTGATGAATAGTAATTAAAGAAGACAACAAGCAAAGCACAGAAGAAATGCGCAATTAATGGATGCAATAGTGAATGAATGTACGGCAAAATCTCAGGCGTCACATCCTCTCCCCCTTAAACAAATTGCGTCCACGCAATTCTTCTTCCAAGAGAACTCCGCATCAACTAAAAACTAACTTCAATTACTCTTCATCAGTTGTTGAGCAAGAATACTGTATATGAATGCTCGTAAGAACCCATTAAGAAATCCCAGTAGTACTGCCAGTGAATCCCAAGTAATAAGGCCAAGTAAAGGATCAAATGAAGATACTATCTCGGAATCTACATTGACCAACTAGGACAAGGTGGAAATTTTTGAAATGTTTAATAAAAGGCAAACTTGGGATTAGAAATAAAAAAATGCAATGTTAAGTTAGTCAAATTTTGGGTCAACTTTGGAATTAAATCTGAACCAATTGGGGAAGAGTTAGGTAGCAAATTATATATGGTTGGAAAGCTCTATGTGTCTAGTTTATGAGGCTTCAAACCGTTCGTGAATTGGAGTTTTTTAGAAGAAGTTATGGCCGTTTTTGTAAGGTCGCGCATAGTTGTTTTGGTTTAGCGGGTTGACGGAATCTTTGACCTTTGACTTCTTGTCATTTTTTTTTCCTAAATAAGCAGAATGCAAACGAAAAAACAGATAAGAAAGGCTTGAAGCCATGAGGAAAAGAAAGAGAAAAAGAAAGAAAAAAATTTCAAAACAAATCATCAAATCTTCGCGTGAGCTTACACGGCGTGGTTTCCGAGACATCCTACGAGGTTTTCGTAGCGTCTAGGAGTGTCTAAGGTGAGGGTTTCATCGTTATTTGCGCATTTGAAAATGTTGAACATAAACTTTAATTTTTGTGATTTAACCGTAGGTTGTTATTTTGTCTGTTTCATTGCTTAAAGTATGTTCCCTAGCAATCGTAGAAAACGTATTTATAGCTTTTTAACATTTTCTGCAGTTGAATATTGAAATTGAAATATAAATTGTTAGTTGAATAGTATTTTGTGAATATTAAACCCTTGAAACGATAAAGTTGCATTGTTATGCTGTCTGTTGATGTGGAAAGGTGCTAGGTATGCTAGAATGCCTAAATGCATAATTTTTTTATGTTGTGTAATGGAAAAAATGAGAAAAATGCATTGGTGAAAGTCAGGATCATTTAGGTCGAGTTTAGCGTTTTCTCATTTTGCGTGATGGCATTGTTTCGGGAGGCCATGGAAGTACTTTTGGTGCGATTATGGCATTGGTTGGGTGTTTCATTAGTATAGTTGTAGTTCAAACGAGCAAAGGGAGAAATCGTGACTTTGCGTGAATTCCATGGTTAAGTAGGGTTTCGGGGTCTTTAGACGTGCCTTATAGTGACCTAGGAGGATTGGTGAAGTCGGTTTCCAAAACTCGTGGCTCGTTTGAAAGTAGTAGAGTTTGGTAAGTTGGGGTCACTTTCATGATTTTGTGTGTTTTCATAGAATATTGCTTATAGAATGCTTATATTGCTTATAGAATGCTTATGTTGCCTATAGAATGCTTATAATGCCTATAGAATACTTGTTATTGCTTGATAATGTTAGTTGGTGTTGTTCTTGTTACTTGTTTGATTGTAAATGCTTGTTAATGCTTATTACGCTTGTTAGAGTTGATTATTGATTGAAATGTTTAACAATTGTTGATAATGCTTGATATCTCGTTTATCTCCTCTATTCTGTATTGTTGTGCTATCGCTCGTTTATCGCCTTGTATCGAGTCTTGCATTGCATAGTGTCAGCACGTGAGTGATCGGCCCCTCTGGGTAGCCTCGGGTTGCCAGTGTTAGTTGCTCTAGCTCTGTAGCTATTCCCTCTTCTCGCTTGGGTTGCCTCCCAGGGAGACTTGGGTCATAGATTGATGGATACTTCCGGGGTATTCCAAACTAGTGTTATAAGATGGTTGCGCAGTTATTGTCATCGTTGTCAACATCAAGCTCGAGATTGATGTATCGCTCGTGAAATGGTACATTGCTCGTATGAGTGAACCATAGCCTTCAGAGTGTGGTATAGCTTTGAATGGTTGTGTTAATGCTTTCAGTAATTGCTTATTGTATTGATTGTTTGTCTTAATTGCTTATTTATCAGTTATATTGCTTAACTGTCTTATTTGCATTGCACGACTTTCTTTCTCTCCAATTCGATATCTGTCTCGCCCTCACTGAGTATACGTGTTGTGTATACTCACTCCTCACCACCACATTTCAGGAAATGTCATGTTAGCTGGAAAGTTCGTGATTTCGTGAAAGTTCGTTGCTTGAAGAGTTGTCTTGCGTGCCTATGTGGCTTGAGTGTCGAAGTTTGTAAAGATGTATGTTCATATGTTGTTTGTATTTATTGTCAAAAGAAATGTAATTTAAATTTAGCTAAGTAGCTGAGGTGAATTGATAAGCTAGTTTATGTAAACAGTTAGCATAGCTTAACTTCAATGCATGTCTGTAATGTCCAAAGGAAAAGAGTTAGAATGGCATGATAGTTTATTTTATGCAGTAGCTTAGTATGGTTTAACCGTCTAGTTCGAATGTACTTGTCAAAAATGAAAAGAGATAGGTTAGCTTTTAAATTGAAAATGTATGTATACTTGCTGAGTTTAAATTGTTGAGAACCGAGGCTCGGATGGCCTTGAGGTGGTTTTGAATGTTTGGACATGGTATTGGTCCACTTATATGCTACCGCAGGTTTTACATTTCGCCTAGAAAAAGGGGAGACTCCGTCCGTTTTCCCTAAAAATTATGCCCGGGTTTGGTTTGGGTTGTGATTAGATCGATTGATAGAACTCCCGGTCTCGAGAGGGATCGGGGTGTTACAGATGGTATCAGAGCTTGTCTAGCTCATAAGCCGGGACAGGGTCCTCAGTCTGGTGGGTAGTGACCCTTGAATGTGTGCTTGTTAAGTATGTCTTGAAAGTGTATGCTTGTATGTGAGATTGTGTGTCTTGATCTGAATGTGTGCTCCTATGTGATATAGTTATGTGTTATGTGTTAATTGTGTGCTAAGTAAGGTGAAGTGTCCAGTTGTTCATTGAATTGACCTATCGAATTGGCATCGTGAATTGAATCGACCTCGTGGATTATTATTTGCTTGAAGTATTGCTTGTAATGTGTGTATTAGAATGTCTTGAATTAGCTATGCCGTGATTTGAATTAATTATGTTGTGCTTGACTTGATTGTTGTGATTGAGTGACTTTGTTGAATAAACTGTTTTGTAAACTTGCTTGCATAATAGTTTAAGGCATGTGTATAACTGTGTTATATTGGCATTCTTACATGTCTTATGGAAATGGTAAGTAAGTCCTCTTCCTCCCCTGAAGAAAGTGGTTCACAGCTGGCTTCTCAAGGTGTATGGATTGGCAGGAAATGAATGGTATTTGACTAGCCTTTATTTGGGAATTGGTGTTTGCTTTTGGAGCTCGGTTATTGGCGAATCTCTATGGTCCTCCTCTGTGCCTAATAGTTGTGAAAGAGCAGCTTTCTCTTGGGGTTTTATTTGGTTGTTCTTTAGAGCATTCTTTGGTTTTCTTAATGGGTATTCTTTGGAGACTTTTGTTGGCATTTCTCGGTGGATTTGGCTATTGGGATTTCAATCGGCCTTACTGCACAGTATTATCTAGGGTATATGTGTCTCGGTCTTTATTGGTGTGAAACTGGCATCCCTGATTGGAAATTCCTCAATGGTATTTTCTGGAATTCTCAGTGGCCAATTATTTAATATTTACTTATTAGGCAAACTTGGCTACTTTCTTATTGGAGCATTGTTTCGGATATCTTCTTCAGTGTTCCTCAGTAGGTTTGGTATTTGGAGTTTCTATCAGACTTATTGTATAATACTACTTATGGTATTCTTTGAAATTCTTATTGGGCGTTCTACTGGTATTTTTCTTTTTGGCAAGATTGTATGAAGTTCTCACTTGGCAAATAGTGAAGAGGCCTCAGAGTTTGGTTTTGGTGGGAAACTATGTTTGTTATTCAACTTTGTTGTCTTATTGGGCACATTATATTTTCTCTAATATTTCCTTAGACATTCTTCTCAGCATTTGATAGCGATACTCGGAATCTAATGGGTTGTCCTATGGGGTTATTATTTGGAAGGCTTCTTTGGAACTTTTGAAGTATATTTGATTGGGTTTCTTAGTATTTTCTTTAGCACTCTTATCAGGGAATTCTTCTATGAAATTCATGACCAGTGGGGTACTTATTTGGACCTTTGGATGGAACCTTTGTTTGAGCCTTTATTTGGCTTCTTGTTTGGGAATTTTCAGGCAGTAATAGTTAGACTTCTATTGGAGATTCATGCGTGGGGTATTCTTCTTATCATTAATATGTGATGTGATTTTATCTACAGTATCTTTGCTTAGGTCTTTATTGGTATTATCTCGGCGCTTTTGGTTGGTATTTTATTCTTCTTCGGTATTCGTGTCAACGGGATTCTTCAACCGATGAAGATTAGTCAGAACTGGATTTCAGATGATGTTGAGTTCTATTGGAAGAAGAATTGCGAGGACGCAATTGTTTTAAGGGGGGAAGGATGTGATACCCCGAACCTGGCATGTATTCAATAGCATTTAAAGTTCATTTAAATTGCATTTTATTGACCTTTCACCTTCTTTGACCAAACTAGTTGACTTTTCATCTACATTGACCAACTAGGACAAGGTGGGAATTTTTAAAATGTTTAATAAAAGGCAAACTTGGGAATAGAAATAAAAAAATGCAATGTTAAGTTAGTCAAATTTTGGGTCAACTTTGGAATTAAATCTGAACCAATTGGGGAAGAGTTAGGTAGCAAATTATATATGGTTGGAAAGCTCTATGAGTCTAGTATCTGAGGCTTCAAACCGTTCGTGAATTGGAGTTTTCTAGGAGAAGTTATGGCCGTTTTCGTAAGGTCGCGCATAGCTGTTTGGGGTTAGCGGGGTGACCGAATCTTTGACCTTTGAGTTCTTGTCATTTTTTTCCCCTAAATAAGCAGAATGCAAACGAAAAAACAGAGAAGAAAGGCTTGAAGCCATGAGGAAAAGAAAGAGAAAAAGAAACAAAAAAATTTCAAAACAAATCATCAAATCTTCGCGTGAGCTTGCACGGGGTAGTTTCCAAGGCATCATACGAGGTTTTCCTAGCGTCTAGGAGCGTCTAAGGTGAGGGTTTCATCGTTATTTGCGCATTTGAAAATGTTGAACATAAACTTTAATTTTTGTGATTTAACCGTAGGTTGTTATTTTGTCCGTTTCATTGCTTAAAGTATGTTCCCTAGCAATCGTAGAACACGTATTTATAGCTTTTTAACATTTTATGCGGTTGAATATTGAAATTGAAATATAAATTGATAGTTGAATAGTATTTTGTGAATATTAAACCCTTGAAACGATAAAGTTGCATTGTTATGCTGTTTGTTGATGTGGAAAGGTGCTAGGTATGCTAGAATGCCTAAATGCATGATTTTTTTAGGTTGCGTAATGGAAAAAATGAGAAAAATGCCTTGGTGAAAGTCGGGGTCGTTTAGGTCGAGTTTAGCATTTTCTCGTTTTGCGTGATGGCATTGTTTCGGGAGGCGATGGAAGCACTGTTGGTGAGATTATGGCGTTGGTTGGGTGTTTCGTTAGTATAGTTGTAGTTCAAATGAGCAAAGGGGGAAATCAGGACTTTGCGTGAATTCCATGGTTAAGTAGGGTTTTGGGGTCTTTAGACGTGTCTTATAGTGACCTAGGAGGATTGGTGAAGTCGGTTTCCAAAACTCGTGGCTCGTTTGAAAGTAGTAGAGTTTGGTAAGTTGGGGTCACTTTCATGATTTTGTGTGTTTTCATAGAATATTGCTTATAGAATGCTTATATTACTTATAGAATGCTTATGTTGCCTATAGAATGCTTATAATGCCTATAGAATACTTGTTATTGCTTGATAATGTTAGTTGGTGTTGTTCTTGTTACTTGTTTGATTGTAAATGCTTGTTAATGCTTATTACGCTTGTTAGAGTTGATTATTGATTGAAATGTTTAACAATTGTTGATAATGCGTGATATCTCGTTTATCTCCTCTATTCTGTATTGTTGTACTATCGCTCGTTTATCGCCTTGTATCGAGTCTTGCATTGCATAGTGTCAGCGCGTGAGTGATGGGCCTTTCTGGGTAGCCTCGGGTTGCCAGTGTTGGTTGCTCTAGCTCCGTAGCTATTCCCTCTTCTCGCTTGGGTTGCCTCCCAGGGAGACTTGGGTCGTAGATTGATGGATACTTCCGGGGTATTCCAAACTAGTGTTATAAGGTGGTTGCGTGCTTATTGTCATCGTTGTCAACATCAAGCTCGAGATTGATGTATCGCTCATGAAATGGTACATTGCTCGTATGAGTGAACCATAGCCTTCAGAGTGTGGTATAGCTTTGAATGGTTGTGTTAATGCTTTCAGTAATTGCTTATTGTATTGATTGTTTGTCTTGATTGCTTATTTATCAGTTATATTACTTAACTGTCTTATTTGCATTGCACAACTTTCTTTCTCTCCAATTCGATATATGTCTCGCCCTCACTGAGTATACGTGTTGTGTGTACTCACTCCTCACCACCACATTTCAGGAAATGTCATGTTAGCTAGAAAGTTCGTGATTTCGTGAAAGTTCGTTGCCTGAAGAGTTGTCTTGCGTGCCTATGTGGCTTGAGTGTCGAAGTTTGTAAAGATGTATGTTCATATGTTGTTTGTATTTATTGTCAAAAGAAATGTAATTTGAATTTAGCTAAGTAGCTGAGGTGAATTGATAAGCTAGTTTATGTAATCAGTTAGCATAGCTTAACTTCAATGCATGTTTGTAATGTCCAAAGGAAAAGAGTTAGAATGGCATGATAGTTTATTTTATGCAGTAGCTTAGTATGGTTTAACCGTCTAGTTCGAATGTACTTGTCAAAAATAAAAAGAGATAGGTTAGCTTTTAAATTGGAAATGTATGTATACTTGCTGAGTTTAAATTGTTGAGAACCGAGGCTCGGATGGCCTTGAGGTGGTTTTGAATGTTTGGACATGGTATTGGTCCACTTATATGCTATCGCAGGTTTTACATTTCGCCTAGAAAAAGGGGAGACTCCGTCCGTTTTCCTTGAAAATTATGCCCAGGTTTGGTTTGGGTTGTGATTAGATCGATTGATAGAACTCCCGGTCTCGAGAGGGATCGAGGTGTTACAAAGCCACTCATTTAAGACTGTTGAGCATAAAAGAACACCTTAATAGAATGCTAATAACCGAGTTCGAACTATAAACACCAACTCCTAAATAAAGGTTGATCAAATGCCTCTCATTTCCGTGAATCAACATAATTTGGAAGGCCTGCCACTAATCACCTCTCTTCAGGGGAGGAAGAAGTTTTTCTTACCATTCGACGGGCTATGTATGCATGCCAAACTATTGCATATGTATAAACATTCTTTAAACTATTACGCAAACATATTAATAAAAGAGTTTGTAAAATAGTGTAATCATCAAAGTCATTCAAGTACGACAATCAAGTCAATCATAACACAACTCAATCCAAGACATTCAAATACACACATTACAAGCAATAGTTCAAGCAATTAACAATTCACAAGCTCGATTCGATTCACGAGGTCAATTTGAAGCACAACTAGCAACTTCACTTCACTTAGCATACATTTAGCACATAACGCATAACTATATCACATATGTGCACACATTCCATTCAAGACATACAATCTCACATACAGGCACATACCTTCAAAACACACTTAACAACTACACACGTAAGGTTTACTACCCGACAGGCCGAGGACCCTGTCCCGGCGTAGAGCTAACTAAGCTCTGATGCCACCTGTAACGCCCCGATCCCTCACGAGATCGGAGACTCTAATAACCATGCTATTCTCAACCCAATACCAAATTCGGTCACAAAATTTGAAAAAAACGGACGGAGTCTCTCCTGTACCATGGACATTCTGAAAACCTGTAAACACTCAATAAAGCCACAACATAATAAGACATTCATTTATAACTAAAGATCTTAGCTTTAAGGCCATCCGAGTCTTAAGACATACAAACAGTTTAGATACAACAAGCATGCATTCATAACTTAACTTCTTTACAAAACCGCTTATCATGGCACTCCATGATAGCATTGAACATTCTTAGAAATTAAAGCCAACCATACACCCGTTCATTCACACCCAAGCATGCAACGTAGCTAGAAGCAGAAGCAAAAGTTATTACATGCCACAATTCCATAACACTTACTACCTCCACTTAGCTTTCAAACTTGCAACTACTCAAATATATATACATAAGCCCTTAGGCTCCAAAATAGAATAGAAAGTAGAACAATTAAGGTATTCCACAGTTTAGCAGGCAATCACTCAAATCTCAAGTAATAGCACCCAACAATCAGGTCAACTCCTCCAACTGTACCACCTGAAACATATTTAGCAAGGTATGAGCAATCACAATTGCCCAGTGAGGGATAAGGTCTACCGGGGACGTGCAATGCAGCAGTTAGTACAAATAAAGCATTTTACAAACAATGAACAATTGAAACAACAATTACCACACATTAAAAAGGATACGATTCACTTGTTCTTCAATCACAAACCACGAGCCACGAACTGAAATCCCGATGTAATAATGACACTGTTATCGATAAGCCGGCATCCCCTTATAACACCAAAATGAGTGTACTCCGGATGTACCCCGAAATTCTACGACGCAACTCTCCTTGGGCGGCATCCAAAGCGAGAGAGGGACTGGGTAACCATGATAGCCGAGGTATACCGGCAAGCCCGATGCTGCCTGATTTCCTCGACACTACCATGCCCAAATGATTGCGCAACCACGATGCAATGCTCTCAAAATAATAACATTAGAATACATCAATAAACACATGATTGAGGGAAAACAAAGTAGGTTGCCCTCACACACAATATATAGACAACAAGTGCACATAATCTAAGTACAAGTAAATAAACTATTATGTACATAAGGATGAAGTCTCCCTCACCTCTACCAAGCTCCAAAATGCAAGATTGGCTTCAAATCACCCTCAATCACCTTGAACATAAAGTTAAACATTGTTTTAATTACTCTTTAACTACAACATTCATTAATTGTCCAACTAGGTTAGCTAACTCATAGTTTACTTAATTAACATACAACCAAGTAATCATTCAAGTAATATAATATACAAACAATATAACTAACAAGCAATAAAATCATGATATAAGCATGTTCCACAATCATTTAAAAGAGCATTTTAAGCATAGATAACCATATTTAATTCCATAATAGTACTATCAATTTATAAAGACATTAATCCATACTTATTCTCATTACAATTAACTCAATATAACACACAAGGAAAACACTTAGAACTATGACAATACAATTACTATAAATAAGAATTCACTTAGAATCTTTAATTCAAGAAAGTAATTATGCAAATTATAAAGGGCATATTCAAGATATCCATAGAATTATACCGAAAGCTCTAATAACAACTTGAAACTACATTTAAACACACAAGAAGTCATGCCAAGGTCTTAGAAGCGTGAGATAATTGATATTGCACTTAAACCCCTTTGTTATGCAAGCTATTTTTCTTCCAAATCAAAGTTAGTGGCTTCCGAAAGAAAAATTATGCAAAGTTGTCTGCCGTCCGGTCGCCTGATCTTGTCGACCAGATCCGACTTGACTCGCCCGACAGTGACTTCCGGGCGACTGATTCGGTCGCCCGACAGTGACTTCCGGGCAACTGATCCGGTTGACCGGATCCGACTTTCGTCACCTAGCAGTGACTTTAGGTCTGATCAGGTCGATCGGATCCGACTCCAGTCGACAGGACTACATCGCAAAATGCACGAATTTGTATTTTCTTGCTTCTTTTGCACAACCTCTTAACTCTAAACCTTAGTCATTACTCCAAACACAAACTCTACAACTTTACAACCCCAAAATCATCAATTATCAAGCTATAACATTATCAAATTGCTAATTCCATCAAGAAAAAACAAAGCGCAAGACCTAATATAACTATTCAAGCTTAATCTTCTCTTTCTTCTATCCACCAACAACACAAGCATACTCTCCACATATACTACTTCATTTAACTTATATTACAACCTATCATAATCATCAAAAGCATAGGTGACAAGTTCAAGCCAAAGAAATTACCAACACATTTTGAAACTCTAGTTTGAACATACCAAGCTCAAACTTACCAAACAAGCTCATATATTCCATCATTATGCTCAATACACATACATAATTCATCAAACATGCTTCATACGTCTTTTACAAAGCTTGTCAAAAACATACCTCACCTTTGTCTTGAGTTTAGAAGAAAAAGGGATAAGAACAACCTTGAAGAAAGCTTTAAAATACAAGTAGAATGCTTAAGAATAGCTTAAAATGGCGTGTTCTTCCTCCTTTTCCTTCTATCTTCTCCCTTTTTCTTCTTTATCTTCTTCTTTCTCTCTTCTCCTGATGGTTTAGTCATGTGGGGTGTGTGTGTCTGATCCTGTATTTGTGTGTGTATTGTGTGAGTTTGGTGTGTTTTAGTTAGGTAGAATAGTGTTTATTAGATGAGATATTTTGTTAAGTTAACCAAATGACTAGAGTGCCCTTGAACTAAAGGCTTATTTTCTTGCTTGCCATATTGTCCAATTCTAATTATTTTAGTCCTAGTTTAATTATTCTAGTTAGCTATTATCACTTAGTAAGACCTAATTATTTACCAGTCATCTAAAATACACAAATGCACGTAAAATGACGAAAATGCATGTAAATTGAGATAAATTGATACGAAAACATCTAAAATGATTTTATTATGTATTATATGATCTAAATGCACATGATATATGTCACGCTCTAGCCCAACCCAAAGAGGTTAAACTAGGGTTTGACTTATTTTACTATTGCCATTCAATAGACCTTAACCAATTTCCTACTATTGATACTTAATTATTCACTAAAACTCCAAAAGTTTTTCTAGAAAAATGGCAGTATGACAGATGTAATTAAAGCATTTGGTTTTGACCTAATCTCTAAAAAATACTACAATTACGAAGTCGCCATTGGTTTGTAACTACGACCCTTGTTTTATCTTTGATCAATACGCCCGTTCTAGTTAAATCAAACTTGAGACCTCAATATAGGATTATGAACTTAAACATGACGACTACGTTTCGTTACAATTTGCTTACTAAGTTTACCTTACTAGTACACGTTTATCTATATTGAGACTTACAAGTGAGTAATCCTATGATTATAACATAACCTGCTTTAGTTCAATCCTAGTTTGACATTTGTTTACTACTAGCAATAGTTAAACATGAAACAAGTAAAGAAAAGCGTCAAACAGTCTAAGAGAGTCCGCATAGTTCCTAATTATTACAAACGAAAATAAGGCCCCAAATTACAAGTGAGCCATTTAAATAGATAGAACTAAAGTCTTCAACAATCAAGCCAAGCAACTTCGAACATATAGCCACGTTCATGCAACACAAGCAAAACAACCAATTACTTCAAGGAATCATCAACACGCATGTTGTCTTCAGGCATATTTTTCACTCCTGCTTCACCTGTGACAAAAAGAGGGTGAGTCCTTATGAACTCAGCGAGGGGGGAACAAGTAATAGGGCTTTTGAAATTCTTTTCTGGTTAACTTGTGAAAACTCCTTTGGAAACATGTCATGTAATACAAGTAAGTTCATAATATAGCATAAATATAAATGAACACATTTACCATATCATTCCAAAGGATACATTACGCTTTCGCGTTCGCTTTCACGTTCGCTTTCGCATTCGCATGTAGTGGTCAACTTTGAATATCATACTCCTTATCACTCCCGCATAGGTGTACTCCGGATTGTACACCAAACCTATGACCCAACTCTCCAAGGGTAACAAAGTTCCAAGCGAGAGAGGGAATACAGACTAGACCAAAGTCAGAATAATTAGGGTTTGGGAAGATAGGGAAATTAATTGCCCAATTTGGGATAATGTCAAAGCATTGAAGTTGTTTGTTTAGTTAGCTAACATGAACAAGGAACATTGTGGTGATTATTTGGGCATTGTAAGAACATGTATTTGCTGGTCTTGCATTGCACTTTAAGTTTTGCTTGATAAGATATTGACTTGCTTTGAACTTATTGAATGTCATTACTTCAATATGCTTGCTTGATGGAGGCAACCTACTTTATTGTCCTCCAAATTCCAAACATGTTCTTGCTTGACTAGTGCCCACTCTCGCTTGGTGTGTTTCCTCGGAGAGTTGGGATGAATTGGTTCAATTGTTAAATGATTCAAGCAACCTTGTAAACCCCATGGTAGAAGTTCCGTTCCGCCTGGGCAGTATTGGGCTTGCCAGGTTGTTGTCGGCCAACATGGTTGAGTTGCCTCCGGAGTACTCATTCTTGTTTGGTATGTTGAAGAAAGATTTGATAAGAAAGCTTGAGCTTGGCCATCTCCAACAAAGTTCGTGATATTGTATCCTTTTATTACGTGGTTCATACTCTTGTTTGGATCCTAGTGGTCCTCGGAGAGTAGAGTTGCTTGCTTATATTAATTGCGTATCCGATCTGGTTATATCCTTATTAGGCATATTAAGTTGATTAATCATATTGAGTTGGTTTCACTCTTATTATGAGATGTATATGCAGAGCACAGTTTTAGAAAGAAGTTTGCGAAAAGAGAAAAACCTTGTGAAAACCTTTTCCTTGTTTTTCATCCTCACTGAGCTATATGTAGGATTAGCTTACCCATCTTTTAATCATTTCAAGTGAGGCCGAGGCCGATTCAACAGAACAGGTAGAGGGTGTGAAACACCAATTTTCATCTTTACCTCGATTTGCGTGTCTTTTCCTCGATTTGTGTGATTTGACATGTTTATGTGTTATATGAGTTAGAATGTGCTAAATATGTGATTTATATTCCTAATACATGCTATGTGTGCATTCATGAAATTTTCATAAAAAATGGCATTGAAAATTTTATCGTCGGTTTTTATGAATAGTATTTTGAACGCACGTCCGCTAAAATTTTTACACGAGTATTTTAAACGTCTTAAAACCTAGTCCTCTATTATTAATAGACCCATGTTTGATAAAAATTGATTCTGAAACGGAATAGTAATTTAAATAGACTTTTCGGGCAAAAAGTAGCGTTTTTAAGCCAAATAATGATTTCTTCTAAACCCGATTCTTGTATTGACTTTCGTTGACCTAGTATATATTAATATAAATGTATTTATATGTGGTATAAAATGATTTTAGATTAATTGTGCATTCAAAAGACATTCGAAAATAAATAATATGATTTTTCACCTTCTTTTGCAAAAATCGAGTTTTTAACCGAGTCGGGTGTAAATCTGTGCATGTGAAACTTGTTATCAACTAAAAATATACTACTTAAAAATAGTCGAAGTGTTAATTGCATTTGGGTGAACAAAATTAGTCTAAAAACAATTAAAAGACTAAAAATACTAGTTAAAAGACTAAAAATACTAACTTTGACATTGCAAATTTTGTTGACCTTGCGCTTATATCATCAACACACATTAAAAACTAAGCAAACACACTCAAAAAACACACACATTACCAAAAATCCATGAGGGAGAAGAAAGAAGGCATTTTCAAGGTTTTTCAAAACATTTTTCACATAGATTTTACAATTCAAGTCCAAATCACTTCATTCAAAGCTTGATTTCACTTGTTGGGCATCTATTCTACATCTTTCTTGCATCAAAACACATCAAAGGTGAGAGAAAAATTCTAGATCTCAAAATATAATTTTTATGTTTTTGCATATAATTGAATTTAGAACCATTAGAATGTTGAATTGATGTTATATTATTGCTCAGTGCATGCTAAGGATTGTTTATATGTATTTATATAAGATTTGAACCATTGTAGCATGAATTTTATTTTTCGGGTATTAAAAGTTGAGTTGTTGGCTATTTGTTGAATATCTGGAGTTGTGGTGGTTGGAATCGATTGTTGTTTGCTTGTAAAAGTTTGTTAAATACGTGGTAGTAATGTTGTAATGCCGAAATTTTGATTGTGATGTCGGTGTGAAAGTCCGAAAATTTTAGCCTAGGTGCATTGAGGTTTTAGGGTTGTTGGGTTTGATTTGGATGATTTATGGTTGGTTTCCGAGGTGGCTAATGTTGCTGATTGAGTGGATGAGTGATAGAAATTGGTTTGGAGGTTATTGGATTAGTAGAATGTAAGTTATGACATTTAGAAGTTTGGGTTGTCTTTCTTTAAAAGCTTGATTTATGCCTTTGGTTGATTGGGTGGTGTTTGATCGATTGAATTGTGAGGTGTTGATGGTTAGACTAGGGTTTGTGTGTATGTTTAATGCATGTTAAGTTGAGTGGCCTACTTTGTCATCTAACTTAGTTGTTTGTTGTTTAATTGATTAGTTGTTGTTATGTTGTTGAATTGATGATTATTGATTGATTATTGTTGAACAGGGAGATAGACAACCTACTTTGTTTTTCTCCTGTGATAATTGATTATTGATTAACCGAGAGATAGTCAACGGAAAAGGTTGTCCTCTTGTGATTGAATGTTTATTATTATTGCTGAGTCTTGGAATGTGTGTGCCACCTCTCGGGTAGCATCGGGCTGTCGGGTTGAATCCGACATGACTACCATAGGCTACCCCCAGCTCGCATGACGGAGGTGTCATGGAGGGCGGGGCTAGAGAGGTACCTCGGATGTGTGAGTAATGGGGAGTTACAAGAAGAACGGTTGAGATCGTGATGGCGTTTGGAGCTACACCAACTAGAGTATCCTTTATTGATTGGTCAATATAATTAATGTGCTTATATTGTTATTGATGATTATTATGTATTTACTGCTCAAAGGATGATTTCCAAGGAGTATAGTAAATATTGTTCGACATCTATCGAATCCTCACTGGGCTTGTTTTATATAAGATCACTCTCAATTATTGCATGCATACTGGTGTTACCGATCAAGATTACGGATACGTGCCTCAGGAAGCTGAGAATGTGCTTTATGTGGACGAGTCTTGTGTGCCGGAGTCATTGTCATGAATTTGTCTTAGTTATTGTAATATGTTATATTGTATAACTTATTCAATTATAAGACTTATGTATTGTAACACCCCGATCCCTCTCGAGACCGGGAGTTCTATAAATCAATCTAATCACAACCCAAACCAAACCCGGGCATAAATTTTCAGGGAAAACGGACGGAGTCTCCCCTGTTTCTAGGCGAAATGTAAAAACCTGCGACAGCATATAAGTAGACCAATACCATGTCCAAACATTCAACCACCTCAAGGCCATCCGAGCCTTGGTTCTCAACAACTAAACACAGCATATAAATATACATTTCCAGTTTAAAATTAACCTATCTCTTTACATATTTTACAAGAACATTCAAGCTTGACATTTAATCCATACTAATCTACTGCACAAAATATACTATCGTACCATTCTCACTCTTTTCTTTTAGACAATTACAACATGCATCGAGGTTAACTATACTACTGAATACATAACTAACTTATCAATCTACCTCAACTACTTAGCTAGATTAAATTACATTTCTTTTAACAATAAATACATACAACGTATGAACATACATCTTTACATCTTTGACAGCTCAAGCCACAAAGCACGCAAGACAACTCTTCAGGCCCGAACTAACACATAATCACGAACTTTCTAGCTAACATGGCATTTCCTGAAATGTGGTGGTGAGGAGTGAGTATACACAACACGTATACTCAGTGAGGGCGAGACAGATATCGAGTTGGAGAAAAAGAAGATCGTGCAATGCAAATAAACACAGTAAAGCAATAAAGACAATAAGGAAACATTCAATACAAACAACAATACTATAAACAATCAAGAAAGCATTAACACAGCCCTTTAAAGCTATACCACACTCTGAAGGCTGTGGTTCACTCATACGAGCAATGTACCTTTTCACGAGCGATACATCAATCTCGAGCTTGGTGTTGACAACGATGACAATAAGCGCGCATCCACCTTATAACACCAGTTTGGAATACCCCGGAAATATCCATCAATTCTACGACCCAAATCTCCCTGTGAGGCAACCCAAGCGAGAAAGGAAATAGCAGCGGAGCTAGAGCAACCAACACTAGCAACCCGAGGCTACCCAGAGAGGCCCATCACTCACGCGCGAGACACTATGCAATGCAAGACTCGATACAAGGCAATAAACGAGCGATAGCACAACAATACAAACTAGTGAAAACAAACGAGATAACAAGCAATCACAATCAATACTAGCATTCAACTAACTTTTCAAGCATAACAAGCAATAATAAGCAACAATAACAACATTTAAACAAATAACGGCAGTTCAAACACGAAAACAACAAATATTACTATTCAACCCATCTTCCAAGGACAATTACGAGCAAACGAGCTACGGGATTAGGAAACCGATTTCACTACATTCACTCAAGCACTACAAGGCATGTTTCTATGTCTCTAAACTTCACTTTCTCACCCGAGACCTGAAAGTCCACCTACTGCGTTTGAACTACAGCTATGCTAACCGGTCATTCAATCAACGCCACAACAGCGCCAAAAGTGCTTCCATGCCCTCAATTACGAAACCCCTAACTCAATTCGAGCTCGGTCAACTTTTAGTCAAACGGCCCCATTTACGTATCTTTGTCTAATTTCCAATTTTAACAAAGGCCGATCCGTTTTTATTTCATATTTTATCTTTCTATCACTAATGGCACCTATCCAAATCAATCAATCGTAATTCGGATCGAAATTCGAAATTCTAGGGTTTACTATTCATGTTTTTCCCCAATTTCAAATACGCGTTTTCAACTGTAAAAATTGCTAAATAACTATCAAACAATGCTCTATGAACCCTAAGCAAGCTATTTCAAGCAACAACAGGCATTATAACGCGATAAATATCGAATCTAAAAAATTGACTCAAAAATCAAATTCATATTAAAATGCACAAAAGCGTGAAAACCCTCACAGAGATTGAAGACCAAGACCCGCAAGGACCCGAGCCACGACCCCCGAGCAATTCCACGCGCAATTGTAGAAGAAAATGCAAGAAAAAATCATCTTTTTTCTTCCTTGTGATTTTCGGCCATGGCTAGGACATAGGAGGCATTTTGCAAATTGTTTTTTTTTTATTTTAGCCTTGTTTTATTATTTATTAGGTGACAAAGGGCATTTTGGTCTTTTGCAAAATCAAACTTTAGTTAAAAATAATCGAATAAGCTTATTTTGATGCCATTAAATCTAATTCTAGTTAAAACAATGCAATTAAATGAAAAACAACTAAAACTAGTTAAATTAAGCTAAAAATATTTTTCACTAAATCCGAAAAATATTTCTCTAACTCTTATTTTTGAAATTCTACGATCGAACGGTCACTAATTGATCGCTAATAAAATGATGAACAATAATATAAAACTCTAATTCTTTGAAAAGTAGAATAGTTTAAAATTAACTTCGGCTCGGAGTTACTTTTCTCATTTAATTGAAAACCGAGTAATTTAATGCAAGAAAATTAAAACCGATTTTTAAAATAATCAAAATAGTCAAAGTAATCAATATTTATTTAAAATCAATTAATTTAACTATTCCTAGAATATTTTAAAGAATCATAAAGTTAATGTTAAGTTACAAATGAACAAATAAATATAAACATGTAATCAAGTGCAATTAAATATTAACATTTAAGACGACACTTAATTAATCACAAGAGAATAAGTTCAATTACTACAATGATTAGAAATAGGTAATAATCTTTTAATCAAATAATATAAATCCTTTTTGAATTCTTCTAAAAGAAATAGCAAAACAGTGAAAATTAGATGATTTAACTAATTAAACATTTAATCAATTCAGTCAAGTGCTAATAAATGCATGCCGGGTTCGGGTTATCACATCCTTCCCCCCTTAAAACAATTGCGTCCTCGCAATTCTTCTTCCAATAGGACTCTGCATCATCTAAAATCCAACTCTGATAAATCTTCATCGGTTGCTGAGCAGGATAATATATAAGAATGCTCGTAGGAAATCCCGAATAGAAATTCCAATCAAGAATGCCGAGGAAATATCAACTAAAGACTGAAGCAAAGATACTGTAGATATCTTCAATACCACATACTAATGGCAGGAAGAGTACTGAAGGAATACCCTATTTAAGAATCTTCAATAGAAGTCTAACAAGTACCAAATAAGAAATTAAAAGATAGCCAGAGTGGATGCACCTCATGCAGTACTGACTACTGTAAATAGACCCAGCAAAAAGTTCTGTAAAGGAATATAGAGAAGAATACCCAAGGCCAACCTCTAAATGAAATCTTCCAATCACTGTGTTCCTACCGCAACATCTTAGTCAAACAGCAAGTATAGATTTCCCCTGAGTGGAAAGGCCGAAGGAGAAGCCATAAACAGTACAAGATAATATGTCCAAACAGAATTCCAAGTGTAGGATCTTCCAATAAATGCCAACAAGGAAAATACTAGTAGAATGCCCACCGAACAATGCTCCGGTAAGAATGTAGCCAAGTTTGCCCAATAAGTAAATGCTAAATAAATGGCCACTAAGGATCCTAGAGAATGCCATAATAGAATCCCAACGAAAAGTACCAAGAACATACCAATAAACAATCTGAGGCAGAGTCTAACCAAGAATCCCAAGTACCACTCAGGAAGACTCCAAACAAGAAATCCAGTCAATCATATTACAGAAGTTTCAAGTCTTTCAATATATAGCTCAAGAAGCATCTGATTAGGAAATCCAAAATGTACGCCAACATATATATACTTATCAAAAGTCCATGAATGAACACCAAGCTGAATAACCAAGTAGATTCCCAAAATAATATTGCTATCGAATATTGGGTAAAATACTAGAGGAAATGTCGTGCAGGTACACCATATGCTATTGAAGATTTCTAATCACGATTGCCAATAAAATATCAAGAAGGACCAGAACAAAGATATTGTAGACAATATTATGCAGCAAGTCCAATAAGAACTCCAAAGAAAGTCATTTTTACTAAGCATAGGAGATAATCATAGAGGAACCCCAACAGCCAAGTCTACCAAGAAGTGCCAACAGAAGTTCCAAAGAATACCCAATAAGGAAGCTAAAGAATGCTACCAAGAGCTATCATACCGAAACCCCAAAGAAAGTTATCTTTTTCACAACTGTTAAGCACAGAAAAGGACCATAGAGATTTGCTAATAACCGAGCTCCAAAAGCAAACACCAACTTCCAAATCAAGGCTAGTTAAATGCCATTCATTTCCTGCCAATCCATACACCTTGGAAGGCCAGCTGTGAACCACTTCTTCAGGGGAGGAAGAAGTCTTTCTTACCATTTCCACGGGACATGTATGAATGCCAAGATATCACATTTATACACATGCCTTAAACTATTATGTAAGCAAGTTTACACAAGAGTTCACAAAACCATTTAATCATCAAGGTCATTCAAACATGACAATCAATTCAAGCACAACATAATCAATTCAAATCATGACATAGGTAATTCAAGACATTCTATACACACATTACAAGTAATACTTCAAGCAATTAACAATTCACAAGGTCAATTCAATTCACGATGCCAATTCAATAAGTCAATTCGATAGACAACTAGACATTTCACCTTTCTTGAGAAACATTTAACACATAACACATAACTTTATCACATAAGTGCATACATTCAAGTCAAGACACAAAATCTCACATACAAGCATACACTTTCAAGACACACTTATCAAGCACACATTCAAGGATCATTACCCACCAGACCGAGGACCCTGTCCCGGCTTATGAGCTAGACAAGCTCTAATACCACTTGTAACACTCCGATCCCTCTCGAGACCGGGAGTTCTATAAATCAATTTAATCACGACCCAAACCAAACCCGGGCATAAATTTTCAGGGAAAACGGACGGAGTCTCCCCTGTTTCTAGGCGAAATGTAAAAACCTGCGACAGCATATAAGTGGACCAATACCATGTCCAAACATTCAACCACCTCAAGGCCATCCGAGCCTTGGTTCTCAACAGCTAAACACAGCATATAAATATACATTTCCAGTTTAAAACTAACCTATCTCTTTACATCTTTTACAAGAACATTCAAGCTTGACATTTAATCCATACTAATCTACTGCACAAAATATACTATCATACCATTCTCACTCTTTTCTTTTAGACAATTACAACATGCATCGAGGTTAACTATACTACTGAATACATAACTAACTTATCAATCTACCTCAACTACTTAGCTAGATTAAATTACATTTCTTTTAACAATAAATACATACAACATATGAACATACATCTTTACATCTTTGACAGCTCAAGCCACAAAGCACGCAAGACAACTCTTCAGGCCCGAACTAACACATAATCACGAACTTTCCAGCTAACATGGCATTTCCTGAAATGTGGTGGTGAGGAGTGAGTATACACAACACGTATACTTAGTGAGGGCGAGACAGATATCGAGTTGGAGAGAAAGAAGATCGTGCAATGCAAATAAACACAGTAAAGCAATAAAGACAATAAGGAAACATTCAATACAAACAACAATACTATAAACAATCAAGAAAGCATTAACACAGCCCTTTAAAGCTATACCACACTCTGAAGGTTGTGGTGTACTCATACGAGCAATGTACCTTTTCACAAGCGATACATTAATCTCGAGCTTGATGTTGACAACGATGACAATAAGCGCGCATCCACCTTATAACACCAGTTTGGAATACCCCAGAAGTATCCATCAATCTACGACCCAAATCTCCCTGGGAGGCAACCCAAGCGAGAAAGGGAATAGCAGCGGAGCTAGAGCAACCAACACTAGCAACCCGAGGCTACCCAGAAAGGCCCATCACTCACGCGCGAAACACTATGCAATGCAAGACTCGATACAAGGCAATAAACGAGCGATAGCACAACAATACAAACTAGTGACAACAAACGAGATAACAAGCAATCACAATCAATACTAGCATTCAACTAACTTTTCAAGCATAACAAGCAATAATAAGCAACAATAACAACATTTAAACAAATAACGGCAGTTCAAACACGAAAACAACAAATATTACTATTCAACCCCAACTTCCAAGGACAATTACGAGCAAACGAGCTACGGGATTAGGAAACCGATTTCACTACATTCACTCAGGCACTACAAGGTACATTTCTATGTCTTTAAACTTCACTTTCTCACCCGAGACCCGAAAGTCCACCTACTGCGTTTGAACTACAGCTATGCTAACCGATCATGCAATCAACGCCACAACAGCGCCAAAAGTGCTTCCATGCCCTCAATTACGAAACCCCCAACTCAATTCGAGCTCGGTCAACTTTTAGTCAAACAGCCCCTTTACGTATCTTTGTCTAATTTCCAATTTTAACAAAGGCCGATCTATTTTTATTTCACATTTTATCTTTCTATCACTAATGGTACCTATCCAAATCAATCAATCGCAATTCGGATTGAAATCCGAAATTCTAGGATTTACTATTCATAATTCACTATTCATGTTTTTCCCCAATTTCAAATACATTTTTTCAACTGTAAAAATTGCTAAATAACTATCAAACAATGCTCTATGAACCCTAAGCAAGCTATTTCAAGCAACAACAGGCATTATAACGCGATAAATATCAAATCTGAAAAATTGACTCAAAAATCAAATTCATATTAAAATGCTCAAAAGCGTGAAAACCCTCACAGAGATTGAAGACCAAGACCCATAAGGACCCGAGCCACGACCCCCGAGCAATTCCACGCGCAATTGTAGAAGAAAATGCAAGAAAAAATCATATTTTTTCTTCCTTGTGATTTTCGGCCATGGCTAGGACATAGGAAGCATTTTGCAAATTGTGTTTTTTTATTTTAGCCTTTTTTATTTTTTATTAGGTGACAAAGGGCATTTTTGTCTTTTGCAAAATCAAACTTTAGTTAAAAATAATCGAATAAGCTTATTTTGATGCCATTAAATCTAATTCTAGTTAAAACAATGCAATTAAATGAAAAACAACTAAAACTAGTTAAATTAAGCTAAAAACATTTTTCACTAAATTCGAAAAATATTTCTCTAACTCTTATTTTTGAAATTCTACGATCGAACGGTCACTAATTGATCGCTAATAAAGTGATGAACAATAATATAAAACTCTAATTCTTTGAAAAGTAGAATAGTTTAAAATTAACTCCGGCTCGGAGTTACTTTTCTCATTTAATTGAAAACCGAGTAATTTAATGCAAGAAAATTAAAACCGATTTTTAAAATAATCAAAATAGTCAAAGTAATCAATATTCATTTAAAATCAATTAATTTAACTATTCCTAGAATATTTTAAAGAATCATGAAGTTAATGTTAAGTTACAAATGAACAAATAAATATAAACATGTAATCAAGTGCAATTAAATATTAACATTTAAGACGACACTTAATTAATCACAAGAGAATAATTTCAATTACTACAATGATTAGAAATAGGTAATAATCTTTTAATCAAATAATATAAATCATTTTCGAATTCTTCTAAAAGAAATAGCAAAACAGTGAAAATTAGATGATTTAACTAATTAAACATTTAATCAAATGCAGTCAAGTGCTAATAAATGCATGCCGGGTTTGGGTTATCACATGTATATTGCTAATTTAGTAGTTTTGTTTTGAAACATGATTAGGTTTCTGAATTGGTTATAATCTCTTTTGGGAAAATGTATGTTATATAGTAAATGTATGATGTTGGAACGGAGGCGTATAACCTATGGATGCAATGGTAAAAGAATGTTTAATGTATATTGTGGTTGTGTTGTTTAATTGTTGAATTGTTTGTGGAGTTGGATGTATGAGTTGCGAAGAGGTTGGTTTAGAGCCTCGATATCCGGGTTATAGTCGTTATACTGTCGAAATTCCGTTGCGTCCTAACTGATCTTAAGGGGGTTCGGGTTGGGGCATGACATTAAGTAGTATTAGAGTGCATGTTTAGCTGTCAGCTGGGGTATCCTCGGAATATGGGTAGTGGTCTAAGCATGCAAGTATGTATTAAGTGAAAGAAAAGTGAAACATATGTTAATATGATTATGTGATTAATTTACTTATGTGTCTAACTTTCTATGTGATCAGTATGCTTTATGTGTTAAGTGTACTAATGTGGTCAATATGTTTTATGTGATAATGTGTCTTACGTACTCAATGTGTTGTAGTTAATATGCATTTTGTGATTAATGTGTATTATGTGACAAATGTGTTTTATGTGATTGAAGTGTCTGTTGAAGTTAGTTGTTTATGTGGTTTTAATTGTTTATAGCTAGCTTATGTGAAACAATGTGAGTTACGTGATTAACTTGTCTTATGTGAAGTTTGTTGCTTATGTGACTTTAATTGTTTGTAACTTACTTCTGTGATATAACTTGTTTATGTGATGTTGGCTTCTTATATGTTGAATTGTGTGTTATGTGATAATGTTGTAATATATGATAATCATGTAACATGTTGGTACTTGTTTTCATGAGATATAATTGTATATATGCTATAACTGTGGGTGATTCTTTTGGGTGAAGTAAAGATAGCTGCAAGAGCTTTCGAAACTAGAGGTAGGCCGTGATTTTGAATTATTATTATTCTGGTAGTTTGACATTGAGGTTTTGATTGTTATCTTTATGGATTTTAGTCTCAGCTTAATGGATTGATCTTGATGTTCCTTTACCGAAAATGAAGTTGTTCGAGGAAATAGCAATGTATCTTGATGATTATAATTACTTTTGTTGCCATGTTTAACTTGTTATTACTTGGAGATGGATCATAAGTTGAGGTTTCCGTGTGGTTGTGATCATTCACTTTTGGAGTCTCAATTCAGACTATACTTTCTTGAGGTTATTTTAGAATGAATTTATTTGAGGAACTAGTGATGTATATTTGTGAATGGAATGAAGTGTGGTGTGACGCCCGAGATTTTAGCCGTACATTTATTTACTGTTGCATCTATTGTTTGCGCATTTCCTTCTGTGCTTAATTAACTGTCTTATTTAGTTACTATTCATCCCGTTTTCAAACTATATTCTATTAGAGAATTAACATTTTTATTAAATCACATTAATTGTTAGAGGAGTAGAAAAAATGTGCATTTGAGTTTAAAGCGATAGGAGCCTTCGTTTAGAAAATGATTTGTGAAAACTAGTGAATAGTATTACGTATGAAACATAATGTTTTAGTTAGCTAACTTAATTTATGTGCAATGAACTTGTTTTAAAGCTAACTAAGCTCATTTTAATAGACCATTTAAGCACCCCCCTTGACCCCACCCATAGCTTACTCATTATATAGCAAAAATAAGCTCAAAAACACAAAAAAAGAGAAGAAATGTGCAGGAATTACTGTAGCAGAGCCGAAAATACCAAAGGAGAAGGAAAAGAGAAGATTTTGCTTCAACAACCTTGCATCTTGAGCTCCTAGCTTGATCTTGGGAGGGTTTTGAGCATCCTAGGGCCTTCAACAAGCTTCATTGTCTTCAAAAATTGTGAGGGAGATGCATTTCATTTCTTTTAAAGTTCATGCTCTTATGTTGAATTTTCTTGATTTGTTGATATTAGCTATAAAACTTGTTATGAATGCTTGCTATGAGTTATTTGATGCCTATAGAGTTAACTTTTATAGTTTGTTAGAAGATTCCATGGTTGAATGCATGTATTAATCAAAAGAGATGATGAATAGTGCCTCAAATTAGGGTTTTGAGAAAAATTGCTAATTAGCTTGAATTGAGGCTTCAATTAGGTGCTCTAGACCCTAATGAAGTTAGTTGAAAAGCAACGTGAGGTTGAATCACTCAAAATCGAATTTAATTGCATAAATAGCCGACTCTAAAAAGGGGACTTTTTCCGTTGAGCAATCCGAGCAAGTTTGGGCATTGATTCGGGTATCCTTGGGTTAAGGAAGCACCTTCGGTGCTTTTGTTTTGCGGAAATGGGGTTCGGTTAGTATAGTTGTAGTTCAAATCTGTTCGGGGCCTTCCCGAACTTTTGTTGCTAAAATATGTTTTTATGATCCTAAAAGGTGCCTTTGGGTTTAATTAAGAATATAGAAAGACTAGGATATGATTGGGAATCTTGAACTATGCTTAGGAGAAAGAAAACTCGGTTAAAGAAAGGGGAAAAAGTAGTTTTGGCTATATTTGATGCAATTGGCACTTGTATTTAAGTTAACTCATATTATATTGAATATTTAGGATATAATTAAGCTATTTGAGTAGATTGTGGGAATTAATTGTGTTGATTGCTTCTTTTGGAATTTTTAAGTTAATCTCGTGCTTATATGAACTTTTATCGTGCATAAATGTGAGGGCGGCCTACTTTGTCGTCCCTCTTATGTGTTATGCGTTATATTGATTGCTTGTGACTTGTATTGGGTTGCGCAACCTTTTTCGGACATGGTAGCGTCGAGAAACACGGGCGGCGTCGGGCTTGCCGTGCTCCCTCGACTACCATGGTGCCTATTCCCTTTCTCGCTGAGGCATACTCCACTACCCCAGAGGCGTGGTTCACCTGCTGGGCATGGACCTACCTCGGGAGAAAGGGTCGTAGGATTGGGATACATCCGGAGTATCACAATTGTTGGTGTTTGGGGTTTGCCGGCATGTTCGTGATGCTCGTGGTTCGTGGCTCGTGAATGAAGACTTGGAAGTGGAACCGTATCCTTTTTAAAGTGATTAATTGCTTGGCTTATTGTCTTGTTGGTTTATGTGGATTATATATGTTTTCTTGTGTTTGCATATCATATTGCACGTTGGCATGTTGCATCACCTCCCTCGCTGGGCAACTTAGTTGCTCATTCCTCATTTAATATGTTTCAGGAAGTGCTGAGGGTGAACCTCAACTAGTTGAGGTGCTAGTGGAAGAGGAAGAAGTTCAGACTGAGCCTTTGCCCTAGTTGTTGTGTGTTTGTTGTCTAAGGTGGATTTGCCTTCTTGTTGTTACATGGTGTACTTGTATTGCTATAGCATGATCTATTTTGTGGCCTTAAGGCTATGTATATTCTTGTAGTTGCAAGTTGAAAGCTGTTGGCTGTAATGTTAGCTTTGAGATATTATGGCTTGTAATAACTTTTAATTCTCCTTTTAGTTCTTGCATGCTTGGGGGTGTATGTTTAGAGGTGTTGATTTCAACTTCTAAAATTGCTCTAATGTTATCATAGGATGGCATGTTAAAAAGGTTTAATGAAAAGTTAAGTTGGGTGCATTCATGTGTGATTTGGAGCTGTTGTTTGTCTCATGGCTTGGATGACCTTGAACCTTTGAATTTTAATTATAAAAGCTTGTTTTAGTATATTGTGGCTATTTTGAGCATTTACAGGTTCGAAAAAATGTCCGCGGTACAGAGAAAACTCTGTCCGTTTTTTTCTAAAATTTTGTGACCAGGTTTGGTATTGGGTTGAGAATAGCATGGTTATTAGAGCCTCCGGTCTCGTGAGGGATCGGGGCGTTACAGAAGTGGTATCAGAGCTTAGCTAGTTAGCTAGGCGCAAGCCGGGATAGGGTCTTCGGCTTGTGGGGTAGTGGCCTTAGTGTCAATGTGTTTAGAAAGTGTATGTGCATGTCTTATGTGATAAGAGATTTAATGTGATCAATGTGCTTATGTGATCAACATGTTTTATATGTTGAGTGAACTAGTTGTGGTTTATGTGCTTGTGTGATAAGTGGAATGGATGTGATTAACGTGTCTTGTGTGAATTATGTGCTTTATGTACTTGAGTGCTCGATACGCTTTATATGACTAATGTGAATATGTGATTAACTTGTTTTAGGTGAAGTTGTTGTTTAAATGACTTAGTAGTTTATAATTTGTATATGTGAACTTGTTGCTTATGGGACTTTACTTGTTATAAATTGCTAACGTGATCAATGTGTTTTATGTATCAGGGTAACTCGCTTGTATGTGTAAGAAATTGCGTGGACGCAATTTGTTTAAGGGGGAGAGGATGTGACGCCCGAGATTTTAGCCGTACATTTATTTACTGTTGCATCTATTGTTTGCGCATTTCCTTCTGTGCTTTATTAACTGTCTTCTTTAGCTACTATTCATCCCGTTTTCAAACTATATTATATTAGAGAATTAACATTTTTATTAAATCACATTAATTGTTAGAGGAGTGGAAAAAATGTGCATTTGAGTTTAAAGCGATAGGAGCCTTCGTTTAGAAAATGATTTGTGAAAACTAATGAATAGTGTTACGTATGAAACATAATGTTTTAGTTAGCTAACTTAATTTATGTGCAATGAACTTGTTTTAAAGCTAACTAAGCTCATTTTAATAGACCATTTAAGCACCCCCCCTTGACCCCACCCATAGCCTACTCATTATATAGCAAAAATAAGCTCAAAAACACCCAAAAAAAAAAAAAGAGAAGAAATGTGCAGGAATTACTGTAGCAGGGCCGAAAATACCAAAGGAGAAGGAAAAGAGGAGATTTTGCTTCAACAACCTTGCATCTTGAGCTCCTAGCTTGATCTTGGGAGGGTTTTGAGCATCCTAGGGCCTTCAACAAGCTTCATTGTCTTCAAAAACTGTGAGGGAGATGCATTTCATTTCTTTTAAAGTTCATGCTCTTATGTTGAATTTTCTTGATTTGTTGATATTAGCTATAAAACTTGTTATGAATGCTTGCTATGAGTTATTTGATACCTATAGAGTTAACTTTTATAGTTTGTTAGAAGATTCCATGGTTGAATGCATGTATTGATCAAAAGAGATGATGAATAGTGCCTAGAATTAGGGTTTTGAGAAAAATTGCTAATTAGCTTGAATTGAGGCTTCAATTAGGTGCTCTAGACCCTAGTGAAGTTAGTTGAAAAGCCACGTGAGGTTGAATCACTCAAAATCGAATTTAATTGCATAAATAGCCGACTTTAAAAAGGGGACTTTTTCCGTTGAGCAATCCGGGCAAGTTTGGGCATTGATTCGGGTATCCTTGGGTTAAGGAAGCACCTTTGGTGCTTTCGTTTCGCGAAAATGGAGTTCGGTTAGTATAGTTGTAGTTCAAATCCGTTAGGGGCCTTCCCGAACTTTTGTTGCTAAAATGTGTTTTTATGATCCTAAAAGGTGCCTTTGGGTTTAATTAAGAATATAGAAAGACTAGGATATGATTGGGAATCTTGAACTATGCTTAGGAGAAAGAAAACTCGGTTAAAGAAATGGGAAAAAGTAGTTTTGGATATATTTGATGCAATTGGCACTTGTATTTAAGTTAACTCATATTATATTGAATATTTAGGATATAATTAAGCTATTTGAGTAGATTGTGGGAATTAATTGTGTTGATTGCTTCTTTTGGAATTTTTAAGTTAATCTCGTACTTATATGAACTTTTATCGTGCATAAATGTGAGGGCGGCCTACTTTGTCGTCCCTCTTATGCGTTATGCGTTATATTGATTGCTTGTGACTTGTATTGGGTTGCGCAACCTTTTTCGGACATGGTAGTGTCGAGAAACACGGGCGGCGTCGGGCTTGCCGTGCTCCCTCGACTACCATGGTGCCTATTCCCTTTCTCGCTGAGGCATACTCCACTACCCCAGAGGCGTGGTTCACCTGCTGGGCATGGACCTACCTCAGGAGAAAGGGTCGTAGGATCGGGATACATCCGGAGTATCCCAATTGTTGGTGTTTGGGGTTTGCCGGCATGTTCGTGATGCTCGTGGTTCGTGGCTCGTGAATGAAGACTTGGAAGTGGAACCGTATCCTTTTTAAAGTGATTAATTGCTTGGCTTATTGTCTTGTTGGTTTATGTGGATTATATATGTTTTCTTGTGTTTGCATATCATATTGCACATTGGCATGTTGCATCACCTCCCTCGCTGGGTAACTTAGTTGCTCATTCCTCATTTAATATGTTTCAGGAAGTGCTGAGGGTGAACCTCAACTAGTTGAGGTGCTAGTGGAAGAGGAAGAAGTTCAGACTGAGCCTTTGCCCTAGTTGTTGTGTGTTTGTTGTCTAAGGTGGATTTGCCTTCTTGTTGTTACATGGTGTACTTGTATTGCTATAGCATGATCTATTTTGTGGCCTTAAGGCTATGTATATTCTTGTAGTTGCAAGTTGAAAGTTGTTGGCTGTAATGTTAGCTTTGAGATATTATGGCTTGTAATAACTTTTAATTCTCCTTTTAGTTCTTGCATGCTTGGGGGTGTATGTTTAGAGGTGTTGATTTCAACTTCTAAAATTGCTCTAATGTTATCATAGGATGGCATGTTAAAAAGGTTTAATGAAAAGTTAAGTTGGGTGCATTCATGTGTGATTTGGAGCTGTTGTTTGTCTCATGGCTTGGATGACCTTGAACCTTTGAATTTTAATTATAAAAGCTTGTTTTAGTATATTGTGGCTATTTTGAGCATTTACAGGTTCGAAAAAATGTCCGCGGTACAGAGAAAACTCTGTCCGTTTTTTTCTAAAATTTTGTGACCAGGTTTGGTATTGGGTTGAGAATAGCATGGTTATTAGAGCCTCCGGTCTCGTGAGGGATCGGGGCGTTACAGAAGTGGTATCAGAGCTTAGCTAGTTAGCTAGGCGCAAGCCGGGATAGGGTCTTCGGCTTGTGGGGTAGTGGCCTTAGTGTCAATGTGTTTAGAAAGTGTATGTGCATGTCTTATGTGATAAGAGATTTAATGTGATCAATGTGCTTATGTGATCAACATGTTTTATATGTTGAGTGAACTAGTTGTGGTTTATGTGCTTGTGTGATAAGTGGAATGGATGTGATTAACGTGTCTTGTGTGAATTATGTGCTTTATGTACTTGAGTGCTCGATACGCTTTATATGACTAATGTGAATATGTGATTAACTTGTTTTAGGTGAAGTTGTTGTTTAAATGACTTAGTAGTTTATAATTTGTATATGTGAACTTGTTGCTTATGTGACTTTACTTGTTATAAATTGCTAACGTGATCAATGTGTTTTATGTATCAGGGTAACTCGCTTGTATGTGTAAGAAATTGCGTGGACGCAATTTGTTTAAGGGGGAGAGGATGTGACGCCTGAGATTTTAGCCGTACATTTATTTACTGTTGCATCTATTGTTTGCGCATTTCCTTCTGTGCTTTATTAACTGTCTTCTTTAGTTACTATTCATCCTGTTTTCAAACTATATTCTATTAGAGAATTAACATTTTTATTAAATCACATTAATTGTTAGAGGAGTGGAAAAAATGTGCATTTGAGTTTAAAGCGATAGGAGCCTTCGTTTAGAAAATGATTTGTGAAAACTAGTGAATACTGTTACGTATGAAACATAATGTTTTAGTTAGCTAACTTAATTTATGTGCAATGAACTTGTTTTAAAGCTAACTAAGCTCATTTTAATAGACCATTTAAGCACCCCCCTTGACCCCACCCATAGCTTACTCATTATATAGCAAAAATAAGCTCAAAAACACAAAAAAAAAAAAAAAAAGAGAAGAAATGTGCAGGAATTACTGTAGCAGGGCCGAAAATACCAAAGGAGAAGGAAAAGAGGAGATTTTGCTTCAACAACCTTGCATCTTGAGCTCCTAGCTTGATCTTGGGAGGGTTTTGAGCATCCTAGGGCCTTCAACAAGCTTCATTGTCTTCAAAAATTGTGAGGGAGATGCATTTCATTTCTTTTAAAGTTCATGCTCTTATGTTGAATTTTCTTGATTTGTTGATATTAGCTATAAAACTTGTTATGAATGCTTGCTATGAGTTATTTGATACCTATATAGTTAACTTTTATAGTTTGTTAGAAGATTCCATGGTTGAATGCATGTATTGATCAAAAGAGATGATGAATAGTGCCTAGAATTAGGGTTTTGAGAAACATTGCTAATTAGCTTGAATTGAGGCTTCAATTAGGTGCTCTAGACCCTAGTGAAGTTAGTTGAAAAGCCACGTGAGGTTGAATCACTCAAAATCGAATTTAATTGCATAAATAGCCGACTTTAAAAAGGGGACTTTTTCCGTTGAGCAATCCGGGCAAGTTTGGGCATTGATTCGGGTATCCTTGGGTTAAGGAAGCACCTTTGGTGCTTTCGTTTCGCGAAAATGGAGTTCGGTTAGTATAGTTGTAGTTCAAATCCGTTAGGGGCCTTCCCGAACTTTTGTTGCTAAAATGTGTTTTTATGATCCTAAAAGGTGCCTTTGGGTTTAATTAAGAATATAGAAAGACTAGGATATGATTGGGAATCTTGAACTATGCTTAGGAGAAAGAAAACTCGGTTAAAGAAACGGGAAAAAGTAGTTTTGGCTATATTTGATGCAATTGGCACTTGTATTTAAGTTAACTCATATTATATTGAATATTTAGGATATAATTAAGCTATTTGAGTAGATTGTGGGAATTAATTGTGTTGATTGCTTCTTTTGGAATTTTTAAGTTAATCTCGTGCTTATATGAACTTTTATCGTGCATAAATGTGAGGGCGGCCTACTTTGTCGTCCCTCTTATGTGTTATGCGTTATATTGATTGCTTGTGACTTGTATTGGGTTGCGCAACCTTTTTCGGACATGGTAGCGTCGAGAAACACGGGCGGCGTCGGGCTTGCCGTGCTCCCTCGACTACCATGGTGCCTATTCCCTTTCTCGCTGAGGCATACTCCACTACCCCAGAGGCGTGGTTCACCTGCTGGGCATGGACCTACCTCGGGAGAAAGGGTCGTAGGATTGGGATACATCCGGAGTATCACAATTGTTGGTGTTTGGGGTTTGCCGGCATGTTCGTGATGCTCGTGGTTCGTGGCTCGTGAATGAAGACTTGGAAGTGGAACCGTATCCTTTTTAAAGTGATTAATTGCTTGGCTTATTGTCTTGTTGGTTTATGTGGATTATATATGTTTTCTTGTGTTTGCATATCATATTGCACGTTGGCATGTTGCATCACCTCCCTCGCTGGGCAACTTAGTTGCTCATTCCTCATTTAATATGTTTCAGGAAGTGCTGAGGGTGAACCTCAACTAGTTGAGGTGCTAGTGGAAGAGGAAGAAGTTCAGACTGAGCCTTTGCCCTAGTTGTTGTGTGTTTGTTGTCTAAGGTGGATTTGCCTTCTTGTTGTTACATGGTGTACTTGTATTGCTATAGCATGATCTATTTTGTGGCCTTAAGGCTATGTATATTCTTGTAGTTGCAAGTTGAAAGCTGTTGGCTGTAATGTTAGCTTTGAGATATTATGGCTTGTAATAACTTTTAATTCTCCTTTTAGTTCTTGCATGCTTGGGGGTGTATGTTTAGAGGTGTTGATTTCAACTTCTAAAATTGCTCTAATGTTATCATAGGATGGCATGTTAAAAAGGTTTAATGAAAAGTTAAGTTGGGTGCATTCATGTGTGATTTGGAGCTGTTGTTTGTCTCATGGCTTGGATGACCTTGAACCTTTGAATTTTAATTATAAAAGCTTGTTTTAGTATATTGTGGCTATTTTGAGCATTTACAGGTTCGAAAAAATGTCCGCGGTACAGAGAAAACTCTGTCCGTTTTTTTCTAAAATTTTGTGACCAGGTTTGGTATTGGGTTGAGAATAGCATGGTTATTAGAGCCTCCGGTCTCGTGAGGGATCGGGGCGTTACAGAAGTGGTATCAGAGCTTAGCTAGTTAGCTAGGCGCAAGCCGGGATAGGGTCTTCGGCTTGTGGGGTAGTGGCCTTAGTGTCAATGTGTTTAGAAAGTGTATGTGCATGTCTTATGTGATAAGAGATTTAATGTGATCAATGTGCTTATGTGATCAACATGTTTTATATGTTGAGTGAACTAGTTGTGGTTTATGTGCTTGTGTGATAAGTGGAATGGATGTGATTAACGTGTCTTGTGTGAATTATGTGCTTTATGTACTTGAGTGCTCGATACGCTTTATATGACTAATGTGAATATGTGATTAACTTGTTTTAGGTGAAGTTGTTGTTTAAATGACTTAGTAGTTTATAATTTGTATATGTGAACTTGTTGCTTATGTGACTTTACTTGTTATAAATTGCTAACGTGATCAATGTGTTTTATGTATCAGGGTAACTCGCTTGTATGTGTAAGAAATTGCGTGGACGCAATTTGTTTAAGGGGGAGAGGATGTGACGCCTGAGATTTTAGCCGTACATTTATTTACTGTTGCATCTATTGTTTGCGCATTTCCTTCTGTGCTTTATTAACTGTCTTCTTTAGTTACTATTCATCCCGTTTTCAAACTATATTCTATTAGAGAATTAACATTTTTATTAAATCACATTAATTGTTAGAGGAGTGGAAAAAATGTGCATTTGAGTTTAAAGCAATAGGAGCCTTCGTTTAGAAAATGATTTGTGTAAAGTAGTGTATTGTGTTACGTATGAAACTTAATGTTTTAGTTAGCTAACTTAATTTATGTGCACTGAACTTGTTTTAAAGCTAACTAAGCTCATTTTAATAGACCATTTAAGCACCCCCCTTGACCCCACCCATAGCTTACTCATTATATAGCAAAAATAAGCTCAAAAACACAAAAAAAAAAAAAAAAAAAGAGAAGAAATGTGCAGGAATTACTGTAGCAGGGCCGAAAATACCAAAGGAGAAGGAAAAGAGGAGATTTTGCTTCAACAACCTTGCATCTTGAGCTCCTAGCTTGATCTTGGGAGGGTTTTGAGCATCCTAGGGCCTTCAACAAGCTTCATTGTCTTCAAAAATTGTGAGGGAGATGCATTTCATTTCTTTTAAAGTTCATGCTCTTATGTTGAATTTTCTTGATTTGTTGATATTAGCTATAAAACTTGTTATGAATGCTTGCTATGAGTTATTTGATACCTATAGAGTTAACTTTTATAGTTTGTTAGAAGATTCCATGGTTGAATGCATGTATTGATCAAAAGAGATGATGAATAGTGCCTAGAATTAGGGTTTTGAGAAAAATTGCTAATTAGCTTGAATTGAGGCTTCAATTAGGTGCTCTAGACCCTAGTGAAGTTAGTTGAAAAGCCACGTGAGGTTGAATCACTCAAAATCGAATTTAATTGCATAAATAGCCGACTTTAAAAAGGGGACTTTTTCCGTTGAGCAATCCGGGCAAGTTTGGGCATTGATTCGGGTATCCTTGGGTTAAGGAAGCACCTTTGGTGCTTTCGTTTCGCGAAAATGGAGTTCGGTTAGTATAGTTGTAGTTCAAATCCGTTAGGGGCCTTCCCGAACTTTTGTTGCTAAAATGTGTTTTTATGATCCTAAAAGGTGCCTTTGGGTTTAATTAAGAATATAGAAAGACTAGGATATGATTGGGAATCTTGAACTATGCTTAGGAGAAAGAAAACTCGGTTAAAGAAACGGGAAAAAGTAGTTTTGGCTATATTTGATGCAATTGGCACTTGTATTTAAGTTAACTCATATTATATTGAATATTTAGGATATAATTAAGCTATTTGAGTAGATTGTGGGAATTAATTGTGTTGATTGCTTCTTTTGGAATTTTTAAGTTAATCTCGTGCTTATATGAACTTTTATCGTGCATAAATGTGAGGGCGGCCTACTTTGTCGTCCCTCTTATGTGTTATGCGTTATATTGATTGCTTGTGACTTGTATTGGGTTGCGCAACCTTTTTCGGACATGGTAGCGTCGAGAAACACGGGCGGCGTCGGGCTTGCCGTGCTCCCTCGACTACCATGGTGCCTATTCCCTTTCTCGCTGAGGCATACTCCACTACCCCAGAGGCGTGGTTCACCTGCTGGGCATGGACCTACCTCGGGAGAAAGGGTCGTAGGATTGGGATACATCCGGAGTATCACAATTGTTGGTGTTTGGGGTTTGCCGGCATGTTCGTGATGCTCGTGGTTCGTGGCTCGTGAATGAAGACTTGGAAGTGGAACCGTATCCTTTTTAAAGTGATTAATTGCTTGGCTTATTGTCTTGTTGGTTTATGTGGATTATATATGTTTTCTTGTGTTTGCATATCATATTGCACGTTGGCATGTTGCATCACCTCCCTCGCTGGGCAACTTAGTTGCTCATTCCTCATTTAATATGTTTCAGGAAGTGCTGAGGGTAAACCTCAACTAGTTGAGGTGCTAGTGGAAGAGGAAGAAGTTCAGACTGAGCCTTTGCCCTAGTTGTTGTGTGTTTGTTGTCTAAGGTGGATTTGCCTTCTTGTTGTTACATGGTGTACTTGTATTGCTATAGCATGATCTATTTTGTGGCCTTAAGGCTATGTATATTCTTGTAGTTGCAAGTTGAAAGCTGTTGGCTGTAATGTTAGCTTTGAGATATTATGGCTTGTAATAACTTTTAATTCTCCTTTTAGTTCTTGCATGCTTGGGGGTGTATGTTTAGAGGTGTTGATTTCAACTTCTAAAATTGCTCTAATGTTATCATAGGATGGCATGTTAAAAAGGTTTAATGAAAAGTTAAGTTGGGTGCATTCATGTGTGATTTGGAGCTGTTGTTTGTCTCATGGCTTGGATGACCTTGAACCTTTGAATTTTAATTATAAAAGCTTGTTTTAGTATATTGTGGCTATTTTGAGCATTTACAGGTTCGAAAAAATGTCCGCGGTACAGAGAAAACTCTGTCCATTTTTTTCTAAAATTTTGTGACCGGGTTTGGTATTGGGTTGAGAATAGCATGGTTATTAGAGCCTCCGGTCTCGTGAGGGATCTGGGCGTTACATGTGGTATAACATGTGGTATAACATGTGAGTGTTTCTACTATTTGGGATTGCTATATTATTAATGGATATTTTGGAGTTTTGATCTTTAAACCTTGGAGACAATTGGAGTAATTCCTGACTAAAGTTACTTTATTCGAAGATGTAATTATTGAGAGATAGAGTTATTTGAGGAAATAAGAATGCATTTTGGTGACTGAACATTTACGTGCCTACATCAAGCTTTTGAGTTCTAGGTGGTGTGACTTTCTAAATTGTTGATTGGGGATTCTCTTGTGTTATAATGGGTTAATATGAATCTGTATTGTGTTATCAGATTTTGGAGTCTTCATTAGTTAATCTTGTTGGGTAATCAGTCATTTATCTTGTTTGGTGATTGGTCTGGTACAATATGTAAAATTTTGGAGTGATTTATCTTGTTTGGTGATTGTTATGACTCCTTAGGTTCTCTAGATCTCCTTAGTGTCTTGTTTTGGAGGAAGATAGATTGTAGGATTTGACTTGTTAGTATTTAAATGTGTAGGTGGGACACTCCTTTTGTGCTTCCTATTCTATTGGTCTTATTATTCTTTTCTACTCTATTCTCACTTATTTGAGAGGGAGTTACACTTTTCTAGCATATCAATTGTTTCTTGAAAGTTTTGCTTATTGGATTAATGGATCCTATACTCATTTGACATTGCTTCTATTCTTAACATTCATTTTTGCTTCTTATAGCAATGTCGCTTATTGGAGTTAAGGTTTGAGACTTCTATATTTCATTCTATATCTCCAGCCATTAGTTTCAATATTTCATTTCATCCTATTACTATTCATTTGAAAGTAATTTTTCCTTTGGTATACCCTTTTACTTGTTCGAATTTCACTTGCTTGATGTACTCCCTACCTAAATACATCATTGTCATTCTTGTTGATCCTTGTTAATCCTATTGTTTTATTATTAAATGTTGAGCCATTACTTTGCTTGTAATTGCTCACTCAAAGTACTCGGCACTGTCCTGTTGTTATCATTTCTTATTTGTACTTCTTTGGTATTGCATGCTGAGATACTCTTGCCACTCATGTTTTCTATTGAATTAATCATCTCTTATTTCTTAATTTCATTTCGCCTTAAGTACAACTTACTTGTTGGTTCCTTGAACAATCATCGAGAATTGAAATGTTTACTTGTTCAGGAATGTTTGTTCAACATACTCAGCACTGTTTTGATCCGTCATCATCCTTTGTTCGTACTTATTTAACTAATAGGTGCTGAGACATTCCTTATCTTAGTTATCATGATTTCTTATTAAACTATTAGCCTCTTGATTCTCTAACTTGTTTGACCTCTTGTTCACTTGATTGTTGGCTCGAATATAACTTTCCATATTCTTATTTCCTTGTAAATTTTATAAGAGCCATATTCTGACCAATGTCACTTTTGAGATATTCCCTTGATCAGTAATCATTCATGTTATCGTGAATGAGTGTTTAAATCCTCGGGGTGTTCATAGAGCTCTTTTGTGTAGTAGGGGATGATTGATAAGTAGTGGTGTCATGCTAAGACTTTGGAATTGCGAATTCTTTCATATGCAATATGATATTAGGTGGGAGAGAATTATGAATTAAAGATTGTATTGGAATTATGATAATCATCTTGCAGTCAACAGAGTTTGTTCTTTTGAGGTCTTTGGTTAGGTGTCATCCTAAGAGATAAATGAGAACTAAGAGAAGTATTGTTAAGTGCAATGATTGAGGATTTAATTGTCTGTCAGTTCAAGAATTGCGCAGATGCAATTGTTTTAAGGAGGGGAGAATGTGGAAACCCCAGTTTTCGTCTTTACCTCGATTTGCGTGTCTTTACCTCGATTTGTGTGATTTAACCTGTTTATGTGTTATATGAATTATAATATGCTAAATATGTGATTTATATTCCTAATATATGCTATGTGTGCATTCATGAAATTTTCATAAAAAACGGCATTGAAAATTTTATCATCGGTTTTTGTGAATAGTGTTTTGAGCGCACGTCCGCTAAAATTTTTATACGGGTGTTTTAAACGTATTAAAACCTAGTCCTCTATTATTAATAGACCCATGTTTGATAAAAATTGATTCTGAAACGGAATAATAATTTAAATAGACTTTTTGGGCAAAAAGTAGCGCTTTTGAGCCAAATAATGATTTCTTTTAAACCCGATTCTTGCATTGACTTTCGTTGACCTAGTATATATTAATATAAATGTATTTATATGTGGTATTAAATGATTTTAGATTAATTGTGCATTCAAAAGACATTTGAAAACAAATAATATGACTTTTCACATTCTTTTGCAAAAATCGAGTTTTTAACTGAGTCGGGTGTAATTCTATGCATGTGAAACTTGTTGTCAACTAAAAATATACTACTTAAAAATAATATAAGTGTTAATTGCATTTGGGTAAACAAAAATAGTCTAAAAACAATTAAAATACTAAAAATACTAGTTAAAAGACTAAAAATACTAACTTTGACTTTGCAAATTTTGTTGACCTTGAGTTTATATCATCAACACATATTAAAAACAAAGCAAACACACTCAAAAAACACACACATTACCGAAAATCCATGAGGGAGAAGAAAGAAGACATTTTCAAGGTTTTTCAAAGTATTTTTCACATAGATTTTGTAATTCATGTCCAAATCACTTCATTCAAAGCTTGATTTCACTTGTTGGGAATCCATTATACATCTTTCTTGCATTAAAACACATCAAAGGTGAGAGGAAAATTCTAGATCTCAAAATGTCATTTTTATGTTTTTGCATATAATTGAATTTATAACCGTTAGAATGTTGAATCGATGTTATATTATTGCTCAGTGCATGCTAAGGATCGTTTATATGTATTTATATAAGATTTGAACTATTGTAGCATGAATTTTATTTTTCGCGTATTAAAAGTTGAGTTGTTGGCTATTTGTTAAATATCTGGAGTTGTGGTGGTTGGAATCGATTGTTGTTACCTTGTAAAAGTTTGTTAAATACATGGTAGTAATGTTGTAATGCCAAAATTTTGATTGTGATGTCGGTGTGAAAGTCCAAAAATTTCAGCCTACGTGCATTGAGGTTTTAGGGTTGTTGGGTTTGATTTGGATGATCTATGGTTGGTTTCTGAGAGGGCTAATGTTGTTGATTGAGTGGGTGAGTGATAGAAATTGGTTTGAAGGTTATTGGATTAGTAGAATGTAAGTTACGACTTTTAGAAGTTTGGGTTGTCTTTCTTTAAAATCTTGATTTATGCCTTTGGTTGATCGGGTGGTGTTTGAGTGATTGAATTGTGAGTTGTTGATGGTTAGACTAGGGTTTGGTTGTGTCTTTAATGCATGTTAAGTTGGGTGGCCTACTTTGTCATCTAACTTAGTTGTTTGTCGTTTAATTGATTAGTTGTTGTTATGTTGTTGAATTGATGATTATTGATTGATTATTGTTGAACAGGGAGACAGGCAACCTACTTTGTTGTCCTCATATGATAATTGGTTATTGATGAACCTGTAGATAGTCAACAGAAAAGGTTGTCTTCCTGTGATTGAATGTTTATTATTATTGCTGAGTCTTGGTATGTGTGTGCCACCTCTCGGGCAGCGTAACGCCCCCGCTCCCCATGTGGAGCCCACGCAGAGTCTCACGGACACGCCACTAACAAGGAATTGTCCGCTAATGGCAGTTCCTGGCCCGCAGGCACAGGACCCTCACGGTTTTGTCCCTTTGAGGATCTCTCCTCAAAAGGCGCCTTGGCTGATACAAGGAACTAAGCCCTTATATCCAGTTCTCTCACTTCTAAGACTTCCGATGTGGGATTGTGTTACCACATTCCACCCCCCTTAAGGAGCCCCGCACCCTCCGGCCACAAGCACAAGGAAAGACTGGCTCTGATACCATTTGTAACGCCCCCGCTCCCCACGTGGAGCCCACGCGGAGTCTCACGGACACGTCACTACCAAGGAATTGTCCGCTATTGGCAGTTCCTAGCCCGCAGGCACAAAACCCTCACGGTTTTGTCCCTTTGAGGATCTCTCCTCAAAAGGCGCCTTGGCTGATACAAGGAACTAAGCCCTTATATCCAGTTCTCTCACTTCTAAGACTTCCGATGTGGGATTGTGTTACCACAGGCAGCATCGGGCTGTTGGGTTAAAACCGGCATAACTACAATAGGCTACCCCCAGCTCGCATGACGGATGTGTCATGGAGGGCGGGGCTAGAGAGGTACCTCGGGTGCATGAGTAATGGGGAGTTACAAGAAGAATGATTGAGATCGTGATAGCGTTTGGAGCTACACCAACTAGAGTATCCTTTATTGATTGGTCAATATAATTAATGTGCTTATATTGTTATTGATGATTATTATGTGTTTACTGCTCAAAGGATGATTTCCAAGGCGTATAGTAAATACTGTTAGAGATCTATCGAATCCTCACTGGGCTTGTTTTATATAAGCTCACTCTCAATTATTGCATGCATACAGGTGTTACCGATCAAGATTACGGAAACGTGCCTCAGGAAGCTGAGAATGTGCTTTATGTGGATGAGTCTTGTGTGCCGGAGTCGTTGTCATGAATTTGTCTTAGTTGTTGTAATATGTTATATTGTATAACCTACTCAATTATAAGACTTATGTATATTAATTTAGTAGTTTTGTTTTGGAACATGATTAGGTTGCTGAATTGGTTATAATCTATTTTGGGAAAATGTATGTTATATAGTAAAGGTATGATGCTGGAACGGAGGCGTATAACCTATGGATGCAATGGTAAAAGAATGTTTAATGTATATTGTGGTTGTGTTGTTTAATTATTGAATTATTTGTGGAGTTGGATGTATGAGTTGCGAAGAGGTTGGTTTAGAGCCTCGATATCCGGGTTACAGTCGTTATACGGCCGAAATTCTGTTGCGTCCTGACTGATCTTAAGGGAGGTCGAGTTGGGGCGTGACAGAGGGCGAGAGGGCTCTATGTGGTGAGACCGACTTCTGTTTTATGTGATCTTCATGCTTGTGTTGAAGATGAACTTCAGAATAAGAACTTATGAAGTATATTTTGGACAACATACCTTGTAATATTCTTTTGGGGTACTTGGACATGTAATTAAGTTTGATTGTCTATTCTTTTGAGACCTAGATGTCTTCACTTGTCAACAAATGAGGCATGTACAAATAGTCTAGGTCTTGTAATTATGAAACTAGTTGATGTGGCCTTTTAATGTCAAATGCCTTGAGCATACTTTTGAACTACTTGTGAGGTGATAATGAATGTTAGGTTACTAATTGATGATTTTTTAGGCATTAAGTGATCGACGCGTTGCGTCCCGGCCTTAACCTCCACGGGTCTTAGTCTGGGGGCGTGAGAGGGACATTTTAACAGAAGGATCGGACTACACGCTAATTTGCAACTATATTGTCATGATACATTCGTTGCTAGCGCGTCACTCATGAACATGAAGGTATTCCGGAAAATGACAGAGACATTTTCGAAATTGATCCTTTATCGCTGTACGGTCATGAACCTAGAATGTCACACACTTAGGGTATCATGAATAAAGCATTTTCTGAGCTTGGTATTGAGTTGGAAACACGTTAAAGTGTTAATTAGGCCAAAGTGTAAATACTGAAAAGTATTGGGGCAAGAGTGCAAATAGATTAAGAGGTCAATCTGCAATTAATTATTCTAAAATGGTTTAGAATTAATTAATGTTTGTCTTCACTAAAAGACAAACAATAAGTTGCACTGAAAGACAAAATACTAAAAGGCAAAACATATAAGGACAAAAGACAGCTTGCACTAAAAGACAAAAGACAAGTTGCAAGCAAAATTGTCCAAATTGCCCCCCCTTTCGCCGACCATATGTAGGATGTTACACTTGGCTTATTGATTTGCTTAGATCATGACACTTGGCATTTGATGAGCATGTTCATGCATCTATAAATAGAAGACAAGTTCTTCATTCATGCTTGCATCTCTTGGCCAAAATTCTCATACTTTTAGAAATAAAAGTTCTCTCTTTTTCTCTTGGTATTTTCGGCCAAGGCTAGTTGAGATAAGTAACATTTTGCTTTTAATTTTCCACTCATGTATACCTAAGCTCTTGGACTTAACTAAGCTCGCACTATAATTAGTTAGTTGTCATTTTCTTTTGGATACTCGTGGACCGACTAGGGCCTTTGCACTTGCAGAGGAGAACTGTCTGAGTCAAGATCTTCTTTTCAAGAGTCTACATCCGAGTTCTCCACGCGAGGTATTCTTGTATTTCGTTTTAAATACATATGTATATAGTTGTATATACTTTATGTATTTTCTTTTAATGTGCTAGTTACGGATTTACTCTTGAGATTTTGTGAATACAACTTGTCTACATGCAAAGTTTTAATTGTTATCTTTTCCGTTGCTCTTGCATGTTTTTGTTATTTACGTATGTCGAGACGATCCTGTTGTGCTCTTGCTTTTCAAGCTAACACCCTATTGCGCCTTCATTATGAAGCTGACGCCTTTAGATATGCGCTGATGGCTATATTCTATAGCATTAGTGCAAGTGGGAGATTGTTAGAGATATGCCATAATGCTGTATTGTTAGATGACCTATATAAGGCCTATTGATGTAAATCTGAATGGCATGTTAATTGGATGTTCATATTCTCCGTTCAATTATATGAATATGTCATGCCCCGACCCCGACCCATTGCTAGGACAAAGCCAGAACGTGACGTGAACGAGAGAGATAACCTATACAAACATCAAATCTTAACCTAATAATTATAAGTTCCACAAGTAACTTCAAGAGGGGTGCCCAAAACTAAGGGCACTTCTCTTTCATTAACATGTTTCATATATATACAAGGCCTAATTCAACCTTTAGGCATGCCACAACATCAATGCCTTCTAGGCCTCAAAAGAATAGACTAGTAATAAGTTTACAACCCAACGTTCCAAAAGAATATTACAGTAAATGAAATCGTTCAATATTAACACATATAACACATCCAAAAATCCAACTATACAACCAAGCAGGATCACAACAAGCAGAAGTCTAACTAGTCACACAAGTAAGTCTTGCCCTCAGCTTGAGTCTTTGGCTCAGGCACGATCTCACTTGAAAGATTCGCTTCAAATGGATGAGTGTAATGCCCCAACTCAACCCCTCCTACAATCAATCAGGATGCAACGAAATTTCGGCAGTATAACGACAGTAATTAGGACACCAAGGCTCTAAACCAACCTCTTCGCAACTCATACAACCAACTCCACAAACAATTCAACAATTAAACAACACAACCACAATATACATTAAACTTTCTTTTATCATTGAATCCATAGGTTATACGCCTCCGTTTCAATATCATACATTTACTAAATAACATACATTTCCAAAATAGATTATAACCAATCTAGTAACCTAAACATGTTCCAAAACAAGACTACTAAGCTAGCAACATTTAATCCATTATCTTTACAACATCTTATACATCATAAAGCTCTAAGTAAATACAAACCAACTAGTTTTAATATACAACATAACAAAAGAGTATAACATCTCAGATATCAAGGACAAGACTCTGGCACATAGGACTCGTCCACATATGGCACATTCTCATCTTCCTGAGGCACGTACCCGTAATCTTGTTCAATATCACCTGTATGCATGCAATAATTGAGAGTGAGCTTATATAAAACAAGCCCAGTGAGGTTTTGACAGATCTCTTAACAGTATTTACTATACTCCTTGGAATTAATCTGTTGAGCAGTAAACACATAATAATCATCATTAACAATATAAGCACATTAGTAATAATAACCAAACAATAAAGGATACTCTAGTTGGTGTAGCTCCAAACACCATCACGATCTCAACCATTCTTCTTATAATTCCCCATTACTCATGCACCCGAGGTACCTCACTAGCCCCTCCCTCCATGGCACCTCCGCCCATGTGAGCTAGGGGTAGCCTATGATAGTCATGCCGTTATCAACCTGACAGCCCAACGCTGCCCGATAGGTGGCACACACATACCAAGACTCATGACAATAATAATAATCAATCATATTTCAGGAGGACAACAAAGTATGTTGCCTATCTCCCGGCTTCATCAATAATCAATAATCAACTATTAACATTTCAACAACATATCATCAATTAAACAATTAACAACTCAACAACTAAGTTAGATGACAAAGTAGGCCATCCAACTTATCATGCATTAATCCACTCAACCAAATCCGATTCTACCCAACAACAATCCATAATTCAACCACCCAAACACTACCCAAACAACTAAAGACATTATCTCAACATTTAAAGAAAGACAACCCAAACTTCTAAAAGGCATAACTTACAATCTACTAATCCAATGACCTCCAAACCAGTTTCTATAACTCACCCACTCAAGAAACTATATTAGCCCCCTTGAAAACCAACCACAATCCATCCAAATTAAGCCCAACAGCCCTAAAACCTCAATGCACCATGGCTGAAATTTTCAAACTTTCACCACAATATCGTAATCAAAATTTCGGCATTACAACATTACTCCCACGTATTTAACAAACTTTTACAAGCTAACAACAATCGATTCCAACCACCACAACTCCAAATATTCAACAAATAGCCAACAACTCAATTTTAATACCTGAAAAATAAAAATTCATGCTACAACAGTTCAAAACTTATATAAACACATATAATCAATCCTTAGCATCTACTGAGAAATAATATAACATCAATTTAATATTTCAACGGCTAAAAATTCGATTATATGAATTAACATAAAAATGACATTTTGAAATCTAGAATTTTTCTCTCACCTTTGATGTTATTTGATGCAAGAAAGATGTAGAATGAATTCCGAACAAGTGCAATCAAACTTTGGTTCAAGATTATTGGCTTTGTATTGCAATTTCTATGAGATAATTTGATAAAAAATCAAGCAAAAATGGCTCCTAGAGCTTCGGCCATGTGTGTGAGTTTTGAGTGTGTTTGAGCTTTGTTTTATGAGCTATTTTTAGTATATTATGCATATATAAGGCAAGTCAACAAAATAATGCAAAGTCAAAGTTGATTCATTTAGTCTTTTAATTGTTTTTCTAGTCTTTTAATTTAGTTTCTTGACTATTTTTGCTCACAACATGCAATTGACACTTAGACTAATTTAAGTAGAATATTTTTGGGTGACAACTGTGACGCCCGAGATTTTAGCCGTACATTCATTTACTGTTGCATCCATTGTTTGCGCATTTCCTTCTGTGCTTTATTAACTGTCTTCTTTAACTACTATTCATCCCGTTTTCAAACTACATTCTATTAGTGAATTAGCATTTTTATTAAATCACATTAATTGTTAGAGGAGTGGGAAAAATGTGCAATTGAGCTAGAGGCGATAGGAGAGCTTGTTTAGAAAATGTTTTTAGTAGTTAAGTGAATAGTGTTACGTAACAAACTTAGAGATTCAAACAACTAACATTACTTTTCACCTTAGGCTCGTTTTTAAGTTAATAACGCGCATTCTAGTGACCTTTTAAATACCCAAACTTGACCCCACCTCAACTTAACCTTATATAATTCACCTAAGCTCATTAAAACACAAAAAAAAAAAAAAAAGAAGAACAAATGTGCAGGAATTACTGTAGCAGGGCCGAAAATACCAAAGGAGAAGGAAAAAGGTGATTTTGCTCTTCAACTCTTCAAGCCAAGCCAATCCAAGCCTAGAGCTAGTAGTTTAGGGTGTGTGCAAGCTTCCTAGGTGCTCCTACGCGCATTGGTGAGGGATTTCACGGCTTATTTTCGCATTTCTAAATAGTTGCCATTTTCTTGATTTGTTGAAAATGTGATCAAATGCTATTGTATTGATTATCTATGCTATTATGCCTTGCATATGAGTGCTAGAGAACATATTTGAGCCATTGTTTCGCTTTTTAAACGGTTAAAATCATTAGTTTAATTTATGAGATAAATAGTGATGTTTTTCTAGGGTTTTGTATAATTGCACGTATTAGCTTGATTCAATACTCCTAATAGATGCCTTAGGTGCTAATGAAGGTAGTCTAATAGCCCCGTGCACTTTAATTGCTCTAAAATCGCATAAAACGTAAAATAGTCGACTTTAATAAAGGGGTTTCAGGGTTAAGACGAATCCGGGTGGATTCAGGCTTTACTTTTGGTATCCTTAGGCTACCTAGGTGCTATAGAAGCTTTGCTAACCCTCGTTTGAAGCCCGGATGAGGTACGTGTAGTTTAAAGCTATAAGAGGGAATTTAGGGCTTTCGGGGTAATTGCGGGTAATCGGGCTTACTTGTGGGTTGAAAGGGTACCTTAGGGGTTAATTATAGGATTGATGTAGCTTCCCCTCGAATGTGAATCATTAATGTGAGTTTGGAAGAGAAATAGCTTGAATAACAAAGAGGTTTAGGTGCAATTTTGGTTGTTTTTCGCTTCTAAGACATTGGCACAACTTCTTGAGTGTTTAAATGTGGCTTCAAGTTGTTTTAGAGCTTTTGGCATGATTCTATGCTCGTCCTGTATATGCTCCTTTGGAAAACTGCTTATTTGCTTGCATAAATAGTTTCTATTCTAACTGCTTCGAGGTCAACCTACTTTGTTGATCCTCCTGCGTGTTATTGCTTATATTGTTGAGATTAACACGCCATTGTTAAGTGCATTGCATAGTGGTTGTGCAACCATAGTGTCAAGGGCGGATGTGTTGAATATCGGCTGGGCGGAAGAGGGCTTGCCAGTGGATATTCAAACTCCGTGCTCTATTCCCTCACTTACCTAGTCTGGAGATTGCCAGGGGGTGTTGGGTCGTAGGATTATCAGGGTACATCTGGAGTACACCCACTGGAGTGTTTGGGATTATGCCGGTTTATCGTTATTGTGATCGTGATCGTGGTTCGTGGATCGTGTTCGTGGATTGAAGATATGGAGTATGGGGTTAAGTGAAATGTATCCTTTTATTGTGTGGTTACTAGAATTTGTTATTTCTGAATGATTAACTGGTTTATTTGTCCAATTGTTTTACTTGTTGCGTTGCACGCCCCTGGAGACTATATCCCTTACTGGGCAATAGTGGTTGCTCATACCTCGATATATGTTTCAGGATGTGCTGAGGGTGATCCCCAGCTAGTTGAGGTGTTAGTAGAGGAGGAGGAGGAAGTTCAGATTGATCCTTTACCTTAGTTGTTGTGCCTGATAGCTTGAGGTGGTTTTTGTTCTTGCTGCTATGTGGGAGACTCATTTGTTTATCTTATGTTCTATTTGTAGCCTAAGTACTATGTTTATGCTATGATATGTAACTATAAGATCAAGTTAGAAGGTTGTAGTTGTAGATTTGAAACTTTGGCCTGTAATAACTTAAATTCATGTTTTCAGTTTCCTTGTATGCTTGGGGTGAACTTATGGTTGTTTGATTGGTTTTAACTTCCTAAGAATGTTTAATTGCTAACATAGAATGGTATGATAAGCGAATGAAGACAAAGATTTTAGGACTATTGTTGCATTCTTGTGTGTATTTATATTGTCTTGTGTTGCTTAAGGCTCGGATGGCCTTGAAGTTTGAATTTCAATTACAGATGTTGTTCCTTTTGCTTCGTGGTTTTATTTGATTGTTTACAGGTTTTCAGAATGTCTACAGTACAGGGAAAACTCTGTCCGTTTCTCCTAAAATTTTGAGACTGGGTTGGAATTGGGTTGAGAATAGCTTGATTATTAGAGCCTCCGATCTCGTGAGGGATCGGGGCGTTACAACAACAATTTTCTCATGCAAAGACTTTCACCCGACTCAGTTAAAAACGCAATTTTTGCAAAAGAAAGTGTAAAATCCTTTAAAATTCCAAAGCCGATTTAAAAATATGTTTTAATCAAACACGGGTCTATTAATATCCAAGGACTAGGTTTTAAAACGTTTAAAACTGTCACGCCCCAACTCGACCCCTCCTACGATCAATCAGAACGCAACGGAATTTTGGCAGCATAATGACAGTAACATGAACATCAGGGCTCTAAACCAACCCTTAAGAACAACATACATCAACTTCCATAAATCACCAACCAACTCCACAATCAAATTAACAACATACAACACAACCACTTCAAACATTAAAATTCTTTCATCAACTCTTTCATAGTTACGCGCCCCCGTTCCAACATAATACATAGGCTATACATTCATCCTACATTCATTTCAAAATAGATTATAACCAACTTAGTAATCTAGTCATGATCCAAATAAAGACTACTAAATCAACATACATATGTCTTTCTATTAAGATAGGTTATACAATACATTGTGATACAACAACTATGACAATCTCATGGCAATGACTCCTGCACATAAGACTCATCCACATATGGCACATTTCCCCCTTCAAGAGGCACGTACCCATAGTCAGGCTCAGTAACACCTGCATGCATGCAATAATTGAGAGTGAGCTTATATAAAACAAGCCCAGTGAGGATCCGATATATCTCTAACAGTATTTACTATACTCCTTGGAAATCATCCTTTGAGCAGTAAACACACAATGAACATCAATAATCATTATAAATGCAACAATAGTAATAACTGTAAATACACAATAAGGATACGATACATTTGCTGATGAAGCTCCATACACCAATTCCATGCTCAACAACTCCTCCAAACTCAATGACACAATCCTGAGGTACCTTGACCTAGACCCACACCCCATGGCCTCTCCGCCCATGCAAGATAGGGAGTAGCCATGATAACTGTGCCCGCAGCCCAGGATGCCTCCCGAGGTGACACAACATTATCAAAGTTCACAACAGTGAGACTCAACATAAATAAACCGAGAGATCAGCAACGAAAGTGCCCGATTCCCGTAATCAATAATCAATCAATATTTCGAGAGATCTGCAACGAAAATTCCCAATTCCCATACTTAATAATCATCAATATTTCGAGAGATCAACAACGAAAGTGCCCGATTCCCATAATCAATAATCATCAATATTCTGAGAGATCAGCAACGAAAGTGCCCGATTCTCGTACTCAATAATCATCATTCAATTAACAATGTAACGCCCCGGATTAACTCCGAGCACGCTACCCACAGTTTTGTAACAACAATCAATAATCAATTAATCCGTATTTTAACAATCAATTAAACAACATTTAACAATCAACAACTATATAATCATGAAACAATTAAGTTAGATGACAAAGTAGGCCATCCAACTCAACATGCATTAACCACCCACTCAAATTCTAATCTAACCATTAACAACTCACAATTCAATCACTCAAACACCACCCAATCATCTAAAGGCTCAATTCAACAATTTAAAGAAAGACAACCTAAACTTCAAATAATCATATCTTACATTCTACTAATCCAAACAACCCCAAATCAGTTTCTAACACTCACCCATTCAGTAAACTACGTTAGCCCACTCAGAAACCAACCAAGACATATCAAAATCAAGCCCAACAACCCTAAAACCTCAATGCACCTAGGCTGAAATTTTTGAATTTTCACACAAACATTGTAATAAAAAATTTAGCATTATAACGGCGTTACCACGTAATTAACAAACTTTTAGAAATCGACGGCAATCGATTTCAACCATAACAACTCAAGTTATTCATCAAATGGCTAATCTATCAACTTTAAATACCCAAAAATAAATAATTTCACTACAATGGTTCAAATCTCGTAGTAATACACATAAACGATCCTTAGCATGCACTGAGCAATAATATAACTTCAAATTAACATTTTAACGGTTCAAAATGCAATTATAAGCAAAAACATAAAATATGACTTTTGAGATCTAGAATTTTTCTCTCACCTTTGATGTGTTTTGATGCAAGAAATGTGTAGAATGGATGTCTAAGAAGTGAAATCAAGCTTTGAATGAAGTGATTTGGACTTGAATTGCAAAATCTATGTGAAAAATGCTTTGAAAACCTTGAAAATGCCTTCATCTTTCTCCTACAAAGAACCACGGTTTTGTGTGTGTTTTTGGAGGTGTTTTGCTTTGTTTTTAATATGTGTTGATGATATATTAAGCAAAGGTCAAACAAATAAAAAAAAAGTCAAAGTTGACACTTAGTTATTTTTAGTGTTTTCTTGTCTTTTAATTCCATTTTAGACTATTTCTTGCTCAAAACATTAATTTAACACTTAGACTATTTTAAGTAGTTTATTTTTAGGTGACAAGAGTTTTCTCATGCAAAGACTTTCACCCGACTCGGCTAAAAATGCAATTTCTGCAAAAGAATGTGAAAAGTCATATTATTTGTTTTCAAATGTCTTTTGAATGCACAATTAATCTAAAATATTTTAATACCACATATAAATAAATTTATATTAATATGTACTAGGTCAACGAAAGTCAATGCAAGAATCGGGTTTAAAAGAAATTACTATTTGGCTCAAAAATGCTACTTTTCGCCCGAAAAGTCTATTTAAATTACTATTCCGTTTCAGAATCAATTTGTATCAAACATGGGTCTATTAATAATACAGGACTAGGTTTTAAGACGTTTAAAACACCCCTGTAAAAATTTTAGCGGACAAGTGTTCAAAATACTATTCACAAAAATCAACGATAAAATTTATGATTCCGTTTTTAATGAAAATTTTATGAATGCACAATTAGCATGTATTAGGAGTATTAATCACATATTTAACACATTCTAAGTCATATATCACATAAACACGTCAATTCACGCAAAACGAGGTAAAGCACGCAAATCAAGATAAGATAGAAAAGTGGGGTTTAACAAAAACACCCGTGTAAAAATTTTAGCGGACGTGTATTCAAAATACTATTCGCAAAAACAGTCGATAAAATTTCTGATGCCGTTTTTTATGAAAATTTAATGAATGCACACTTAGCATGTAATAGGACTATAAATCACAGAATTAGCACATTCTAACTCATATAACACATAAACATGTCAAATCACGCAAATCTAGGCAAAGACGAAATCTGGGGTCTCACATTCTCTCCCCGCTAAATAAATTTCGTCTTCAAAATTCTTACTTGCTGAACGGAACAGGTCTGGATACTGCTGTTGCATCTGATCTCTCCTCTCCCAAGTAGCTTCCTCAATTCCGTGATGCTTCCACAACACTTTGACCATCGAAATCTTTTTCGACCTTAACTCTCGTTCCATCTGATCAAGAATACGAATCAGCCGCTCATCATAAGTCAGATTCTCACGAAGCTGTGACGATTCTAGCTCTAGAATATGAGAAGGATCCTAATTATACTTCCACAAATTAGACACGTCAAAGATATCGTGAACATTAGAGAAATTCTCTGGTAAAGCCAACCGATATGCTAACTTGTCAACCCTGCCGGTAATCTCAAATGGCCCTGCAAACCTCGGACTCAACTTACCACCTTTGCCATAACGAGTAAACCCCTTTCGAGGAGACAATTTCAAGAAAACTCGATCCCCGCCTGCAAACTCCAAATCCCAACGATGCTTATCAGCATAACTATTGTATCTGCTCTGTGCTGTAAGCATTCTCTACCTGATCAACTGAACATTCTCAATCTTCTCTAGAAGTTTTGGCATGATAGTCGGATCAATAGTCTTCATCTCCCCTACTTCATCCTAATACAAAGGTGATCGGCACTTACGGCCGTAGAGAGCTGTAAAAGGTGCCATTCCAATAGTCGCTTGATAACTATTGTTATAGGAAAACTTGGCAAACGGTAGATGTTTCTCCCAGTTCTTCCCGAAGTCCAGAACACAAGCCCTGAGCATATCCTCCAGAATCTGAATAGTCATCTCAGACTGACCGTCGGTCTGTGGATAATACGATGTGCTGAAGTTTAGCTGAGTACCCAAAGTTTCCTAAAGTTGATCAAACAACTCATCAATCAGTGGTAAAGGATACTTGTTCTTGATGGTCACCTGATTCAAACCACGATAGTCGATACATAATCTCAAGGTACCATCCTTCTTTTTCACAAATAAAACAGGTGCTCCCCACGGTGAAGAACCTTGCTGAATGAAACCCTTCTCTAATAACTCCTGCAACTGTCTTTCCAACTCCTTAAGTTCAACAGGTGCCATCCGGTACGCTGATTTAGAAATAGGTTGAGTACCGGGAATTAGATTAATCACAAACTCAACATCTCTCTCTGGCGGCAATCCTGGCAACTCCTCGGGAAATACATTGGGATATTCCCAAATAATAGGAACTTCCTCCAGCGTTAGCTTATCAAATGGCTTGTTGATCAAATAAGCTAGATTACCTGAACACCCCTAACTCACCAGCTTAACAGCTTTAGTTGATGAGATAATAAAACTCATCTTAGCATCCTGGTTCCCCGCTACCTCAACCACTGGCTGATCTGGCAAACAAAACCGTATTACCTTTGTTCTATAGTTTAACTGAGCATCGTACTTAGAAAGCCAGTTCATACCCAAGATAACATCATACCCCTGGATAGGAAATAAAATAAGGTCCGAAAGAAAATTATGACCCTTAACATGTATTTTACAGTCTTTACATACTAAGCCAGTCACATACTTATCAGTTAAAGAAGTACTAATCTCCACCACATAAGGAAATCTTTCAGGTTGCATGTTAACATGTTGCACACAAGTAGGCGTAATGAAAGAATGGATAGCACTAGAATCAATCAACACTTTAACAAGTTGATTGAGTATAAGGAAGTTACCTTCAACAACTGCCGCTACCTCAAGTATTTCCTCCAAATCCACTGCGTAGGCCCGAGCCTGAACCCGCTGCTGCTGAGGTGTACCACCGGTAGGTCTGTCCTGATAACCCTGGGTCGCTGCCCGACCCTCAGTCCTCTAAAATCTAGGGCAATCCTTCGCCCTATGCTGATTGCTGCCGTAACCCAAACACGTTTCAGCCTTCACCCTACAGTAGGCCTCCACGTGGCCCTGACATTTGCAGTAAGTACACTGCGGTGATGAAGCACTAACACTACCCCTCGAAGACCCAGAAGCTGAATAAGTGATTGTGCCAGCCTGCTGTTGGGGTCTCGCAACACTAGGCCTATATTGACCCTGAGACTGGGTCGGCTTATACTATGACTGAGCCTGGAAGGAGCCCTGTTGAAATTGGGGCCTGTAGAAACCTTGCTGACCCTACGGTCTAAAAGAGCTCTGCTGAACTAGCAGCCTGTACACAACTTGTTGTACTGGAGGCCTATACATACCCTGCGGCTGAAATGGCCTCTTACTAGGCTGACTAGGTCCAATATGTTCCATTTTCCTCTTTTCTAACCTAGATGCCGCCTCAAATGCCTAAAAAAATATGTCATATTGATTCAGGGCCATTGTATCCTGAATCTCCGACCTCAAACCCGACATAAACCTCTGGGTCTTACACTCCTCATCAGCTACAAATTCCGGTGCATACCGGGATAGTCTGGTAAAAGTGGCCTCATACTGAGCTACTGTAGCATCCCCCTAAACCAAGGACAGGAACTCCGCATCTCTCCTTTCCCGTGCAATCCTCGGGACGTACTTAGTCTGAAATGCTCTAAGAAAGGTATCCCAAACATAAGGAGTACCTCTTGTCTCCCAACCAGCTCTCACTGTGCGCCACCAGTCCTCTGCTTCATCATCAAACAAATATACTACAAAAGCGACTTTCCTCTCATCAGTGTAGTCCAAAGGATCAAAAATCTTCTCTATCTTATTGATCCATGCCTCCGCCTTTCTATCATCTGGCTCGCCCTGGAATCTAGGTGGATAATAACCTAAGAATTCCTTCAACATATTTCGCCCGTGGTAACCACCCTGTACATTCATCATCTATGCCTACACAACATGTGCCTAGGTAGCTTGCCCTGCTAACAACTGTGACTGTCCTGCCATGATTTCCATCATTCTATCCATAGCTGCAACAATACGGTCATCACCCCTATCTCAGCCCGGTGCCACATTACCCAGTGCCCTATTATCTGCCTTTGGCCTACCTCTTGTTCTCAGTCTACCCGACATTCTACTATCAAAGAGTTAGCACAAGTTATAGCACATAGACATGTTATAAACAATTATTAGCACATAAATAACAAACTCACGCAAAGCACACAAATCACTTAAGCACCAATCACATAAACACATTGATCACATAATCACTTAGTTACTAAATCACATAATCACATAATCACTTAATCATATTAACACATATTTCACTTTTCTTTCACTTCATACATACTTTCATGCTAAGACCATTACCCACATTCCGAGAATACCCCAGCTAACAACTAAACATAAGCTCTGATACCACTTAATGTAACACCCCAACTCGACCCCTCCTACAATCAGTCAGGATGCAACAGAATTTCAGAACTATAACGACAGTAATTAGGACACCGAGTGTGATAACCCGAACCCGGCATGCATTTAATGGCATTTAATTGCATCTAATTAAGTGACATCTTAAATGTTAGCATTGAATTTTGTATTTATTTTAGTTAAACATTCATTTGTAGCTTTATTCTCATATTTATGTTAATCGGTTTTATTTTTCTTGCACCTTAATGCTCGATTTTCAATAAAATGAAAAGTAGCTCCGATCCGGAGTAAATTTTGAACTATGTTACTTTCCGAAAATTATATTTTCTTAAATTCTTTGAGATTTAGTTGTTATTCTTTTATTGTCGCAAATTGCATTGCATTTTGAGAGTGATAGTTAGGAAACCATTTCTAGTCCTCAGCAAATAGTGAAAACTAGTATTTAGTGTTTTAATTGTGGTTAGCTAGAATTAATATTGCATTAGTTATTTTAGCTTTAAAAATGCATAAAATAAGCCTATTTGACCAATTCTTAAGTTAGTTGACCAAGGAGCTTGACCATTGACCATTGTCATCTTATTTAACTTATAACATTGCAAAATAAAAATAAAAACAAAAGCTGAAAAACAGTCTTGAGCTGGCCGAAAATCCAAAGGGAAAAAAAAAATATTTCAACATTCAAATCTTCGATTCTTCGCGTGTGCTTGTACGGGGTGGTTTCCGAGGCATCCTACGAGGTTTTCCTAGCGTCTAGGAGCGTCTAAGGTGAGGGTTTCATGTTTATTTGCGCATTTGAATATTTTGTGTATTAACTTTGATTTTTGGGTTTTATCCGTACATTGTTATTTTAATCATTTTGAGGCTTAAAGAATGTTCCCTAGCAATTGTAGAACATGTATTTATAGCTTTTTAACATTTTCTGCGATTGATAATTGAATAGTCAATTGTGAATAGTAAACCCTCGTTTTGATGAAGTTGCTCCGTTACGCGTTCTGTTGATGTTGGAAGGTGCTAGATATGCTAGAATGCCTAAATATATGGTTTAATTAGTTTGTGTAATGGAAAAAACAGAGAAAAAGGCTTAGTGAAAGTTGGGGTCGTTTCGGTCAAGTTTGGAATTTTCTCGATTTGCGTGAAGGCATTGTCGAGGTACGTCATGGAAGCACTTTTGGTGCAGTTGTGACAATGGTTGGGTAATCGGTTGAGGTATTGGTAGTTCAAATGAGCAAAGGGGGAAATCGGGGCTTTGCGTGAATTCTAGGGTTAAGTAGGGTTTCGGGGTCTTTAGACGTGCCTTATGGTGACCTAGGAAGATTGGTGAAGACGGTTTCCAAAACTCGTGGCTCATTTGAAAGTAGTAGCATTTTGAAAGTTAGGGACATTTTGTGATTTTGTGTGTTTTCATAGTGTAGTGCCTATAGAATGCTTAATATGGCTTGTTATGCTTGTTAAAGTTGATTATGATTGAATTTGTATGTCAATTGTTGATAATGCTTGTTAGTGTTATTCTTGTTACTTTATAGATTGTAAATGTTTGATATCTTGTTTATCGCCTTGTATCGTGTCTTGCATTGCATAGTGTCAGGCGCGTGAGTGATGGGCCTCTCTGGATAGCCTCGGGTTGCCAGTTTTGGTTGCTCTAGCTTCGTGTCCTATTCCCTTTTCTTGCTTGGGTTGCCGCCTAGGGAGTTTTAGGTCGTAGAATTGACAGAGTATGTCCGGAGTACTCTAAACGGAAGTTATAAGGTGGGTAAGCCGGCGCGTCATCGTTAAAGTCTTCGAATTCGTGATCGGTACGTTGCTCGTTTGAGTGAACCATAGCCTTCAGAGTGTGGTATAGCTTTTTTAGGGTTGTGTTAATGCTTTCATTATTTGTTTATTGTATTGATTGTTATATTGATTGCTTACTTGTCAGATATACTGCTTAACTGCCTTATTTGCATTGCACGAACTTCTTTCTTTCCACCTCGATATCTGTCTCACCCTCATTGAGTATACGTGTTGTGTATACTCACTCATCACCACCACATTTCAGGAAATGTCATGTTAGCTAGAAAGTTCGTGATTTCGTGAAAGTTTGTGTTTGAAGAGTTGTCTTGCGTGCCTATGTGGCTTGGGTTGTCGAAGTTGTAAAGATGTATGCTTTCATGTATTGTATGTATTTAATGTCAAAAGGAATGTAATTTAAGTTTCATTAGATTATTAAAGTAGTTTGATAAGTTAGATTATGTATCTAGTTAGTATAGCTTAACTTTAATGCATGTTTGTAATGTCCAAAGGAAAAGAGTTAGAATGGTATGATAGTCTATTTTATGCAATAGGTTAATATAGTTTAATTGCCACGCATGAATGTACTTGTAAAAGATGTGAAGAGGTAGGTTAGTCTGTAACCTGGAAATGTATATTTGCTTGTGATTGCTTGTTGAGAACAAGGCTCGGATGGCCTTGAGGTGGTTGAATGTTTGGACATGGTATTGGTCCACTTGTATGCTGTCGCAGGTTCGTTTTTTGTTTTTTTCTAGAAACAAGGGAGACTCCGTCCGTTTTCCCTGAAAATTATGCCTGGGTTTGGATTTGGGTATGATTAGATTGATTGATAGAACTCCCGGTCTCGAGAGGGATCGGGGTGTTACATCGAGGCTCTAAACCCACCTCTTCACAACTCATACAACCAACTCCACAAACAATTCAACAATTAAACAACACAACCACAATATACATTAAACATTCTTTTACCATTGCATCCATATGTTATACGCCTCCGTTCTAACATCATACATTTACTAAATAACATACATTTCCAAAATATATTATAACCAATCTAGCAACCTAAACATGTTCCAAAACAATACCACTAAGCTCGCAACATTTAATCCATTATCTTTACAACATCTTATACATCATAAAATTCTAAGTAAATACAAACCAACTAGTTTTAATATACAAGATAACAAAAGAGTACAACATCTCAGATATCAAGGACAAGACTCTGGCACATAGGACTCGTCTACATATGGCACATTCTCAGCTTCCTGAGGCACGTACCCGTAATCTTGTTCAATATCACTTGTATGCATGCAATAATTGAGAGTGAGCTTATATAAAACAAGCCCAGTGAGGATTCGACAGATTTCTTAACAGTATTTACTATACTCCTTGGAATTAATCCGTTGAGCAGTAAACAAATAATAATCATCATTAACAATATAAGCACATTAGTAATAATAACCAAACAATAAAGGATACTCTAGTTGGTGTAGCTCCAAACGCCATCACGATCTCAACCATTCTTCTTATAACTCCCCATTACTCACGCACCCGAGCTACCTCACTAGCCCCTCCCTCCATGGCACCTCCGCCCATGCGAGCTAGGGGTAGCGTATGATAGTCATGTCGTTATCAACCTGACAGCCCAACGCTGCCCTAGAGGTGGCACACACATACCAAGACTCATGACAATAATAATAATCAATCATATTTCAGGAGGACAACAAAGTATGTTGCCTATCTCCCAGCTTCATCAATAATCAATAACAACTATTAACATTTCAACAACATATCATCAATTAAACAATTAACAACTCAACAACTAAGTTAGATGACAAAGTAGGCCATCCAACTTATCATGAATTAATCCACTCAACCAAACCTGATTCTAACCAACAACAACTCATAATTCAACCACCCAAACAACTAAAGACATTATCTCAACATTTAAAAAAAGACAACCCAAACTTCTAAAAGTCATAACTTACAATCTACTAATCCAATGACCTTCAAACCAGTTTCTATCACTCACCCACTCAAGCAACTACATTAGTCCACTCGGAAACCAACCACAATCCATCCAAATTAAGCCCAACAGCCCTAATACCTTTATGCACCATGGCTGAAATTTCTGGACTTACACCACGACATCGCAATTAAAATTTCGGCATTACAACATTACTTCAACCTATTTAAAAAACTTTTACAAGCTAACAGCAATCGATTCCAACCACCACAACTCCAAATATTCAACAAATAGCTAACAACTCAATTTTAATACCCGAAAAATAAAAATTCATGCTACAACGGTTCAAAACTTATATAAACACATATAATCAATCCTTAGCATCTATTGAGCAATAATATAACATCAATTTAACATTTCAACGGCTAAAAATTCGATTATATGAATTAACATAAAAATGACATTTTGAGATCTAGAATTTTTCTCTCACCTTTGATGTTATTTGATGCAAGAAAGGTGCAGAATGGATAACTAACAAGTGCAATCAAACTTTGGTTCAAGATTATTGGTTTTGTATTGCAATTTCTATGAGAAAATTTGATCAAAAATCAAGCAAAAATGGCTCCTAGAGTTTCGGCCATGTGTGTGAGTTTTGAGTGTGTTTGAGCTTGTTTTATGAGCTATTTTTATTATATTATTCATATATATGGCAAGTTAACAAAATAATGCAAAGTCAAAGTTGATTCATTTAGTCTTTTAATTGTTTTTCTAGTCTTTTAATTTAGTTTCTTGACTATTTTTGCTCACAGCATGAAATTGACACTTAGACTAATTTAAGTAGAATATTTTTGGGTGACAATAATTTTCTCATGCAAAGACTTTCACCCGACTCGGTTAAAAACACAATTTTTGCAAAAGAAAGTGTAAAATCCTTTAAAATTCCAAAGCCGATTTAAAATCCGTTTTAATCAAACACGGGTCTATTAATATACGAGGACTAGGTTTTAAAACGTTTAAAACACACGTGTAAAAATTTTAGTGGACGTGTGTTCAAAATACTATTCACAAAAACCGTTGATAAAATTTCTGATGCCGTTTTTTATGAAAATTTCATGAATGCACACATAGCGTGTAATAGTATTATAAATCATAGAATTAGCACATTCTAATTCATATAATACATAAACAGGTCAAAACATGCAAATCGAGGCAAAGATGAAAATATGGGGTCTCACAATGAGCTACACTTAGCTCAGCGAGGGTTAATGGTCTCGGGTGGTTTTCGCAACATTTCAATATTTGGAAAGCCTTTCTTGAAACATGATATGCATGAGTGCAATTAAGTACAATAAATAATAACAAACAATAACACTACCCTCCGAGGTCTTCAAGGGCCCAAGCGAAGGTAGATTTATCATATAACAAATGATACAGTTTCCTTGCAGTTGTTGTAGACGACCGGCCTTGAATCAATCTTCATCCAGTTACACCAACTCCAAACATTAGGTGATATCCGGATAATCACCGGGGACTATGGTAGTCGAGACTGACTGGTAGTTCGATGCTACCCAAGGGAAACAAACACTACCATACCCATAATTGTAGTTGCCACCAACGCGGACGCAATCATCATCATGAGAAAAAAAATATATGCATTAACAAGTAAGGGAGGCAACAAAGTAGGTTGATTCTGATAACATAATCATGCAATTAACATTGAGTATATTCCAATCTTATAAACGTTTAAACAATTAGGACATCTTACATTTTGAATTCATAGACACGACGTGGAAGTTCACAAGTAAGGTTGTTTCCTCACACAAGTGTTTCCCAATACTTTACATTAGATTAGTTTAATCAATTACAATTCCTACTTCCCTTAATTCCAATTAACCTAGTCTCGGTCTATAGCTAAAGCCCATCGAAAGTAGGTAATGCTTTACTATTAAACTATTTGGTTCGGGCTCAACAAAACCTCTTTTCAGCATTGGAGGATCCGGGCGTTACTTGCTCTATCCGGTCGACTAGATAGAGGACCCAATGCCCGGTAGAGAACTTTCATCTGGGCATTACCTACTTCATCTAGTAGACCAGATTAAGGCCCTATCGCCTAGATAGAGTTGCACGGGAAAAATTTGGGTTTTGCTCCAAACAACTCAACAACTCAACTCCTACCTCTAGGTACACATGAACACACAACCCAATTCTCACTTCATCCACTCTTCAATATCTCAACCAAACATGCTAACACATCAACCAATCAACAATTACCAACAAGAATAAAATAAAACACAACTCAACAAATCACAATCCAACTAAGGTTGAATCCTCAAACCCTACATCCAAGCTCTGATACATAAGCTACAGCAAGATTAATACACATATATTGTCACAATCATACTCAATGTAGCTTTTGAAATCTTTTAAGAAAACAACCCTCACCTCTATTGTGCAAGAAAATGTTAACTCGAGGTTGTAGGATGCAAATGCAAGCTCGAAAATGGCTAAAAATGGCTGGACAAGCTTCTCTCCTCCTTCTTCTTCCTCTTTTTTTTTTCTTTCTTCTTCTCACTCTCTCCTTCCCTCTCTTGGTCTTGATATGTGTGTGTGTGTATGTGTGTTGTGTTTTTGTTTTGTGTATGTATGTAATTGTTAGGTAAACAAATATCAAAAGGGGCAAATGAGGAGAGTGCCCTCCAACTAAAACATGTATTGATAGTTTGCCATTTTGGTTGAATTGCAACTAATTAGTTACTACCCTTGACTTATTGAAGTACAATTAATGCCTACGACACGTAAAACTCCCTAATACACGTAATTGAACCTTTTTGGCACGTAAAACGATAAATATGTGCATTAAATGATATTAATGCTCATAATTGATGCTAATGCATATGAAATGTTATAAATGAATTACTAATAGTGTAATTATGTATAGCTTCTCATGTCGGGTCTTACATCTTCCCCTCCTTAAAGAATTGTGTCCTCACAATTTTTCTTACCTTAAAAACAACTCCGAATACTGCTTCTCCATTTGATCCCGTAACTCCCAGGTTGCTTCCTCGATCCCATGGTTGTTCCACAATACTTTCACCGTAGTAATCTTCTTTCTATGCAATTCCCGTACTTGTTCATCTACAATTCACATGGGCCTTTCTTCGTAGGAAATGTTCCCATGAAGTTGTAGTGGCTCCAGCTCCAAGATATGAGAAGGGTCGGGTTGATACTTCCTTAGCATCGAGATGTGAAACACATCATGTATACTGGAAAGATTTGTTGGTAAACCCAACCGATATGCTAACTTGCCAATTCTTTTCACAACATCAAACGGTCCTATGTACCTCGGACTCAATTTGCCACCCTTACCATGCCTAATCAATTCTCTCCAAGGAGACAACTTCAAAAACATCTTATCACCCACTCTAAACTCCAAGTCTCTTATCCTTCTATCAGCATAACTTTTCTGCCTACTCTGACTAGTGAGCATCCTCTTCTGGATCAATTGTACATTCTTTATCTTCTCCATCATCTTCAATAATAAGGTAGGATCAATTGTTTTCATCTCACCGACCTCGCTATAATAAAGAGGGGATTTACACTTCCGTCCATACAAGGCCTCATAAGGTGTCATGCCAATTGTTGCTTGGTAATTGTTGTTGTAGGCAAACTCTGATAACGACAACTGTTTTTCCCATGTTCCTCCAAAATCCAATGCATAAGCCTGTAGCATGTCCTCCAAGATCTGAATAGTCCTTTTGGATTGCCCGTCAGTTTGAGGATGGTAGGCTGTACTGAAGCTTAGCTTCGTCCCCAGCGCCTTGTGAAACTTTTACCAAAACGGAGATATAAACCTTGGATCTCTGTCAGACACTATGCTCACAGGTACTCCATGCAATTTCACAATGTTAGCCATGTACAAATTGACTCATTTCTCCAAGCTATCTGTCTTATTTATTGCAATAAAATAGGTTGTCTTCATCAATCGGTCCACAATTACCCAAACAGTATCACAACCTCAGGGTGACCATGGCAACTCTATCACGAAATCCATCGTTACATGCTTCCATTTCCTTTGCAGAACTTCTAAAGGTTGTAAAAGTCCTGCGGGTCATTGATGTTCCACCTTAACCCTTTGACATGTCAAGCAACATGATACAAATTCTGCAATCTCCCATTTCATGTTGTTCCACCAATAGAATTGCTTCAAATCTCGATACATCTTTGTTCCACCAGGATGTATTGTATACCTCGTGTTATGAGCTTTTTCAAGTATCTTCTTCTTCAATTCTAGGTCATTCGGTACACAAACCCGGTTCCGAAATCTCCATAGTCCATTTTACTGCCTGAAATCCGGATTGTCTTCTTTTATCTTCTAGAATTGTGGATCATGTTGTTGGGCTTCTGTTATTTACGACAATAACGTTGGTTGAATCATCAAATAAGCATTTACTCCAAATCTTGCCAAACTCGTCTTTCGGCTCAATGCATTCGTTACCATATTAGCTTTTCCGGGCACATAGTTGATGGTGCAATTATAGTCTTCCAGAAGTTCCATTCATCTTCTTTGTCTTATGTTCAACTCTTTTTGAGAAAACAAATACTTCAAGCTTTTGTGGTCAGTGAAGATCTCGAATTTGCTTCCCCACAAATAATGTCTCCACTTCTTCAATGCGAACACTATCGTCGTCAACTCCAAGTCATGTGTGGGGTAATTCACCTCATAGGGCTTCAACTTCCGAGAGGCATAAGCAATGACTCGATCATTTTGCATTAAAACACATCCAAATCCTTCCTTTGAAGCATCGCTGTAAATAACAAACCCTTGACTTCCCTTGGGTAAAGCTAAGATATGAGCGGTTGTCAATCTCTTCTTCAATTTTTGGAAGCTATTTTCGCACTTATTATCCCATGTGAAGTTCACATTTTTTTGTGTCAATCTTGTAAAAGGTCCTGAAATTTTTGAGAAGTCTTTTACAAACCTATGGTAATACCCAGCTAACCCAAGGAAACTGCGCACCTCCGTAACATTCTCGGGTCTGTTCCATGACTACATCACTTCAATCTTTGAGGGATCCACCGCTATCCCCACCTAGGAGATTATATGCCCTAAGAAAGTAACTTGTTGAAGCCAAAACTCGCATTTACTAAACTTGGCGTACAACTGGTATTCTCATAACTTCTATAACACGAAGTATCGATGATTCTCGTGCTCCTCTTCTATCTTAGAATACACCAATATATCATCAATGAATATCACTACAAAATGATCAAGATAAGGTTGGAACACCCTGTGCATCAAGTCCATAAAGGCAGCGGGAGCATTTGTTAGTCCAAATGGCATCACAACAAATTCATAATGTCTGTACCTTGTCCTAAAAGCTTATTTAGACACGTCTTCTTTCTTGATACGAAGCTGGTAATAACCCTGCCTCAAATCAAACTTTGAATAAACTTTAGCTCCTTGTAATTGGTCAAACAACTCATCTAGCAATGGCAAGGGATACTTGTTCTTAACAGTTACATGATTTAATCCTCGATAGTCGATAAATAGCCTCAAGGTGCCATCCTTCTTCTTTACGAACAGTAGTAGGGTTCCCCAAGGAGACGAACTAGGCTGAACAAACCATTTTTCTAATAATCGTTGTAACTGAATCTTCAATTCTTGCAATTCAGTCGAGGCCATCCGATATGGTGCCTTTGAAATGGGTTGAGTACCTGGCAACACCTCAATTACAAAATCAATCTCCCTATTCGGTGGCAATCCCGATAGTTCTTCAGGAAACACATCAACATATTCTTTCACCACTGGTAGCTCTACAAGCTTAGCCTGATCAATTGGCTTATTAATCAAATAAGCCAAGTATCCACTGTACCCCTTTCTTATTAATTTCATGGCCTTGATCGAGGACACAATAGCATTACCAGAAAAATCACCTCTACCTTTCACCATAATCACATGTTGACCCGGTACTTGTAACTTTACGATCTTCGTTCAGCAATCCAATTGTGCATAATTGTGAGCTAACCAATTCATTCCCAATATAACATCATATTTTTGAAAATGAAGTACAATGAGGTCAACCAAAAACTCTCGGTCTTTTATTTGAATTTTACATTCTCTACATCCATATCTAGAAACATATTTGGTGCCCATAGGATTGCTAACTTCTACATGACATGATAAAGGTCCTACTTGCAACTTGATGCGATGCACACATTGAGGTAAAATAAAGGAATACGTGGCTCTAGTATCAATAAACACTTTTATCGATTGTTCTAAAATTAAGAAAGTACCTTCAACCACTACTGCAACCTCTGGAATCTCCTCTTGAACAAGAGCATACACTCGGGCTTGGACTCTCTGAGCTAGTGCATTCCTAATAGCCTGATTCGATGCACTTCTGTTATGCCGTTTTAAAAAATCCTTAGCGAAGTGCTGATCACTTCTGTACCCTAAACACTTGCCCATTTCTTCCAACATTGGGCCTCAACATGCCCCTTTCTACCACAATAATTGTACCCCACATTCTTAGCAGTTGTAGCACTACCTGACGAACCACTGGCCGATTGAGTAATGGAAGCATTCGATTGTGGTCTGGTAGGAGCTGGCTTTGCTTGACTTGAAGCTTGACTCGGGACTGAGTATGTTCCTGTGGTGCTTGTGACAACATTGCCCTCTTACTCAATTGACTCGGTCCCTCATGAGCATTCAATCTCCTCTTCTCAACTCGTGATGGGATAAGAAGTGAAATGGTGGGATGCAAGGAAATCATGAATTTCAGGACCTAGTCCCTGAACAAAGTGTTTGATCCTTGTACTTTCTGTTTGGACCAACCTTGGCAAGTACTTGGAGAGTCTGTTGAATTAGGCTTCGTACTGCACTACTGACAAGTTTCCTTGTTTCACAGTCAGGAACTCTTATTCCTTTATCTCCCGAACCACCTCCGACACATAGTTGCCTTTAAAGGACTCCACAAAGTTAGCCAATGTTGTTGGGGTGCCATTCTGTTCCCAACGAGTCTTCTCATTTCTCCACCATTCCACGACATCCTCTTCCAACAAGAAAGTTGCAAAGGCCACCTTCTTTTCATCATTGTAGTCTATAGCCATATAAATCTTATCCACTTTGGTAAGCCAAGCCTCTGCCTTCTCACTATCGGGCTCACCCAAGAACCTAGAAGGTCCATACCCTAGGAAGACTCTTAAGGTGTCGTCTCCATCACCTCGGTTATTATTGTTATTGTTGCCACCACCATTGTTGTTATTGTTATTATTGTTAGCTGTGATTGTTGCTATTGTGGCTGCTGCGGTTGCTGCTTGCTGTTCCATAGCTCTGCTCATGCAATCTATCGCAGTTGCCATCATGTTAAACATGGCTATCCTGGGGTTGACTGGGTCAACATTCCTTGTTCTTTGTGCTCCGGCATTTGCACGGGTATTATGACCTGCCATCTATAGACATAGTACATGGACCATTCAAGGTTACATAATACGCATGCATCATGATATGAAATGAGTGTACATATCCTATAGTTACTTCTAACATGAGTGATTATAAATAAATTACTATTATCACAATATAGAGTATGACTATACTTAATCACATAATCCTCACATTAACAAGAACGAATTACCATACATATAAGCACCTATTATTCACGCATAGACACTTAAGTCACCTTATCACATAAGTAATTCAAAATATTTCTTAAATAATCCATCTTCCTATTTAGGGCTTCTACTCTACCCACAGACCATTTTTCTAAACCCGAAATTCGATAACCTAGGTTAGCTCTGATACCACCTAAAGGTGTCACGCACCGACCCTGACCCATTGCTAGGACAAGGCTGGACCGTGACGTGAATAAGAGAGATAACCTGTACAAACATCAAATCATAACCTAATAATTATAAGTTCCACAAGTAACTTCAAGAGGGGTGCCCAAAACTATGGGCACTTCACTTTCATTTACTTGTTTCATATATATACAAGGCCTCAATTCAACCTTTAGGCATGCCACAACATCAATGCCTTCTAGGCCTCAAAAGAATAGACTAGTAATAAGGTTACAACCCAACGTTCCAAAAGAATATTAAAGTACATGAAATCGTTCAATATTAACACAGATAACACATCCAAAAATCCAACTATACAAGCAAGTAGGATCACAACAAGCAAAAGTCCGACTCATCACACAAGTAAGTCTCACCCTCAGCTTGAGCCCCTGGCTCAGGCGCGATCTCACCTAAAAGATTAGCATAAAAGGGATAAGCTACACTTAGCTCAACGAGGGTTAATGGTCTCGGGTGGTTTCCACAACATTTCAATATTTGGAAAGCCTTTCTTGAAACATGATGCATGAGTGCAATTAAGTACAAGAAATAATAACAAACAATAACACTACCCACTGAGGTCCTTAAGGGCCCAAGCGAATGTAGATTTATCATATAACAAAGGATACAGTTTTCCTTGCACTTTCTGTAGACGACCGACCTTGAATTAATCTTCATCCAGTTACCCCAACTCCAAACATTAGGTGATATCCGGATAATCACCGAGGACTATAATAGTCGAGACCGACTGGTAGCCCGATGCTACCCAGGGGAAACGAACGTTGCCATACCCATAATTGTGGTTGCAACCATCGCGCATGCAATTATCATCATGATAAACAAGATATATGCATTAACAGGTAAAGGAGGCAACAAAGTAGGTTGTTTTCCGAGCACATAATCATGCAATTAACATTGAGTATATTCTAATCATATAAATGTTTAAACAATTAGGACATCTTACAATTGGAATTCATAGACACGAGGTGGAGGTTCACAAGGAAGGTCACACAAGTGTTTCCCAATACTTTACATTAGATTAGTTTAGTCAATTACAATTCCTACTTCCCTTAATTCCAATTAACCTAGTCTTGGTCAATACCTAAAGCCTATCGAAAGTAGGTAATGTTTTACTATTAAACTGTTTAGTTTGGGCTCAACAAAACCTCTTTTCAGCATTGGAGGATCTGGGCATTACTTGCTCTATCCGGTTGACTGGATAGAGGCCCCATCGCTCGATAGAGAATGTGAAACCCCACTTTTCTATCTTATCTCGTTTTGCGTGCTTTATCTCATTTTGCGTGAATTAACTTGTCTATGTGTTATGTGACTTAGAATGTGGTAATTCTAGTATCAATACTCCTAGAACAAGCTAAATATGCATTCATGATATTTTCATAAAAAACGGAGTCATAAATTTTATCGTCGATTTTTAGTGAATAGTATTTTCGAAACACGTCCGCTAAAATTTTGAAACTGGTCTTTTTAACCCTTCTAGACCTAGTCCACAGACTTTAACAGACCTGTGTTTGATTAAAATGGTTTTAAAATCGGCTTAAGAATTTATTAGGGTTTTTACACCAACTTTTACGAAAATCGAGTTTTAAGCCGAGTCGGGTGAAATTGTTCGATTGTAAACCTTCTTGTCACCTAAAGATAACCTACTTGAGCTATCTTGGGTGTTGAATAATTGTTTTGAACTTTGGTGAGATAAAATGCATTTAAAGTCAAGAAAATACTAAAAATACTAAGTTAAATCAACTTTGACTTTCATTAAATGTTGACTTTCATGCATATATCACCAACACACACAAGCAAAGCACAAAAACACCTTCATTTGCACACACATTGCTGAGAGGAAGAAGGGAGAAAAGAGAAAAGAGTTTTCAAGGCTTTCAAAGCAATTTTTCAAAGAAAAACCTAGTTTTTGTCCGTAGAACTTTGTGCCGAGTTGGATTCCGCTTGTTGGGCATGCATTGCACGCATTCCTAGGCTTTTATCACATCAAAGGTGACAGAAAAATTTTGGATCTCAAAACTAATTTTTTTGTTTTTGCTCATAACTGCATTTTGAACGGTTAGAATGTTAATCTGATGTTAGATTATTGCTCCATGCATGCAAGGGATCGTTTATGTGTACTACTACGAGATTTGAGCCACTGTAGTGAAATTATTTATTTTCGGGTATTTAAAGTTGATAGAATGGCTTTTTGAGGATTATTTTGAGTTGTTGTGGTTGGAATCGATTACCGTCAATTTTTAAAAGTTTGTTAATTACGTGGTAACACCGTTATAATGCCGAATTTTCGATTACGATGTTTGGGTGAAAATCCAGAAATTTCAGCCTAGGTGCCTTGAGGTTTTAGGATTGTTGGGCTTGATTTTGAGGTGTCTTGGTTGGTTTCCGAGAGGGCTAATGTATTTGATCGAATGGGTGAGTGTTTGAAACTGATTTGGGGTTGTTTGGATTAGTAGAATGTAAGATATGATTATTTGAAGTTTAGATTATCTTTCTTTAAATTATTGAATTTAGCCTTAGTTGATCGGGTGTGGTTTGAGTGATTGAATTGTGAGTTGTTGATGGGTAAACTAGGGTTTGATTGTGTGTTTAATGCATGTTCGGTTGGATGGCCTACTTTGTCATCTAACTTAGTTATTTGTTGTTAAATGGATTATTGATGTTATTATGATGATAATATGATTATTGATGATGATTGATGATTATTGATTGATGATTGATGCCGGGAGGTAGGCAGTTCTGCTAGACTGTCCTCCTGTGAATGATTGATGTTTATTATTATTGTTGAGTCTTTGGTATGTGTGTGCCATATCTCGGGCAGCATCGGGCTGTCGGGTTGATAACGGCATGACTACCAGAGACTGCCTCCAGCTCGCATGACGGAGGTGTCATGGAGGGAGAGGTTATTGGGGTACCTCGGGTGCGTGAGTTTATGGGAGTCACAACAAGGCTGTTATGATCGTTATGGTGATTTGAGCTACACCAACTAGTGTATCCTTATTGAATGGTCATTATAGATTATGTGATGATAGTATTATTGATGTTATTGTGTGTTTACTTGCTCAAAGGATTACATCCAATGAGCATAGTGAATACTGTAGAGATCTATCGGATCCTCACTGGGCTTATTTTATATAAGCTCACTCTCTATTATTACATGCCTAGAGGTGTACTTTTGCAGGATTACGGGTACGTGCCTCCTGAAGAGGAGAATATGGAAAATGTGCCTTACATGGATGAGTCTTATGTTCCGGAGTCTTATCCTTGATGTTGTATTGTTTTACTATCCTGTAATTAACTTAGTAGACTTTTATATGATTGTAGTTCATAATGTAAAAGATGTTGAAAAGATAATGAATTAGTTGATGTTGTCTTAGTAGCCTTTCTTTTGTTTATAATTAGGTTGCTAGATTGGCTCAATATGTTTTTGTAATGTATATTAAGGTTCATGTATTATGTTGGAACGGAGGCGTATAACGAGGAATGTTTATTGTATAATATGGTTGATGTATGTTGTTATTTTATTGAGGAGTTGTTTGTTGTATGGTTTGTGAAGTTGATGTATGATGTCTATTGAGGTTGGTTTAGAGCCTTGGTATTCTATTTTTTGTCATTATATTGCCGAAATTCTGTTGCATCCTGACTGATCGTAGGTGGGGTCGAGTTAGGGCGTGACATTTAAGTGGTATCAAAGCGCATGTTAGTTGTCAGCCGGGGTATTCTCGGAATGTGGGTAATGGTCTTAGCATGAAAGTATGCATGAAAAGAAAGAAAAGTGATCTATGTATTAATATGATTAAATGATTAAGTGATTAAGTGATTATGTGATTTAGTACTTATGTGATTATGTGATCAATTTGTTTATGTGTTTTATATGACTTTGTTGTTTATGTACTAATAGTTGTTCATAACCTGTTTACGTGCTATAACCTGTGCTAACTCTTTGATTAGTAGAATGACGGGCAGACCGAGAATCAGAGGTAGGCCTGAGATGACTGATGAGAATCCTGGTATTGCGGCACCGGGCCGTGATAGGGGTGATGACCGTTTGGGGGCAGCTATAGAGAGGATTGCTGAGTTAGTGGCCGGTCAGGCTCAGTTGATAGCAGGGTAGGCTGCCTAGACTCAGGCTTGGCAGGCACAATTGTTGAATGTGCAGGGTGGAAACCACGGGCATGGTACCCTGAAAGAGTTCTTAGGGTATCATCCACCGAGATTTTAGGGGGAGCCAGATGATAGGAAGGTTGAGGCGTGGATTAGCAAGTTGGAGAAGATTTATTATCCTCTTGACTATACCGATGAGCAGAAAGTCTGTTTTGCGGTGTACTTGTTAGATGATGAGGCAGAAGAATGGTGGCGCACAGTGAGAACTAGCTGGGCGACTTAGGGTATTCCGTATGTTTGGGGTGCCTTTCTGTTGGCTTTCAGGGCAAAGTATGTCCCAAGGATCGCGATGGAACGGAGAGAGGCAGAGTTTCTAGCCTTAGTGCAGGGAGATGCTTTAGTGGCTCAGTATGAGGCCACCTTTACTCGATTGTCCCGTTATGCACCGGAGTATGTGGCTGATGAGGAGCGGAGGACTCGTAGATTCATGTTGGGGTTGAGGCCCGAGATTCAGGATGTGATGGCTCTGAATTGGTATGATGTATTCACTGAGGCCTTTGAGGCAGCTTCTAGACTAGAGAAGAGGCAGGGGGATCAGCTTGTTTCTAGTCAGCCCAGTAAGAGGCTGTATCAGCTGCAGTATCAGCAGAGTATGTATAGGCCTCCCGTACAGCAGGTTGTGTACAGGCCACTAGTTCAGCAGGGTTCTTTTAGGCCACAGGGGCAGCAGAGTTATTATCGGCCTCAGTTTTAGCAGGGGTCATATCAAGTTCAGTCCCAGTTTAGGCCAGCCCAGTCTCAGGGTCAGTACAGGCCCAGTTTGGTAAGGCCTCAGCAGCAGACTGGTTCAGCTGTTCCTTCAGCTTCTGGTTCATCCAGGTGCAGTATTAGTGCATCATCACCGCAGTGTACACACTACAAGCGCACGGGGCATGTGGAGGCCGATTGCAGGGTGAAAGCAGGGACGTGTTTAGGTTGCAACAGCAATCAGCACAGGGCGAGGGATTGCCCTAGGTATTCGAGGACTGAGGTTCGGACAGCGACTCAGGGTTATCAGGGCCGACCTGCGGCCAGTGCACCTCAGCAGCAGCAGGTTCAGGCTCGGGCCTACGCAGTTGACTTAGAGGAGATGCCAGAGGATACTGCAGTTGTGGAAGGTAACTTCCTTATACTTGATCAACTTGTTAAAGTGTTGATTGATTCTGGTGCTACACATTCTTTCATTACTCCTGCTTGTGTGCAACGTGTTAATTTGCAACCTGAAAGATTGCCTTATGTGGTTGAGATTAGTACCTCTTTGACTGATAAGTATGTTACTGGCTTAGTATGTAAGGATTGTATAATACATGTTAAGGGGCATAATTTTCCTTCGGACCTTATCTTATTTCCTATCCGGGGGTATGATGTTATCTTGGGTATGGATTGGCTTTCTAAGTATGATGCCCAGTTGAACTGTAGAACCAAGGTAGTACAGTTTCGTTTGCCAGATCAGCCAGTAGTTGAGGTAGTAGGGAATCGGGGTGCAAAGACGAGTTTTGTTATCTCAGCAACTAAAGCCGTTAAGTTGGTGAGTAAGGGGTGTTCGGGTTATCTAGCTTATTTGATCAACAAGCCATCTGATAAGCTGCATGTAACAACCCGACCCGTGCATATAATTATTTTATTGATGTGCATATATTTATATGTCTACTTTAATTATTTATATATATTTGTTTGCATAAAATATCATATTTTTGGATTACGTGCATCTATTTCGTTTAACGTGCATTTATATCAAACTATGTGCATGCATCTAATATAACAAGAAATTTCATCTATTAACATATATTGCATCAATATAAATGCCTTCTTATGTAAGTAGGCACGTTTAATTGGTTAATGTGCATAATTCTTATTTTACATGCAATTTCGGGACTTCACGAACACTTTGAAAAAATCGTAGGAATCATAGAAAATAATTAAAGTAGACAATTAGGAATTAGAATAACTAAATTAGTTAGAATTAAACTAGAATGACAAACTAGTTAATAGCATTAAGTTGAAGGGCATGTTAGTCATTTGGGTTTTTTTTTTAATTATTTACACCTATTTATATACTACAACACACATAAACACACAAAAACACACACAAAAATCAAACACACACACACACACACACTAAACACGTTTAAAAACACACAAGAAAGAAGAAGAAGAAAAAGAAGAAGAAGAAGGAGAAAAGAAGGAAGAAAAGGTGATTTTGAGCTTGTTCTAGCCAAAAATAGGTGAGGGATTTCATTCTCCTATGCATTTCTAGTGTTAATTCTTGTTTATAAAATGTTGGCTAGTTGTAGTTGAATGATTCATGGATGTAGGAATGCAAATAGAGATGATATATGGCATGAAACAAGTTCTAGAAATGATTTTGTGTGTGAATATCAAGCTTTGCTAGTTGATCATGTTGTAGATATTGCATAGCTAGCTTGCTCAACTAGATGAAGATCATGTGTTTGCTATAAGTTCTAAGTGAGGAATGAAAGTGCTTTGTATGCTAGTATATTGCTTGTAGTTAGCTTAGTGCATGAAAATATCAAAATGGAACAAAGAGTACAAAATGTGATTTTCGGACAGATTTGAGCAACTGAGGTTCAGAGCCGATTTGAGGTAGCAAACGATGTCATAATGAGCTGATTTTTTTACACAATATGCCCAAGACCTTAAGGAACAACTTCTCTTTTATGAGGAATGTTAAATTCTATCGTTTAGGTGCATTTATAGAGCCAAAACAGTAGGGTCAGATTCACCCGTTGATGCAGGGGCAGTTTTGCGCACTGATTTTCTAAAGGGCATAACTTGATGAGTTTAACTCTGAATTGGGAACCGTTTGATGCTAAACCCATCTACACTTGACGAAAAACATGTCTGTGAAATTTCAGAAGTTTTAGAGGTCATTAAGACTGCAAATTGAACCTGTAAAATTAAGCAAATGCAGCTAGAAATTTCAGTTTTTATAGCTAAGTGATTAATGTTGCAGTAAAGGCTAATTTGAGCTGAATAATGGTAGATTATAAGTAGTTGAAGGCTTGAGAGTAACAATTACATGTTTGGAGATAGTGTTTAAGTGAAATGAGGGTTAAATAAGCATTACTTGCGTTGAATGCTAAATGTTATATACGTGATTAACGTGAACTATGTTTATTGAATGTTTAAATAAGTTGAGCTTTGAGTGAAAATTAAATGTGATGAATTATGTGTAGTGACTTGCTATTTAGATAATCAAGAGTAATTAAAGTCATGCACATGCTAGTGTTAGTTGTCAAAGAGTGTTTGCAAGTTATAGGAAGTAAAATATGTTTTCAATCATGTTCATGAGCTTAGCTTAATGTATGTGTCAAAGTTAGTTGAATTTCTTGAGTACTTGGTTATTGTTGGCTCAAATGCAAGAAATAACAAGAAGATGATTGTGAAACCCCACTTTTCTGCTTATCTCGTTTTACGTGCTTTATCTCGTTTTGCGTGCATATGACCTGTTTATGTGCTATAGGACCTAGAAAGTTATAATTTTGATTTCAATACTCCTAATACGTGCTAAATGTGTATTCATGAAATTTTCATCAAAAACGGAGTCAGAAATTTTATCGTCGATTTTCAGTGAATAGTGTTTTCGAAACACGTCCGCTATAATTTTGAAACTGGTCTTTTTAACCCTTCTAGACCTAGTCCACGGACTTTAATAGACCTGTGTTTGATGAAAACGGTTTTAAAATCGGCTTAAGAATTTATTAGGGTTTTTACACCGACTTTTGCGAAAATCGAGTTTTAAGCCGACTCGGGTGGAATTCTTTGAATGTAAAACTTCTTGTCACCTAAAAATAACTCACTTGAGATATCTTGGGGGTTGCATAATTAATTTTAACTTGGTGATCACTAAAATGCAATTAAAGACATTAAAAACACAAAAATACCTATTAAAATAACTTTGACTTTAATTAAATAGTTGACCATTTAAGCTAATGTCCTCAACACACACTCACACAACACAAAAACACCATCACACACACACACATTTCCGAGGGGTTGAGGGAGAAAAGAGAAGAAAGAAAACTCAAGCTTTCAATCCATTTTTTCAAAGAAAAATCTAGTTTTTGTCCGTGAAACTTCGCACCGACTTGGATTCTGCTTGTTGGGCACGCATAGCACGCATTCCTAGGCTTATATCGCATCTAAGGTGAGAGAAAAATTCTAGATCTCAAAATGTCATTTTTGTGTTTTTGCGTATAAATGAAGATTGAACCGTTAGAATTGAAATCTGATGTTAGATTATTGCTCCTTGCATGCTAGGGATCATTATATACTAATACTACGAATTTCTGTCGGATATAGCATAATTTTTATTTTCCGGGTATTTAATTTTGATTAAAATGTTCAAAGTTGATTTAATTGAGTTGCGTTGCTCGAAATCGATTGCCGTCAATTTCTAAATACTTGATAATTACGTGTTAGCGCTGTTGTAATGCCGAATTTTCGATTACATTGTTTGTGTGAAAATCCGGAAAATCCAGCCATGACGTCATAGGGTTTTAGGGTTATCGGGCATGTTTTGGAGGTGTTATGGTGGATTTCCGAGAGGGCTAATGTAGTAGGTTGAATGGGTGAGTGATAGGAACTGATTTGGCAATGTTTGGATTAGTAGATTGTAAGTTATGAATTTTAGAAGTTAGGTTGTCATTCTTTAATTTCTTGAACGATGCCTTAGATGGTTGGGTAGTGTTCGAGTGATGAATGGTGAGTTGTTGTTGAGTAATTTAGAGTTTAATTATGAATATTATGCATGTCCGGTTAGATGGCCTACTTTGTCATCTAACTACGTTGTTTGATGTTTAATTTAATATTGATGTTATATTGATGTTATATTGATGTTATTGATTGATTATTATTGAATGCGGGAATCGGGCACTCTTGTTGCTGATCTCCCAATTGATTGATTGATTTATGCTTGCATGATGATTGATGAATATGGAGCCTTGGTATGTGTGTGCCACCTCTCGGGCAGCGTCGGGCTGTCGGGTTGATACCGGCATGACTGCCATAGGCTACCCCCAGCTCGCATGACGGAGATGTCATGGAGGGAAGGGGCTAGTGAGGTACCTCGGGTGCGTGAGTAATGGGGAGTTATAAGAAGAACGGTTGAGATCGTGATGACGTTTGGAGCTACACCAAATAGAGTATCCTTATTGATTGGTTATATAGTTATGTGATGATAGCATTATTTATGTTGTTATGTGATGATAGCATTATTTATGTTGTTATGTGATGATAGCATTATTATTGTTGTTGTGTGTTTACTTGCTCAAAGGACTAAATCCAAGGAGCGTAGTGAATACTGTCGAGATCTATCGGATCCTCACTGGGCTTATGTATATAAGCTCACTCTCTATTAATGCATGTTTCAGGTGTACTTTCACAAGATTACGGGTACGTGCCTCCTGAAGAGGAGAATGTGGAAAATGTGCCTTTCGTGGATGAGTCATATGTTCCCGAGTCTTATCCATGATTCTATGTTGTTAAATGTCTTGTATATTAGTTTAATAGACTTTATATGCTTTACGGTTCTTAATGTAATAGATATTGAAAAGATGATGAACCAAATGATGTTAATTTAGTGGCTTTCTTTTGTCTACGGTTAAGTTGTTAGATGTGTCTCAACTTACTTTTGAAATGTATGATAAAGTTGAGGTATTGTATGTCATGTTGGAACGGAGGCGTATAACGAGGATGTTTTATTGTATAATATGGTTGTGTTGTATGTTGTTGTTTATATTGAGGAATTACTGGATGTATGATGTTTAATGAGGTTGGTTTAGAACCTCGGAAATCTGTTTACTGTCGTTATGCCGCCGAAATTCCGTTGCGTCCTGACTGATCGTAGGTGGGGTCGTGTTGGGGCGTGACAGTTTAAGTGGTATCAGAGCTTGATTAGCTGTCAGCCGGGGTATCCTCGGAATGTGGGTAGTGGTCTAAGCATGCAAGTATGTATTAAGTGAAAGAAAAGTGAAACATATGTTAATATGTTTATGTGATTAATTTACTTATGTGTCTAACTTTCTATGTGACCAGTATGCCTTGTGTGTTAAGTGAACTAATGTGGTCAATATGTTTTATGTGATAACGTGCTATACGTACTCAATATGTTGTAATTAATGTGCATTATGTGATTAATGTGTATTATGTGACAATTGTGTTTTATGTGATTTTGTGCCTTGTGTGAAGTTAGTTGTTTATGTGCTTTTAATTGTTTATAACTAGCTTATGTGAAACAACGTGCTTTAAGTGCTCAATGTACTTTAAGTGACCAATGTGAGTTACGTGATCAACTTGTCTTATGTGAAGTTTGTTGCTTATGTGACTTTAATTGTTTATAACTTACTTCTGTGATATAACCTGTTTATGTGATGTTGGCTTCTTATATGTTGAATTGTGTGTCATGTGATAATGTTGCATTGTATGATAATTGCGCATTACGTTATACTTGTCTTTCATATGATATAGTTGCATACATGTTTTAACTCGTGAGTGACCTTTTAATGTCTAGGGTGACTGTAGGAGCTCTCGAAAATAGAGATAGGCCATGATTTTGAATTATTATTATTCTAGAAGTTTATCAGTTAGATTTTAATTGTTATGCTTATGGATTTTAGTTTCGGCTTAGTGGATTGCTCTTGATGTTCCTTTAGCGAGAAAGAAGTTATTCGAGGAAAATAGCAATGTATCTTGATGATTATAATTACTTTTGTTGCCATGTTTAACTTATTATTACTTGGAGATGAATCATAAGTTGAGGTTTCTGTGAGGTTGTGATTAGACACTTTTGGAGTCTCAACTCAGATTATACTTTCTTGAGGTTATTTTAGAATGAATTTATTTGAGGAATTAGTTATGTATATTTGTGAATGGAATGAACTGTGGTATAACATGTGAATATGTCTACTATTTGGGATTGCTATATTATTAATGGGTATTTTGGAGTTTTGATCTTTAAATCTTGGAAACAATTGGAGTGATTTCTGACTAAAGTTACTTTATTCGAAGATGTAATTGTTGGGAGATAGAATTATTTGAGGAAATAAGAATGCATTTTGGTGACTGAACATTTACCTGCTTATGTCAAGCTTTTGAGTTCTAGGTGGTATGACTTTCTAAATTGTTGATTGATGATTCACTAGTGTTATAATGGGTTAGTATGAATCTGTATTGTGTTATCAGATTTTGGAGTCTTCATTAGTTAATCTTGTTGGGTAATCGGTGATTTATCTTGTTTAGTGATTGGTCTGGTACGGAATGTAAAATTTTGGAGTGATTTATCTTGTTTGGTGATTGTTATGACTCCTTAGATTCTCTAGATCTCCTTAGTGTCTTGTTTTGGAGGAAGATAGATTGTAAGATTTGACTTGTTGGTGTTTAAGTGTGTAGGTGGGACACCCTTCTTGTACTTCATAATTCTATCGGTCTTATTATCTTTTACTCTATTCTCACTTATTTGATAGAGGGTTACACTTTTCTAGCCTATCAATTGTTTCTTGAAAGTTTGCTTATTTGATTAATGGATCCTATGCTCATTTGACATTGTTTCCATTCTTAACATTCATATTTGCTTCTTATAACAATGTCGCTTATTGGAGTTAAGGTTTGAGACTTCTACATTTCATTCTATATCTCCAGCCATTGGTTTCAATATTTCATTTCATTCTATTACTATTTATTTGGAAGTAATTTCACCTTTGGTATACCTTTTTACTTATTCGATTTCACTTGTTTGATGTACTCCTTACCTAAGTACATCATTGTCATTCTTGTTGATCCTTGTTAATCCTATTGTTTCATTATTAAATCTTGAGTCATTACTTTGCTTGTAATTGCTCATTCAATATACTCGGCATTGTCCTTCTTATTAATACTTCTTTGGTTATTGCATGCTGAGATACTCATTATCTTGCCACTCATGTTTTCTATTGAATTAACCATCTCTTATCTCTTAATTTCATTTCACCTCAAGTACAACTTACTTGTTGGTTCCTTGAACAATCATTGAGAATTGAAATATCTACTTGTTCAGGAATTTTTGTTTAACATACTCAGCACTATGTTGACTCGTCATCATCCTTTGTTCGTACTTATTTAACTGATAGGTGCTGAGACATTTCTTATCTTAGTTATCATGCTTCCTTATTAAACTATTAGCCTCTTGATTCTCTAACTTGTTTGACCTCTTGCTCCCTTGATTGTTCGCTCAAATATGACTTTCCATATTCTTAATTCCTCGTAAATGTCATAAGAGCCATATTCTGACCAATGTCACTTTTGAAATATTTCCTTGATCAATAATCATTCATGTTATCGTGAATGAGTTTTTAAACCCTCGGGGTGTTCATAGAGCTCTTTTGTGTAGTATGAGATGATTGATAAGTAGTGGTGTCATGCTAAGACTTGGAGTTGTAATTTCTTTCATCTGCAATATGATATGAGGTAGGAGAGAATTATGAATTGAAGATTGTCTTGGGAATTATGATCATCAACTTGCAGTCAACAGAGTTTGTTCTTTTGAGGTCTTTGGTTAGGTATCATCCTAAGAGATAAATGGGAATTAAGAGAAGTATTGTTAAGTGTAACGATTGAGGATTTAATTGGCTATCAGTTCGAGGATTGCGCGGATGCAATTGTTTTAAGGAGGGGAGAATGTGAAACCCCACTTTTCTGCTTTTCTCGTTTTACGTGCTTTGTCTCGTTTTGCGTGTATATGACCTGTTTATGTGCTATAGGACCTAGAAAGTTATAATTTTGATTTCAATACTCCTAATACGTGCTAAATGTGCATTCATGAAATTTTCATCAAAAACGGAGTCAGAAATTTTATCGTCGATTTTCAGTGAATAGTGTTTTCGAAACACGTCCGCTATAATTTTGAAACTGGTCTTTTTAACCCTTCTAGACCTAGTCCACGGACTTTAATAGACCTGTGTTTGATGAAAACGGTTTTAAAATCGGCTTAAGAATTTATTAGGGTTTTTACACCGACTTTTGCGAAAATCGAGTTTTAAGCCGACTCGGGTGGAATTCTTTGAATGTAAAACTTCTTGTCACCTAAAAATAACTCACTTGAGATATCTTGGGGGTTGCATAATTAATTTTAACTTGGTGATCACTAAAATGCAATTAAAGACATTAAAAACACAAAAATACCTATTAAAATAACTTTGACTTTAATTAAATAGTTGACCATTTAAGCTAATGTCCTCAACACACACTCACACAACACAAAAACACCATCACACACACACACATTGCCGAGGGGTTGAGGGAGAAAAGAGAAGAAAGAAAACTCAAGCTTTCAATCCATTTTTTCAAAGAAAAACCTAGTTTTTGTCCGTGAAACTTCGCACCGACTTGGATTCTGCTTGTTGGGCACGCATAGCACGTATTCCTAGGCTTATATCGCATCTAAGGTGAGAGAAAAATTCTAGATCTCAAAATATCATTTTTGTGTTTTTGCGTATAAATGAAGATTGAACCGTTAGAATTGAAATCTGATGTTAGATTATTGCTCCTTGCATGCTAGGGATCATTATATACTAATACTACGAATTTCTGTCGGATATAGCATAATTTTTATTTTCCGGGTATTTAATTTTGATTAAAATGTTCAAAGTTGATTTAATTGAGTTGCGTTGCTCGAAATCGATTGCCGTCGATTTCTAAATACTTGATAATTACGTGTTAGCGCTGTTGTAATGCCGAATTTTCGATTACATTGTTTGTGTGAAAATCCGGAAAATCCAGCCATGACGTCATAGGGTTTTAGGGTTATCGGGCATGTTTTGGAGGTGTTATGGTGGATTTCCGAGAGGGCTAATGTAGTAGGTTGAATGGGTGAGTGATAGGAACTGATTTGGCAATGTTTGGATTAGTAGATTGTAAGTTATGAATTTTAGAAGTTAGGTTGTCATTCTTTAATTTCTTGAACGATGCCTTAGATGGTTGGGTAGTGTTCGAGTGATGAATGGTGAGTTGTTGTTGAGTAATTTAGAGTTTAATTATGAATATTATGCATGTCCGGTTAGATGGCCTACTTTGTCATCTAACTACGTTGTTTGATGTTTAATTTAATATTGATGTTATATTGATGTTATATTGATGTTATTGATTGATTATTATTGAATGCGGGAATCGGGCACTCTCGTTTTGCTTGCTTTATCTCGTTTTGCGTGAATTAACCTGTCTATGTGCTATGTGACTTAGAATGTGGTAATTCTAGTATCAATACTCCTAGAACATGCTAAATGTGCATTCATGAAATTTTTATAAAAAATGGAGTCAGAAATTTTATCGTCGATTTTCAGTGAATAGTATTTTTGAAACACGTCCGCTAAAATTTTGAAACTGGTCTTTTTAACCCTTCTAGACCTAGTCCACGGACTTTAATAGACCTGTGTTTTAATAAAACGATTTTAAAATCGGCTTAAGAATTTATTAGGGTTTTTACACCGACTTTTGTGAAAATCGAGAGTTAATCCGACTCGGGTGAAATTGTTCGATTGTAAAACTTCTTGTCACCTAAAAATAACCTACTTGAGCTATCTTGGGTGTTGAATAATTGTTTTGAACTTTGGTGATCAATAAATGCATTTAAAGTCAAGAAAACACTAAAAATACTAAGTTAAATCAACTTTGACTTTCATTAAATGTTTACTTTCATGCATATATCACCAACACACACAAGCAAAGCACAAAAACACCTTCATTTGCACACATTTTTCCGAGAGGAAGAAAGGAGAAAATAGAAAAGAGTTTTCAAGGTTCTCAAAGCAATTTTTCAAAGAAAAACCTAGTTTTTGTCCGTAGAACTTCGTGCTGAGTTGGATTTCGCTTGTTGGGCACGCATTGCACGCATTCCTAGGCTTTATCGCATCAAAGGTGAGAGAAAATTTTTGGATCTCAAAACTAATTTTTTTGTTTTTGCTCATAACTGCATTTTGAACGGTTAGAATGTTAATCTAATGTTAGATTATTGCTCCATGCATGCTAGGGATCGTTTATGTGTATTACTACGAGATTTGAGCCATTGTAGCGAAATTATTTATTTTCGTGTATTTAAACTTGATAGAATGGCTTTTTGAGGATTATTTTGAGTTGTTGTGGTTGGAATCGATTGTCGTTGATTTCTAAAAGTTTGTTAATTACGTGGTAACGCTGTTATAATGCCAAATTTTTGATTATGATGTTTGGGTGAAAATCCAAAAATTTCAGCCTAGGTACCTTGAGGTTTTAGGATTGTTGGGCTTGATTTTGAGGTGTCTTGGTTGGTTTCCGAGAGGGCTAATGTAGTTGATCGAATGGGTGAGTGTTTGAAATTGATTTGGGGTTGTTTGGATTAGTAGAATGTAATATATGATTATCTGAAGTTTAGGTTATCTTTCTTTAAATTATTGAATTGAGCCTTAGTTGATCGTGGGTGGTTTGAGTGATTGAATTGTGAGTTGTTGATGGGTAAACTAGGGTTTGATTGTGTGTTTAATGCATGTTCGGTTGGATGGCCTACTTTGTCATCTAACTTAGTTATTTGTTGTTAAATGGATTATTGATGTTATTATAATGATAATATGATTATTGATGATGATTGATGATTATTGATTGATGATTGATGCCGGGAGGTAGGCAGTTCTGCTAGACTGTCCTCCTGTGAATGATTGATGTTTATTATTATTGTTGAGTCTTTGGTATGTGTGTGCTACCTCTTGGGCAGCATCGGGCTGTCGGGTTGTTAACGGCATGACTACCAGAGACTGCATCCAGCTCGCATGTGTGATAACCCGAACTCGGCATGCATTTAATAGCACTTGACTGCATTTGATTAAATGTTTAATTAGTTAAATCAACCAATTTGCACTATTTTAATATTCCTCTTGGAAGCATTTGGTAGTTGTAAATTGAATAATTAAAAGATTATTATCTATTTCTAATAATTATAGTAATTGAATTTATTCTCTTGTGATTAATTAAATGCTATCTTAAATGTTAGTGTTTAATTGTATTTGACTATGTGTTTATATTAACTTTCATTTGTAGCTTAATATTAACTTTATAATTCTTAAAATATTCTAGAAATAGTTAAATTAATTATTTTAAATGAATATTGATTACCTTGATTGTTTTGGTTATTTTAATAATCGGTTTTGCTTGTCTTGCATTAAAATCACTCGGTTTTCAAATAAATGAGGAAAGTAGCTCCGAGTCAGAGTAAATTTTAACTATGATGCTTTCCAAAAATGATATATTTCTTGGATTCTTTGAGATTTAATTGTTATTCTTCTATTGACGCAAAATGCATAGCATATCGAGAGAGATAGTTAGGAAATGAATTCTAGTCCCTAGCAAATAGTGAAACTTGTATTTTAGTGCCTTAAATTTTATATTTTAATTGTTGTTAGCTAGAATTGATATTTCCTTAGTTGTTTTAGCCTAAAAATGCATAAAAACAAGTCTTTTGACCAACTTAAGCAATTTTGACCAATGCTTGACCATTTGACCAACTTTGTCAACCTTTATTAAGCAAAATAACAAAGAAAAAGAAATAAAAACCAGCTGACAACAGTGAGGAAGGGCCGAAAATATGAAGGAGAGAAAAAAAAAGATTTCAAATTCAAATCCTTGATTCTTTGCGTGAGCTTGCACGGGGTGGTTTCCGAGGCATCCTACGAGGTTTTCCTAGCGTCTAGGAGCATCTAAGGTGAGGGTTTTATCGTTATTTGCGCATTTGAAATATTTGTATCTAAACTTTGATTTTTGGATTTTATGCGTAGATCGTTAGTTTAATCGTTTTAATGCTTAAAGAATGTTCCTTGTTGATTGTAGAACATGTATTTATAGCTTTTTAACATTTTCTGCGGTTCAATATTGAAATTGAAATATAAATTGTGTAATAAATAGTAAATTGTGAATAGTAAACCCCTCGTTTCGATGAAGTTGCTCCGTTACGCGTTCTGTTGATGTAGGAAGATGCTAGATATGCTAGAATGCCTAAATGTGTGGTTTAATTGGAATGTGTAATGGAAAAACGGAGAAAATGGCTTGGTGAAAGTCGGGGTCGTTTAGGTCGAGTTTGGCATTTTCTCGTTTTGCGTGTTGGCATTGTTTTGGAAGGCCATGGAAGCACTTTTGGTGCGATTATGGCATTGGTTGGGTGTTTGGTTGGTATAGTTGTAGTTCAAATGAGCAAAGGGGAAAATTGGGGCTTTGCGCGAATTCTAGGGTAAAGTAGGGTTTCGGGGTCCTTAGACGTGCCTTATGGTGACCTAGGAGGATTGGCGAAGTCGGTTTCCAGAACTCGTGGCTCGTTTGGAAATGGTAGTGTTTTGATAGTTGGGGACGATTTGTGATTTTTCTTGTTATCTTGATATTATGCCTATAGAATGCTTTGGGTTGCTTGATATACTTGTTTAATTGGTGTTATTGTTGCTTATTATTGCTTGTTATGCTTGAAAAGTTAGTTGAATGCTAGTATTGATTGTGATTGCTTGTTATCTCGTTTGTTGTCACTAGTTTGTATTGTTCTGCTATCGCTCGTTTATTGCCTTGTATCGAGTCTTGCATTGCATAGTGTTCAGCATGTGAGTGATGGGCCTCTCTGGGTAGCCTCGGGTTGCCAGTGTTGGTTGCTCTAGCTCCGTAGCTATTCCCTTTTCTCGCTTGGGTTGCCTCCCAGGGAGATTTGGATCGTAGAATTGATGGTTACTCTAGGGGTATTCCAAACTGGTGTTATAAGGTGGATGCACGCTTATTATCATCGTTGTCAACATCAAGCTCGAGATTGATGTATCGCTCGTGAAATGGTATATTGCTCGTAAGAGTGAACCATAGCCTTCAGAGTGTGGTATAGCTTTGAATGGTTGTGTTAATGCTTTCAGTAATTGCTTATTGTATTGATTGTTTGTCTTGATTGCTTATTTATCAGTTATATTGCTTAATTGTCTTATTTGCATTGCACGACTTTCTTTCTCTCAACCTCGATATCTGTCTCGCCCTCACTGAGTATACGTGTTGTGTATACTCACTCCTCACCACCACATTTCAGGATATGCCTTGTTAGCTAGAAAGTTCGTGATTATGTGACAGTCCGTGCCTGAAGAGTTGTTTTGCGTGTCTATGTGGCTTGAGTTGTCAAAGATGCAAAGATGTATGCTTTCATGTATTGTATGTATTTAATGTCAAAAGGAATGTAATTTAAGTTTCATTAGATTGTTGAAATAGTTTGATAAGTTAGATTATGTATCTAGTTATGTAATCAGTTAGCATAGCTTAACTTCAATGCATGTTTGTAATGTTCCAAGGAAAAGAATTAGAATGGCATGATAGTTTATTTTACGCAGTAGCTTAGTATGGTTTAATTGTCCAATTTGAATGTACTTGTCAAAAATGAAAAGAGATAGGTTAGCTTTTAAATTGGAAATGTATGTATACTTGCTGAGATTAATTGTTGAGAACCGAGGCTCGGATGGCCTTGAGGTAGTTTTGTATGGTTGGACACGGTGTTGGTCCACTTATATGCTGTCGCAGGTTTTACATTTCGCCTAGAAACAGGGGAAACTCCGTCCGTTTTCCCTGAAAATTTATGCCCAGGTTTGGTTTGGGTTGTGATTAGATTGATTGATAGAACTCCCGGTCTCAAGAGGGATCGGGGTGTTACAGCATGACGAAGGTGTCATGGAGGGAGAGGTTATTGGGGTACCTTGGGTGCGTGAGTTTATGGGAGTCACAACAAGGCAGTTATGATCGTGATGGTGATTGGAGCTATACCAACTAGTGTATCCTTATTGAATGGTCATTATAGATTATGTGATGATAGTATTATTGATGTTATTGTGTGTTTACTTGCTCAAAGGATTACATCCAAGAAGCATAGTGAATACTGTAGAGATCTATCAGATCCTCACTGGGCTTATTTTATATAAGCTCACTCTCTATTATTGCATGCCTACAGGTGTACTTTGGCAGGATTACGGGTACGTGCCTCCTAAAGAGGAGAATGTGGAAAATGTGCCTTACGTGGATGAGTCTTATGTTCCAGAGTCTTATCCTTGATGTTGTATTGTTTTACTATCCTGCAATTAACTTAGTAGACTTTTATATGCTTGTAGTTCATAATGTAAAAGATGTTGAAAAGATAATGAATTAGTTGATTTTGTCTTAGTAGCCTTTCTTTTGTTTATAATTAGGTTGATAGATTGGCTCAATATGTTTTTGTAATGTATATTAAGGTTCATGTATTATGTTGGAACGGAGGCGTATAACGAGGAATGTTTATTGTATAATATGGTTGATGTATGTTGTTATTTTATTGATGAGTTGTTTGTTGTATGGTTTGTGGAGTTGATGTATGATGTCTATTGAGGTTGGTTTAGAGCCTTGGTATCCTATTTACTGTCGTTATACTTCCGAAATTCCGTTGCGTCCTGACTGATCGTAGGTGGGATCGAGTTGGGGCGTGACAGAGAACTCCCATCCGGGCGTTACCTGCTACAAGGTTGAATCCTAAACCCTACATCCAAGCTCTGATACATAAGCTACAACAAGATTAATACATATATATTGTCACAATCATACTAAATGTAGCTTTGGAAAACTTTTAAGAAAACAACTCTCACCTCTATTGTGCAAGAAAATGTTAACTCAGGGTTGTAGGATGCAAAGGCAAGCTCAAAACTGTTTAAAAATGGTTCGACAAGCTTCTCTCCTCATTCTTCTTCCTATTTCTTCTTCTTTCTTTTTCTTCTTCTCTCTCTCTAATTTCCTCTCTTGGTCGAGTATATATGTGTATATGTGTTGTGTTTTTATTTTGTGTGTGTATGTAATGTGTATGTATGTAATTGTTAGGTAAACAAATATCAGATGGGGCAAATGATGAGAGTGCCCTCCAACTAAAGCATGTATTGCTAGTTTTCCATTTTGGTTGAATTGCAACTAATTCGTTACTACCCTTGACTTATTGAAGTACAATTAATGCCTATGACACATAAAACTCCCTAATACACGTAATTGAACCTTTTTGGCACGTAAAACGATAAATATGTGCGTTAAATGATATTAATGCACGTAATTGATGCTAATGCATATGAAATGTTATAAATGCATTACTAATAGCATAATTACGTATAGGTTCTCGTGTCGGGTCTTACAGAATATGTCTTCAATGTTTTTTTGAGAAGAAATTTATTCTTAAAGTGTTAAGAATTCAATAGCATATTTCTTCGACATGATAAACATTCAAAAGTGTTCATAGTCCTTAGATTATTAGACCAGGACTAGAATAATCAAGTATGAACTATCATATGTAGTTACCTTTGATAAACATAGAGATGTTAATGATAAAAGGTAGCAAGCGTTGAGCAACAACAACAAAGGGATATGATTAACTCACATATGAATGATCGTTGGTTGAACGGATCATTGAATGTGACCGGAATGACATAACTATATGACTTTGGATTAATAGTTTGTCATTCATTGCAAATTGTGCAAATTAATCCTTTGACTTGAGAAATTACAGCTGCCGGATATATCAAGGGCCAAATCTTGCATTGGGACAATGCTCGCTTTCTTTGAAGCTGAGATTTGACCTCTTCCAGTTTAGTCTTGATATATAGAGATCGACAGGTAATTCTCAAGATGGGATCTGTTAACCTCCAACAGTGAGGCAATGTCCTATGCTATCTAGTGTCAGTTGTCTGAAATGAGAAATCCTCAGCCGGGGTAGTCGAACGATGGAAAGGTGTTTTTCCATAAATGTCATCTCTCATTCTACCGAATTAGATCTATGCATAGAATCGTTTAGTGGACTTAATCATTTCATAATCCACATAACGATCGAGATATTTTAATAGAAGGATCGGACTACAAGCTAATTTGTGATGGTAAATAGGTTCATTGGAATTGGACATCATTACTATATATATTGTCATGATACGTTCGTTGCTAGTGTATCACTTATGAACATGAAGGTATTCCAAAAATTGGGGAGACATTTTCGGAATCGATCCTTTATCGCTATACGGTCATGAACCTAGAAAGTCATACACTTAGGGTATCATGAATAAAGCATATTAGAGCTTGGTATTGAGTTAGATACACGTTAAAGTGTTAACGGTGTTATTTTGGACATTAATGGTTAAGTGGGCTAAAATCGTAATTTTCAAAAGTTTTGGAGCCAAAGTGTAAATACTGAAAAGTATTAGGGGAAGAGTGCAAATAGATTGAGGGGTCAATCTTCAATTAATTATTCTAAAGGGGTTTATAATTAATTAATATTTCTCTTCACTAAAAGACAAACAACAACTTACACTAAAAGGCAAAACACAAAAAGGCAAACACTAAAAGACAAAAGACAATTTGCACATAAAGACAAACAACAAGTTGCATTAAAAATTGTCCAAATTGCCCCCCTATGGCCGGCCACTTGCAGATCTTTTTTGACACTTGGCTTCATCTTATTTTAATAAGGTTTGATGCTTGCCACTTGGCATGATCTCAATGAAGTCTTGCATCTATAAATATAGGAATTCATTGCATCTTCTTGTGCTTGCTCTTGGCCAAAAATTACATGTTATTAGAAGCAATATTTTTTTTTCTTTCTCTTGGTGAAGTCGGCCGAAGCTAGTTGAGTTAGAAAAATATTTTGCTTTTGTTTTTAACTCTAAATCACTTAAGCTATTGGACTTAACTAAGCTAGCACTTTAATTAGCTTATAGTCCCTTTGCTTTCGGATACTTGTGGACCGACTAGGGCCTTTGCACTTGCGGAGGAGATTTGTCCGAGTCAATATCTTTCTTTCAAGAGTCTACATCCAAGTTCTCCACGCGAGCTACTCTTGTATTTCCTTTTAAATACATTTGTATATACTCTTATGTATTTTCTTTTATGTACAAGTTACGGATTTACTCTTGAGATTTTTGTAAATACAATTCGTTAACATGCAAATCTTTAATTGTTATTGTTTCTGCTACGCTTGCATGTTTTTGTTGTTTACATATCTCGAGACGATCCCGTTATGCTCCTGCTCTTGAAGTTGATGCCCCTTTGCGCTTTCAGAAATCCTTGGCCGAGGTATGAATGATGGAAAATGAGTTTTCCATGTGTCGTCTCTCATTGCACCAATTAGATCTATGCATGGTATCAAGTTTGTGAACTTAATCGAATCATGGTTCTTGCTCGACAGAACAACTAATGGAGGGATTGCATTGCACGATAATTGGCGACCATAAATAGATTCACTTGAATAAGACTTCATTGCTTTATAAACTATTTTGCTACGTTAGTAGCAATAAGGTCACTCAAGAACTTTGAGGGTATTTTGGGAATGACGGGAGACATTCTCTAAACAAATTGAATAGTTTGATTAATATTGAAAGTATTCAACGTTTCTTAAGTACTATATAGAGGTGAATTTGTCACACACAATAGAGCATGGTGAATGGTTTGTCTATTGAGCTTGATTTAGTTTTCTCTTGAATTGTTAAAGTGTTAACAGGTGTATTTTGTTTCTCTTGAATTGTTAAGGAGTTAACAATGGTGTAATTGACCTTTAAAATTTATTGGGGCCAATATGCAATTATTATTAAGTGTTGGGGCTAATGTGAAAATATGGAAAAGTTGTTTTCATAATTTCAACTAATGGTGATTTGGTTGAATATTTAAATGTCTTAGTGGAAGAATACTACACAATATATATATATGTATATATATATATGATGGATATATATGTATATTCTTTATCTTCCAAAAAAGTCAACAATTGTAGGCTTAGTTTAATAGTTAAATAAGCCAAGTTGTCTTGAGAAGGCAAAAGCTAGACAAATGTATTTGATTATGTGTAGTGTTTCTTGGTCAAAGCAAACAATAGGAGACAAAGAATAGTTCTTGTGTCTTGTATGTTTTCCATGGTCTGAAGAAGAGAGACATGACAACAAAATGTAAGGAAGACTTGTCTTCTTTTTCTTCAACCAATTGAGACAAGATAACATCAAGAAAAGTTGTCTTCTTTTCCTTGAAGACTCCACACGTTGAAGACTACAATGAAGAGAAGAATTATCTTCTTCTTTGCTTTTGCTAAGTCTCCATAGCAAAAAAAATGAAAGAAGAAAGAGAAGAAGAAAAAATCTTCTTCAAGTCTTCAAAGAGAAAAACTCCATGGCTGAAAAATGAAGCAAATAGAGAAGAACTTATCTTCTCTTTTTCTTCATAAAAACTCAGCCAAACAAGGAAGAAGAAGGAAATGGTTTTGCTCTTTTCTTCACAAACAAGCTCATAAATCTTCTGTGGTAGATCTAGTACAAAACAGCCATGAAGATGGAGAAGCCATTCTTTACTCATGTGGACCGACTAGAGCTCTTGTGCTTTCAAGAGGTGGTGTCTTCCATCAAGTGCGAAAAATTTCAGATTTGTGGCTTCTATGAGATGTCTTCAAGAGGTATCTTCTTCTTCTATCTCTTGTCAATATATATATTTTCTATATATTTGATTTACATATGTTAATCACATGATAGCAATATTAGAGTTTCATATGACCATTACTCTTTGGAATCCAAATTTTTTTGAACTTCATGTTATGCTTCCGCTTGATTCTTAGCTAGATGATATTCATAGCTCTGTACATAAATGATCCTTTCAAGTGGTATTAGAGAAAGGCTTGATGATTCATATGATTACATATGTGTTTGCTTAAAGTTTCTAAAGTCTTGAGCACAAAAGAACAAGGAAAGAGTTTCACCATCTCTGAAAATGTTTATGCGCACTGATTTTGCTTGGCTATTTTGACAGACCAAATGATGTTGTTTGGGGTAGATTTTTGGTTATGTTATGCTATAGAGACAGTAGAACATTTCATCTATTATATGCATCTCCTAATTTTGTGGTTAAGAATTTCATTTTAAGCAAAATCAGTGAGTTCGCTGATTCTTGCGTAAAGTTCGGCATTTTGCGTAGTTGTGTTCTAAGAGGCATAACTCAGTGAATTTAACTCCGAATTGAGTTCTGTTTGATTCTAAATCTATCTACACTTTATGAGCTTTGTCTCTGCAAAATTTTAGAATTTTTTGAGAATAGTAGATAGGTTAAACGAGCCAAAATAGTTGGTCCATGTGCAGCAGATTTATGATGGGTCATAAATTAAATAAGACTTGGAACTCAAATTGGGCCATGAAATTAACAAAGGATTTGTATTGGGCCTTATTCAACAAGTATGTTCTTAAAATTGGTTTTATTGAGTTCTTTTTGTGTTGTTTAACATGAGATGTTAAAAGCACAAGATATGAAACTTATTGCAAATATGCCTTTCATTTATTTAATGTATTGGATATATTAGTTTGTGCAAGTTTGTTTGTTTAGCTTTATTATTTATGTATATGATGCATATCCCATACTTTATGAGTTTTATCTTACATTCTGATGTTGGATGTTGGATGGTGAATTTGATCATGGACTTGGTTAGTGAATGGTTAATTGGTTATAATTTCATTAGATGGCATTGTAACTAATTCTATCATTCATTAGTATGTAATTGAGGCATAAGTCTCGTTTTACTTTCTTGCAATTGAGAGAAACTTGTAGTGAGGCATATTGTATGTAATACTTCAAGAAGTTTGCAAAAGGTGGTTTGAAGACATTAAAGGAGTTGCAGGCATTTGAATCATTTGAAGAAATCAAGAAGACAAGACCAAAGAAGACATATTAATGTGCTTGTTTAGGTTTTAGTTTTGTCTTGATTTGATTCATTGTCCAAGTCCATGATCCACCATAATGTATGATTTTGCATGTATGTTTATTTATTTGCTTATATGTTGATGTATGTTGGTAAATGAACTAATGTGCAAAGTGTGACCTAATTAAATTCAAAATCTTCGTCTGTGCAAACATATTAGATAGTAAAACGATAAAGGTGTTTATCGTTGCCCTCCACTATCATAGGTTATATTTGCTCAATTGGGTATGTCTTGGCTAACCCAAAGGTAGGAAGACATATTCTATGAAAGTATTATGTTTACCTACCAAGTATAGTGATGTTGTGTTGTTCCAATAGCACGGTGCCAATAACGCACTAAAGTTGAGGTCCGAGATTCAAATTGTCGCAACACTGTGATAGTGGGTATAATCTAACTAGATCACATTTCCAATAATGCACCAAAGCTGAGGTTACGGTGATTTAGGGTCTAAAGGTCATACCCTATATATTGATATAGGTAGTAATTGTTGCTAACTCTTTTTCTGTATATTTCAATAATGCTCCAAAGCTGAGGGGTATTCATATTAAAGAGAACTATGGTCACCTACTAATGAGTCTTTAATTAGATTCACAATCTCATTTGGGAAGTGTCACGCCCCGACCCGACCCCGCAAAAGGCCAAGCCCGGACCCGACACACGGACAGAGTCTCCTCTGTACTGCGGACGATCCGAAAACCCTTAAATCAATATAATACTTGCGAAAGCCATAAAATAATCAAAACAAGCCGATTTTCTTTAAAACATACATTTCTTATTAACCAACTTTGCAACCCAAAAATGATATGCATACTACACAAGTATTTATGCCACTAATCAATTCCATTAGCATGCATTTCCTTACTAGTCACAAGGGTATAAGTTTACAACTTTACATTCTTCCAACTTATACAACATAAGACCATAAAGGCCTCAAACTAGAAAGTACATACAAGGCTACAAGCCTCAAAATTAAGTGACATCCAAGCAATATACATAACAAGCAAGGCTCGCACAAAATCTGGTAACCAACCACTAGCAAAGCAGAGAAGTGCTATCACGGAAACACCTCCACCTGCTCATCATCCTCTATTACCTCGATAGGGTCTGCTTCAACTACTCTTGTAAAAATATAGTATAGAGAGTGTCACGCCCCGACCCAACCCCCAAGCTAAAGGTTAAGTCCGGACCCGACACACGGACATAGTCTCCCCTGTACCGTGGACATTCCAAAAACCTGTAAACACTTAAACAAAGTCCCAACAATACAATACAAGCTTTTCTTAATTAAACAACAAAGCTATAAGGCCATCCGAGCCTTATGGTACACAATAGCTCCAAAACACACAAGCATGCGAGAACTTGTTGTCAGCATAGTTTTATAATCATAACATTCTAGGAAATCAATAAAACAACTTAAAGGATAATGTATTCTACATTAACCATCCACTCCCAAGCATGCAAGGAAATAAAGGCAAGAATAAAAGTTATTACAAGACATGGCTTCCAATTCTACACCATAATCTACTATCCTTCAATTTGCACAACAAACATATACATAGCCCTTAGGCCACAAAATAGTACGTAAAACAATTAGTTGAACTTTCCACATAGCAGCAAATTCATTAACCACCTCAGGCTATCAGGCACAGCAACTAAGGTAAAGGCTCAATCTGAACTTCTTCTTCCTCAACTAAATCAACAAGCTGGGGATCACCCTCAGCCTCTCCTGAAACAGATATCGAGGTATGAGCAACCACTGTTGCCCAGTGAGGGATATAGTCTCGGGGCGTACAATGCAACATATAATACAATTATACAACAATAACACTTAGACAATTAAAGAAACAACGATAACTTAAATAACCACACATTTAAAAGGATACATTTCACTCAATCCCCTATACACAAATCTTCACTGGTCTTCAATCACGATCCACGAACCACGAGCACGATCACGATAAGCCGGCATAACCCCAATCACTCCAGTGGGTGTACTCCGGATGTACCCCGAATCCTACGACCCAACATCCCCTGGCAATCTCCGGACCAGGCGAATGAGGGACTAGGGCACGGAGTTTGAATATCCACCGGCAAGCCCTCTGCCACCCAGCCGATATTCAACACATCCGCCCCTGACACTATGGTTGCGCAACCACTATGCAATGCACTTAACGATGGCAAGTTAATAGCAATAATATAAGCATTAACACATATGAGGATCAACAAAGTAGGTTGACCTCGATGCAATGAGAATAGAACATTTATATAAGCAAATATGCAGTTTTGCAAAGAGACATTACAAAATAACCATAGAATTATACCAAAAGCTCCAAATCAACTTAATATCACATATAAACACTCAAGAAGTCATGCCGTGCGTTTAGAAGTATGAGACAACCGAAATTGCACTTAAACCCCTTTCTTTTACAAACTATTTCTCTTCCAAACCAAAGTTAATGATTTCATTTTCAAAGAAAACTCTCCCAACCTTCTAACTAACCCTCAAGGTACCCTCTCAACCCTCTAACTCATTCAAATGCCCGCGTTTACCCCGAAAACCCAAAATTTCCTCTTATGGCTTTAAACTATGCGTACATTGTCCGGGCTTCAAACAAGGGATATCAAGGCATCTATAGCACCTAGGTAGCCTAAGGATACTAGAATTGAAGCCCGAATCCACCCGGATTCGCATTAACCCCAAAAGCCCCAAGTTAAAGTCGGTTATTTTCCATTTTTAGGCGATTTAAGGGCAATGCAAGTGCACGGGGCTATTAGGTTATCTTCACTAACACCTAAGGCATCTATTAGAAGCATTGAATCAAGCTAATTCGAGCAATTACGCAAAACCCTAGAAAAAATATCACTATTCACCCTAAAAATAAAACTAACGATTCTAACCGTTTAAAAAGCGAAACAACGGCTCAAATGTGTTCCCTAGCATTCATATAGATGGTATATTAGCATAGATAACAATTACAATGGCATTTAATCATATTTTCAACAAATCAAGAAATGAGCAACTATTTAAAAATGCAAAAACAAGCCGTGAAATCCCTCACCACTACGCGTAGGAACACCTAGGAGGCTTGAAGACACCCTAATCCACTTGCTCAAGGCTTGGGAGGGCTTGGTTTGAAGGATTGAAGGACAAAATCTTCCTCTTTTCTCTCTATGCTGCTGTCGGCCCTTTTCTGTTTCTGTTTCAGCTTTTTATTTTTTTTTTCTTTTGCATTTTGAGAGGTTAAGTGATATATAAAAGGCTAAGTTGAGGTGGGGTCATTTGGGTGCTTAAGTGATCTAATATAATGCGCTTATTAAGCTTAAAACGAGCTTAGGATGATACATGTGTGCTAGATAATTAAATCCCTAAGTTAGTTACGTAACACTATTCATTCAACTACAAAAGTCATTTTCTAAACGAGCTCTCCTAACGCCTTTAGCTCAAATGCACATTTTTCCCACTACTTTTACAATTAATATGATTTAATAAAAATGCTAATTAACTAATAGAAGGCAGTTTAAAAAATGGAGTGAATAGTAACTCAAGAAGGCAGTCAATAATGCACAGAAGGAAATGCGCAAACAAGGATGCAACAGTAATTAAATGCACGGCTAAATCTCGGGCGTCACATCCTCTCCCCCTTAAACTAATTGCGTCCACGCAATTCTTACATGATTTGGCGAATAACTCTGGATACCGTTCCCGCATCTGATCCTCTCTTTCCCACGTCGCATCCTTTACTCCGTGATGATCCCACAGAACTTTAACCATCGGAATGCTTTTAGTCCTCAGCTCCTGAACTTTCTGATCAACAATTCGAAGAGGTTTCTCTGTGTAGGTCAAAGTTTCACTGATCTCTAGCGGTTCCGGCTCAAGTATGTGAGAGGGATCTGGCTGATACTTCCGAAGCATGGAAACATGGAATACATCATGAATTCTGCCCAGACTGGGAGGTAAAGCTAGACGATAAGCCAAATCACCAACAGTTTCAGTTATCTCAAATGGTCCCACATATCGAGGACTGAGTTTACCTCCTTTACCATGCCGAATCAAACCCTTGCGAGGAGAAATTTTCAGAAATACCCGGTCCCCCACAGTAAATTTCAGATCACGACGTCGTCTATCAGCATAACTCTTTTGTCGGCTCTGTGCTGTAAGCATTCTTTTTCTGATAAGCTGCACATGATCAATCATTTTGTTCATTTCAGGTAAGAGAGTAAGGTCGATAGTCTTCATTTCGCCAACGTCATCCCAGTAGAGAGGAGACCGGCATTTACGCCCATAAAGTGCCTCATAAGGTGCCATACCAATAGTAGCTTGATAACTATTGTTGTAGGCGAACTCTGCTAGTGGCAAATACTTCTCCCAACTCTTACCGAAGTCCAGAATACAAGCCCGCAACATATCCTCAAGGATTAAGATAGTTCTCTCGGATTGACCATCTGTCCGAGGATGATAAGCTGTACTGAAACTCAAAGTCGTGCCCAAAGCTTTCTGAATCTTCTGCCAGAACTGAGATGTGAATCTGGGATCTCTATCTGACACGATACTCTTTGGAATTCCATGTAGTCGGACAACATTCTCAATATACAACTCTACCAGTTTATCAAGAGAATCAGACTTCTTTTTAGCAATAAAATGAGAAGTCTTGGTCAGTCTATCCATAATAACCCAAACTGAGTCATTACCCCTCGAAGACCTCGGTAAATATGATATGAAATCCATAGTAATATGATCCCATTTCCAAACAGGAATAGCCAAAGGCTGCAACAACCCTGCAGGTCTCTGATGTTCTGCTTTAACTTTCTGACAAGTAAGGCATCGAGCAACATAGTCAGCAATTTCTCTCTTCATATTATTCCACCAGAAATTCTGCTTCAAATCTCTATACATTTTCGTACTGCCTGGATGGATAGTATATCTGGAACTGTGTGCCTCGACAAGAATATCCTTCTTCAGAGTCGGATCATTCGGAATACAGATTCTACCTTTGAATTTGAGAATACCATCGTCGTGCAGTTTGAAGTCCGACTCTCCCCCTTTAGAATTCTCTAAGACTTTCAACAATTGAAGATCAGTCTGTTGAGCTTCCCGAATCCTGGATAATAACAGAGATTGAATCTGCAAACTTGCGAATTGAATACCAGAATTTGAAGTACTAGGCTTCCATAAGCATAATTCTTCCATGAATTCCCAATTCTTGATAATCAAGCTAGCAACAGTAGCCTTTCGGCTCAAAGCATCAGCAACAATATTGGCCTTACCTGGAAGATAGTTAATAGTGCAGTTATAGTTTTCAAGTAATTCCAGCCAACGCCTCTGCCTCATGTTCAACTCTTTCTGTGAAAACAGATATTTCAAGCTCTTATGATCTGTAAAGATTTCAAACTTGTTGCCCCAGAGATAATGACGCCACTTCTTTAATGCAAGGATGATAGCTGCAAGCTCAAGATCGTGAGTCGGATAGTTAAGTTCATAAGGCTTCAGTTTCCTGGAAGCATAAGCAATAACCCTGCCATTCTGCATCAATACACAACCCAGACCTTCTTTCGAAGCATCACTATAGATCACCAGGTTATCATAACCCTTAGGTAAAGCAAGAATAGGAGCTGTAGTCAATCTCTTCTTCAATTCCTGGAAGCTGGCCTCGCATTTATCACTCCAGTCAAATACGGTTTTCTTCTGAGTAAGTTGAGTTAAAGGCCCTGCAATCTTAGAGAAATCCTTGACAAACCTCCGATAATACCCAGCTAAACCAAGGAAGCTACGAATCTCCGTGACAGTTTCAGGTCGTTTCCAAGATAACACAACTTCAATCTTCGCTGGATCAACAGAAATACCATCCTGCGAGATAATATGGCCAAGAAAAGCAACTTGCTTAAGCCAGAATTCACATTTACTAAACTTTGCAAGTAACTGATGCTCCTGAAGAGTCTGCAACACAATTCTGAGATGCTGTTCATGTTCCGCCTCAGATTTAGAATAGACAAGAATATCATCAATGAATATGACCACAAATTGATCCAGATAAGGACGGAATACCCTCTGCATTAAATCCATGAATGCGGCGGGAGCATTAGTAAGACCAAACGGCAAGACAACAAACTCATAATGGCTATATCGAGTTCTGAAAGCAGTTTTAGGAACATCGTCTTTCTTAATCCTCAGCTGATAATAACCTTGCCTCAGATCAAATTTAGAGAATACCCTGTCGCCTTGCAACTGATCAAACAACTCTTCGATTAAAGGCAAAGGATATTTATTTTTGATGGTTACCTGATTAAGACCCCGATAATCAATGCATAGGCGAAGTGATCCGTCTTTCTTTTTAACGAATAGGACTGGCGCACCCCAAGGCGAAGAACTCGGCTGAATGAATCCCTTCTCAAGCAAGCCCTGTAATTGAACTTTCAATTCCTGCAACTCAGGTGGAGCCATTCTGTACGGAGTCCTAGAGATAGGTGAAGTCCCCGGCAATAAATCAATCATGAACTCTATCTCTCTATCAGGCGGTAACCCAGGTAATTCCTCAGGAAAGACCCCCGGAAACTCTCTCACGATAGGTATATCATTCAATTTCAATTGATCACCAGGTTGATTAATCAAATATGCAAGATAAGCCTCACAACCCTTGCTCAATAATTTAGATGCCCTAATAGAAGAAATAATAGGAGTTCCGGTAGATTTTCTACTACCAACTATTTTAAGTACAGGTTGGTCAGGCATTTCTAGATACACAATCTTCTTTCTACAATCAAGCTGGGCATAATATTTACTTAACCAGTCCATCCCCAATATATTTTCAAAGTCATTGAAGGGTAGGATAATCAAATCAGCAGGAAAAACACGACCCTCAATAAATATACTACATGCTCTGCAAATAGATCTAGTAACAAACTTCGGACCCATAGGAGTATAAACCACAATCTCATGCAACAGTTTATCATGTTTCAATTTAGCATTTTGTGCACAAGTAGGAGTAATAAAAGAATGCGAAGCCTCGGAATCAATTAAAACCTTAACTGACTAATCATTAAGAAGAAAAATACATTCTACCACAACAGTAGTATCCGGAAGCTCCTCAGCATCCAAAGCAAATACACGGGCCTGACCTCGTGGTGGTGGTGCTGCAGCTGGTGCCCTAGTCTGAGAATTCTGAGCTGATGTCTGACCCCTAGGGTTCTTAAATTTCTGACAATCTTTAACCCTGTGCTGATCACTGCCGCAACCGGTACACTTGTTATGTTTCTTCCAACAAACATCCTCAGTGTGGCCCTGACGCTGACAGAAGCTGCACTGCTGGTGACGTCTTGCAACAGTGCCTCCCGAAGGAGCTCTGTAAGTAGAGGTAGCTGAACTACCCTGCTGCGAACGGGAAACTGCTGGACGGAACTGACTCTGAGTCTAACTCTGGACTGGTCGTGCCTGAGTCTGAGTAGGCCCTGTGTAACTCTGAGTCTGCCTCGGCTGTGAACTCTGCCCAACTGATACAGCCTGCCCCTGGTACCCTTGGCTCTGAGACTGAAACCGTTTACTCGATTGACTGGTCTCGGCTAACACATCGGCCTTCCGTTTCTCATACCTCGAGGCAGCTCGGACTACTGCAGCATAGTTAGGAAAATCATTTGAAGACAAGTTCAGCATAATATCCCTCCTCAAACCCAGGATGAACCTCTGGATCTTCATGTCTTCCGGATGAATCAAAGCTGGTGCATAACGGGAAAGCCGGGTAAAAGTAGCCTCGTATTGATCTACCGTCATACTTCCCTGCTTCAAGTTTATGAACTCAGTTTGTCGCCTCTCGCGGGCAACTACCGATATATACTTGTCTCGAAATTCTCGGACAAAGTCGGCCCACGTATGATGAACTCCCTCAGCTCCCCATTTCTCACTGATGGTATTCCACCAATCTTCAGCATCACCCTCGAGTAGGAAAGTAGCATAAGTAATCTTCCTGTCATCATGGCACTCGAGTATTGCTGCCACTCTCTCAAACTTCCTTAACCACATCTCAAATTTCATATCGTCCGGCTCCCCAAAGAAAGTATAGGCCCCATGATGTATAAACCGATCATACAGATTCCCTCCGGTAGGACCACTACCTCCGGCTCTCGCAGCCTGATTACCTCCAACGACCCCTGGCTGACCCTGTTGTGTAACAAACTGGGCGATAGTGTTCATAGCAGTGGCCATCGTGGCCAAGATCTGTGCAGTGCTCAGTTCTTGAACATGCGGTGCATTTTCGGCCACCTCAGCTTCTTGCCCATGAACCCCCTCGGGTTCTCCACCAACATTCGGATTATCAGCACAACAGCGAGGCCCCATCTCGAATAGCAAGAATGCAAAGTATTATGACATGTATATATATGTATATATGCAATTTATAAGTAAACACATAAAGAAAGTCCAATTAGATTCACATAAAGTCAAGTACATAGAAGTTCAAATAAATATTCCACATTTTTGAAGTAAACATAAATCACTAGATCATACTTGACATTCTAGACTCTTGATATTCTATTTCCATGCTAGCATGTTCATTCCTTATTCAAATTTCACTTAGGTCAATCAAAATCAAGGACTCATGTATTCACAAAGTCACATAACAAATCTCTACCCACAGACCGAGAAATTTAACCCGGCTTCATGCAATCTATAGCTCTGATACCACTTAAATGTCACGTCCCGACCCAACCCCAAGCTAAAGGTTAAGTCCGGACCCGACACACGGACAGAGTCTCCCCTGTACCGTGGACATTCCAAAAACCTGTAAACACTTAAACAAAGTCCCAACAATACAATACAAGCTTTTCTTAATTAAACAACAAAGCTATAAGGCCATCCGAGCCTTATGGTACACAATAGCTCCAAAATACACAAGCATGCGAGAACTTGTTGTCAGCATAGTTTTATAATCATAACATTCTAGGAAATCAATAAAACAACTTAAAGGATAATGTATTCTACATTACCCATCCACTCCCAAGCATGCAAGAAAATAAAGGCAAGAATAAAAGTTATTACAAGACATGGCTTCCAATTCTACACCACAATCTACTATCCTTCAATTTGCACAACAAACATATACATAGCCCTTAGGCCACAAAATAGTACGTAAAACAATTAGTTGAACTTTCCACATAGCAGCAAATTCATTAACCACCTCAAGCTATCAGGCACAGCAACTAAGGTAAAGGCTCAATCTGAACTTCTTCTTCCTCAACTAAATCAACAAGCTGGGGATCACCCTCAGCGTCTCCTGAAACAGATATCGAGGTATGAGCAACCACTGTTGCCCAGTGAGGGATATAGTCCCGGGGCGTACAATGCAACATATAATACAATTATACAACAATAACACTTAGACAATTAAAGAAACAACGATAACTTAAATAACCACACATTTAAAAGGATACATTTCACTCAATCCCCTATACACCAATCTTCACTGGTCTTCAATCACGATCCACGAATCACGAGCACGATCACGATAAGCCGGCATAACCCCAATCACTCCAGTGGGTGTACTCCGGATGTACCCCGAATCCTACGACCCAACATCCCCTGGCAATCTCCGGACCAGGCGAATGAGGGACTAGGGCACGGAGTTTGAATATCCACCGGCAAGCCCTCTGCCGCCCAGCCGATATTCAACACATCCGCCCCTGACACTATGGTTGCGCAACCACTATGCAATGCACTTAACGATGGCAAGTTAATAGCAATAATATAAGCATTAACACATATGAGGATCAACAAAGTAGGTTGACCTCGATGCAATGAGAATAGAACATTTATATAAGCAAATATGCAGTTTTGCAAAGAGACATTACAAAATAACCATAGAATTATACCAAAAGCTCCAAATCAACTTAATATCACATATAAACACTCAAGAAGTCATGCCGTGCGTTTAGAAGTGTGAGACAACCGAAATTGCACTTAAACCCCTTTCTTTTACAAACTATTTCTCTTCCAAACCAAAGTTAATGCTTTCATTTTCAAAGGACACTCTCCCAACGTTCTAACTAACTCCCAAGGTACCCTCTCAACCCTCTAACTCATTCAAATGCCCGCGTTTACCCTGAAAGCCCAAAATTTCCTCTTATGGCTTTAAACTACGCGTACATTGTCCGGGCTTCAAACAAGGGATATCAAGGCATCTATAGCACCTAGGTAGCCTAAGGATACTAGAATTGAAGCCCGAATCCACCCGGATTCGCATTAACCCCAAAAGCCCCAAGTTAAAGTCGGTTATTTTCCATTTTTAGGCGATTTAAGGGCAATGCAAGTGCACGGGGCTATTAGCTTATCTTCACTAACACCTAAGGCATCTATTAGAAGCATTGAATCAAGCTAATTCGAGCAATTACGCAAAACCCTAGAAAAAATATCACTATTCACCCTAAAAATAAAACTAACGATTCTAACCGTTTAAAAAGCGAAACAACGGCTCAAATGTGTTCCCTAGCATTCATATAGATGGTATATTAGCATAGATAACAATTACAATGGCATTTAATCATATTTTCAACAAATCAAGAAATGAGCAACTATTTAAAAATGCAAAAACAAGTCGTGAAATCCCTCACCACTACGCGTAGGAACACCTAGGAGGCTTGAAGACACCCTAATCCACTTGCTCAAGGCTTGGGAGGGCTTGGTTTGAAGGATTGAAGGACAAAATCTTCCTCTTTTCTCTCTATGCTGCTGTCGGCCCTTTTCTGTTTCTGTTTCAGCTTTTTATTTTTTTTTTCTTTTGCATTTTGAGAGTTTAAGTGATATATAAAAGGCTAAGTTGAGGTGGGGTCATTTGGGTGCTTAAGTGATCTAATATAATGCGCTTATTAAGCTTAAAACGAGCTTAGGATGATACATGTGTGCTAGATAATTAAATCCCTAAGTTAGTTACGTAACACTATTCATTCAACTACAAAAGTCATTTTCTAAACGAGCTCTCCTAACGCCTTTAGCTCAAATGCACATTTTTCCCACTACTTTTACAATTAATATGATTTAATAAAAATGCTAATTAACTAATAGAAGGCAGTTTAAAAAATGGAGTGAATAGTAACTCAAGAAGGCAGTCAATAATGCACAGAAGGAAATGCGCAAACAAGGATGCAACAGTAATTAAATGCACGGCTAAATCTCGGGCGTCACAGAGAGGAATGAGCAAAAACTATTGCTCAGCGAGGGCAATTGGTCTCAAGGACGGAGATAAGAGGAGTATGCAATTCAATTAGTCAAGCAATACATACAATTATCATATAGAGGTACAACAAAGCCAACAATAAAGTAAGGCAAGTATTTAAAGCTGCAAACACTCATTCAAAGGACACGATACTCTTTTCACGAGCAACTTTCAAACACAAATTCGATGACGACGCGCCGGCCCAAACCACCTTATAACACCAGTTTGGAATACCCCGGAAGTATCCATCAACCTACGATCCAAAACTCCCTGGGAGGCAACCCAAGCGAGAAGAGGGAATAGCAGCAGAGCTAGAGCAACCAACACTGGCAACCCGAGGCTACCCAGAGAGGCCCATCACTCACGCGCAAGACACTATGCAATGCAAGACTCGATACAAGGCGATAAACAAGCGATAAAGCCACACGTGGGAGAATAACAAAGTAGGTTACTCTCGCACGCAATAGCAACAATTGATAAGCATTTCAATTCAAATCAATTCAAACAAGTATTTCAAGCAACCCTAAGCATTCTATAGGCATAAAATCAAGAAAACAAGCAACAAAACACAAATCGGCCCTAACTATCAAAACCCTACCATTTCCAAACGAGCCACGAGTTCTGGAAACCGACTTCGCCAATCCTCCTAGGTCACCATAAGGCACGTCTAAAGACCCTGAAACCTTACTTTACCCTAGAACTCGTGCAAAGCCCCGATTTCCCCCTTTCTCGTTTGAACTACAACTATACCAACCAAACACCCAACCAATGCCATAATCGCACCAAAATTGCTTCCATGGCCTCCTGAAACAATGCCAACACGCAAAACGAGAAAATGATAAACTCGACCTAAATGACCCCGACTTTCAACAAGGCTTAATTCTCGTTTTTTCCATTACGCAACCCAAACAAACCATGCATTTAGGCATTCTAACACACCTAGCACAATTCTACATCAACGGACAGCATAACGGAACAACTTCATCGTTCTAAGGGTTTACTATTCACAAAATACTATTCAACAACTAGTTTAAACTACAATCTCAATATTTAACCGCAGAAAATGTTAAAAAGCTATAAATACACGTTCTACAATTGCCAAGGAACATTCTAGAAGCATCAAAACGATTTAAACAACAATCTACGGATAAAATCTAAAAATCATAAAGTTGAAACACTAAACATTTAAATGCGCAAATAACATGATTCCCTCACCTTAGGCACTCCTAGTCGCTAGGAAAAAAATGCTAGTCACCTCGGAAACCACCCCGCACGAGCTCACGCGAAGATTGATCGATTGAAAGGTTGAAATCTTTTTTTTTTTCCTTCTTGGTTTCGGCCTAGTCTTCTTTGTTTCAGCTGCTATTTTTTTTTTCCTTTGTTTTAAGCTTATTTAAGTGCTAAGTCAAATGTTCAAAGGTCAAGCCTTGGTCAACTACTTAAATCTTGGTCAAAAGGCCTTATTTTGTGCATTTTAAAGCCATTCTAACTAGAGAAAAATTAATTATAGTTAGCAACAATTAAAATATAAAATTTAAGTCATCTAAATACTAGTTTCACTATTTGCTGAGGACTAGAAACCGTTCTCTAGCTATCGCTCCCTAAATGCAATGCACGTTGCGACAACAAGAAAGTAACAATTAATTCTCAAAGAATTTAAGGAAATATAATTTTCAAAATAATAAACAAGTAATTTTCACATTCCGGGCTCGGGTATTACACCCTCTCCCCCTTAAAACAATTGCACCCACGCAATTCCTACCTGGTCAACAAACAACTCCGGATACTGATCCCGAACCTGGTCCTCTCTTTCCCAAGTTGCTTCCTCAAACCCATGATGATTCCACAGAACCTTTACTAACGGAATATTCTTCCTGCGAAGCTTCTGAATTTTTCGATCCACAATTCGAATCGGTTTCTCTTCATAAGACAACTTCTCTTCAATCTGCAAAGGCTCTGGTTCAAGTACATGTGAAGGGTCTGGATGGTACTTCTTCAACATAGACACGTGGAACACATCGTGCAGTCTCGACAAGCTCGGAGGCAAAGCTAATCGATAAGCCAAATGACCTACATTTTCGGTGATCTCATACGGACCCACATACCTGGGACTAAGCTTCCCGCTCTTACCGTGACGAATCAATCCCTTCCGTGGAGAAATCTTAAGAAACACCCAATCTCCCAAATCAAACTCAAGATCCCGACGGTGCTTATCCGCATAACTCTTCTGATGACTCTGAGCTGTAAGCATACGCTGGTGAATAAGGTGAACATTATCTACCATCTTAATCATCTCAGGTAACACAGTCGGATCAACTGTTCTCATCTCTCCAACCTCTTCCCAATATAACGGGGATCTGCATTTTCGACCATACAACGCCTTGTAGGGAGCCATACCTACAGTAGATTGATAACTATTGTTGTAGGCGAACTCCACTAAAGGCAAAAACTTCTCCCAATTCTTCCCAAAGTCTAACACACATGCCCGAAGCATGTCTTCCAAGATCCTGATTGTTCTCTCAGACTGGCCATCAGTTTGTAGATGATATGCAGTACTGAAGCTCAACTTAGTTCCCATGGCCTCTTGCAACTTCTACCAAAAATGAGATATGAATCTGGGATCCCTATCTGACACTATACTCTATGGCACACCATGCAATCTCACAATATTAGCAACATAAAGTTCAGCTAACTTATCAAGGCTATCCTGTTTGTTCACGGAAATAAAATGTGTAACTTTAGTCAAGCGGTCCACAACAACCCAAACAGAATCACATCCTCTCGAAGATCTAGGAAGATCGGTCACAAGGTCCATTGTTATATGTACCCACTTCCATTGCGGAATTGACAACGGCTGTAGAAGTCCGGCTGGCCTCTGATGCTCAACTTTAACCCTCTGACAAGTCAAACATCTGGATACATACCTAGCAATCTCCCTCTTCATATTGTTCCACCAGAAGTGTTGTTTCAAGTCTCTATACATTTTTGTACTGCCCGGGTGAATCGTATACCTCAAATTAAGTGCCTCGGACAGGATCTCATTCTTCAAAGTCGGATCACCAGGAACACATACTCTATCCCTGAATCTGAAGATACCATCTGCATGTAATTTAAACTCCAACTCTCCCCCTTTAGCTTTTTCTTGGATCTTCAAGATGTGAGGATCAGTCTTCTAAGCCTCTCTGATCTGTGCTAGCAACCCTGACTGAATCTGTAAACTAGCAAATCGAATCCCTACCTTAGTAGCTTCTGGCTTCCATGAACAAATTTCATCCAAAGTCTCCCAATCCTTGATAATTAAGCTAGCAACAGTAGCCTTTCGACTCAAAGCATCAGCAACAACATTCGCCTTACCTGGCACGTAGTTAATAGAACAGTTGTAACCACCCAATAGCTCTAGCCATCTCCGCTGCCTGATATTCAGATCCTTCTATGAAAACAAATACTTGAGACTCTTGTGGTCAGTAAAAATTTCAAATCTGCAACCCCACAAGTAATGACGCCACTTCTTCAAAGCAAACACAACTGCAGCTAACTCAAGATCATGTGTAGGGTAATTGACTTCATATGGTTTCAACTTCCTAGAAGCATAGGCAATCACCTTACCATTCTGCATTAAAACACAGCCCAATCCTTCCTTAGATGCATCACTGTAGACAACGAAGTTCTCTGTTCCCTCAGGTAAAGCTAATATAGGAGCTGTAGTTAGTCTCTTCTTCAATTCTTGGAAACTGGATTCACATTTGGCATCCCAATTGTAAGCAACTTTCTTCCGAGTCAACTGGCTCAAAGGCCCAGAAATTTTGGAGAAGTCTTTACCAAATCTCCGGTAGTAACCTGCCAATCCAAGAAAACTCCGAATCTCTGACACCGTCTCAGGTCTCTTCCAAGATGAAACAACTTCAATCTTAGCTGGGTCCACTAAAATTCCTCGATCTGAAATGATATGGCCTAGAAAAGATATCTTATTCAACCAGAACTCACACTTGCTGAATTTAGCAAAAAGCTTGTTTCCCTGCAAAGTCTGAAGCACAATCTTCAAGTGTTGCTCATGTTCAGCCTCGTTCTTCGAGTACACTAAAATGTTGTCAATAAAGATTACGACAAACTGATCAAGGTAAGGTCGGAAAACTCTCTGCATCAAGTCCATGAATGCGGCTGGTGCATTCGTCAATCCAAACGGCAACACAACAAATTCATAGTGGCTATATCTAGTCCTGAATGCCGTCTTCAGTATATCATAACTCCGAATCCTAAGTTGATAGTAACCCTGCCTCAAATCAAATTTAGAGTAAACACTCGCCCCCTGCAACTGGTCAAACAATTCTTCAATCAATGGCAAGGGGTATTTATTCTTAATCGTGACTTGATTAAGTCCCCTGTAATCAATGGATAACCGTAGTGTGCCGTCTTTCTTTCTCACAAACAACACAGGCGCACCCCACGGCGAAGAACTAGGTTGTATAAACCCTTTCTCAAGCAAGTTCTGAAGCTAAATTTTTAACTCCTGAAGTTCAGCCGATGCCATTCTATAAGGACTCCTAGAAATTGGCGCGGTGCCTGGCACAAGATCAATCACGAACTCAATCTCCCTATCCGGTGGTAAAACCGGTAATTCCTCGGGAAATACACCAGGGAAGTCTCTAACAATCGGAACCTCATTCAAACTCAACTTATCAGTAGGCTGATTGATCAAATAAGCTAAGTAAGCTTCACAACCCCTATTCAACAACTTAGAAGTCTTGATCGCTGATAAAAGAGGAATTCGGGCAGCCCTGCAGTTCCCAACAATCTCTAGTACCGGTAGGTCAGGAACCTGAAGATAAACGATCTTTGTTCTACAATCCAACTGAGCATAGTACTTCCCCAACCAGTCCATTCCCAAAATGATTCAAAGTCACGGAATGGCAATATAATTAAATCAGCAGGAAATTTACGGTTCTCAATACATATATCACAAGATTTGCAAATAGACTCAGTAACAAATTTTGCACCCAAAGGCGTACTAACTTCAACTTCATGCGGCAATTTATCAATGCAAACATTCACATATCGTGCACATGCAGGAGTTATAAATGAATATGTAGCTCCGGGATCAATCAAAACTTTAACTGGCTGAGTATTGAGAAGAAAGGTACCTTCTACTATAGTTGTAGTATCGGGTAGCTCCTCTGCATTTAGTGCAAAGACCCTAGCCTGAACCCTCTGTGCTGGACGTGCACCTACAGCCCTATTCTGAACACCTTGGCCTCCACCACGACCTTGAACATTGTTATACTTAGGGCAATCTCTCACCCTATGATCATCACTGCCACAACCCGTACATTTACCACTCTTCCTCCAGCAGTTAGCCTCAATATGCCCCGATCGATTACAATAATTACACTGCTGATTTTGCCTTACAACAGTGTTTCCCATATGTGCTGGGGCTCTAGTAGTAATAGGAACTGTACTTCCCTGCTGAGGTATAGTCATAGCTGGCCTAGCCTGAATCTGCTGCTGTGGCTAATACGGATGTTGCTGAGGAACCTGTGCAGAAGTCTGATACTGCCTCGGCTGACTCTGGCTGCTCTGGCCCAAATACTGCTTCTTACTCGGCTGACTGCTCTCAGCTAACATCTCAGCCTTCCGTTTTTCAAACTTCGAGGCTGCCTGAAATGCCTCGGGAAAAGTAGTGTAGGTCTGCCCAGTCAAATGTAGCTGTATGTCCATTCTCAGCCCACAGACAAACCTATGTATCATACTCCTAGTCGGCCGTACCAACTCGGGCATATACCTCGACAGGCTAACAAACCTAGCCTCGTACTGTGCAACAGTCATATTTCCCTGCTTCAGGGTCACAAACTCGTCCTCCCTCCTTTCCATAGCCATCTCGGGAATATACTTATCCCGAAACTCACTTACAAAATCATCCCATAAATGTCGAACATCCTCACAATCCCACCTCAATCTAACAGTATTCCACCACTGCTCTGCATCACTCTCAAACAGGAATGACGCATAATCTATTCTTGCCTCATAAGTGTACCTCAAAGCAGTGAAAATTTTCTCGACACGGTTAATCCATCTCTCAGCCGCCTCATCATCTGGCTCTCCGAATAACTTTCCCGGCTCGTGCCTCAGAAATTTCTCTAACTGATTATTCTCAACTCTGTACCCCTGTCCACCAGGATTAGCTTGATTTCCCTGGGGATTATTCCTGTCTTGCCTCTGCTCATGCAGCACCTGTGTAATCCGGTCTACTGCAGTAGTCATAGTAGCCATAAACTGCTTAGGCAACGGCTGCTGACCCTGTTCTGCTGCCTCTTCATCTGATCCTATACCTTGAGTACCACGACGTGGTGGCATAGTAGCAATTCACAATAGCTGGCAACATTTAAAAGCAGTTTATAGACAAAAATATAGCACATAAGATTAGATAACACTCAAGTCAATAACAATCAAACATTCTAACACATAATTCACATAACACAAGTTTGACATGCCAAACTAATTCACTTTAAACACATAAGCACTCTAAGTTCACAAAGTCATGCTATAGCATTTTCTTTCCACTTAACAATTATACAATAACACTCTAGCATTTTGGACCTTTACCCCACAGACCGAGAAACATATCCCGGCTCATGCAAGACTATCATGCTCTGATACCACCTAAAGATGTCACGCCCCGACCCGACCCCTCAAAAGGCCAAGCCCGGACCCGACACACGGACGGAGTCTCCTCTGTACCGCGGACGATCCGAAAACCCTAAAATCAATATAATACTTGCGAAAGCCATAAAATAATCAAAACAAGCCGATTTTCTTTAAAACATACATTTCTTATTAACCAACTTTGCAACCCAAAAATGATATGCATACTACACAAGTATTTATGCCACTAATCAATTCCATTAGCATGCATTTCCTTACTAGTCACAAGGGTATAAGTTTACAACTTTACATTCTTCCAACTTATACAACATAAGACCGTAAAGGCCTCAAACTAGAAAGTACATACAAGGCTACAATCCACAAAATTAAGCGACATCCAAGCAATATACATAACAAGCAAGGCTCGCACAAAATCTGGTAACCAACCACCAGCAAAGCAGAGAAGGGCTATCACGGAAACACCTCCACCTGCTCCTCCTCCTCTATTACCTCGATAGGCTCTGCTTCAACTACTCCTGTAAAAATATAGTATAGAGAGGAATGAGCAAAAACTATTGCTCAACGAGGGCAATTGGTCTCAAGGACAGAGATTAAAGGAATATGCAATGCAATTAGTCAAGCAATACATACAATTATCATATAGAGGTACAACAAAGCCAACAATAAAGCAAGGCAAGTATTTAAAGCTGCAAACACTCATTCAAAGGATACGATACTCTTTTCACAAGCAACTTTCAAACACAAATTCGATGACGACGCGCCGGCCCAAACCACCTTATAACACCAGTTTGGAATACCCCGGAAGTATCCATCAACCTACGACCCAAAACTCCCTGGGAGGCAACCCAAGCGAGAAGAGGGAATAGCAGCGGAGCTAGAGCAACCAACACTGGCAACCCGAGGCTACCCAGAGAGGCCCATCACTCACGCGCGAGACACTATGCAATGCAAGACTCGATACAAGGCGATAAACAAGCGATAAAGCCACACGTGGGAGAATAACAAAGTAGGTTACTCTCGCACGCAATAGCAACAATTGATAAGCATTTCAATCCAAATCAATTCAAACAAGTATTTCAAGCAACCCTAAGCATTTCCAAACGAGCCACGAGTTCTAGAAACCGACTTCACCAATCCTCCTAGGTCACCATAAGGCACGTCTAAAGACCCCGAAACCTTACTTTACCCTAGAACTCGCGCAAAGCCCCGATTTCCCCCTTTCTCGTTTGAACTACAACTATACCAACCAAACACCCAACCAACGCCATAATTGCACCAAAAGTGCTTCCATGGCCTCCCGAAACAATGCCAACACGCAAAACAAGAAAATGATAAACTCGACCTAAACGACCCCAACTTTCAACATGGCTTAATTCTCATTTTTTCCATTACGCAACCCAAACAAACCATGCATTTAGGGATTCTAACACACCTAGCACAATTCTACATCAACGGACAGCATAACGGAACAACTTCATCGTTCTAAGTGTTTACTATTCATAAAACACTATTCAACAACTAGTTTAAACTACAATCTCAACATTTAACCGTAGAAAATGTTAAAAAGCTATAAATACACATTCTACAATTGCCAATGAACATTTTAGAAGCATCAAAATGATTTAAACAACAATCTACGGATAAAATCTAAAAATCATAAAGTTGATACACTAAACATTTAAATGCGCAAATAACATGATTCCCTCACCTTAGGCACTCCTAGTCGCTAGGAAAACAATGCTAGTCACCTCGGAAACCACCCCGCACGACCTCACGCGAAGATTGATCGATTGAAAGGTTGAAATTTTTTTTTCCTTCTTGGTTTCGGCCTGGTCTTCTCTGTTTCAGCTGCTATTTTTTTTTATTTTCCTTTGTTTTAAGCTTATTTAAGTGCTAAGTCAAATGGTCAAAGGTCAAGCCTTGGTCAACTACTTAAATCTTGGTCAAAAGGCCTTATTTTGTGCATTTTAAAGCCATTCTAACTAGAGAAAAATTAATTATAGTTAGCAACAATTAAAATATAAAATTTAAGTCATCTAAATACTAGTTTCACTATTTGCTGAGGACTAGAAACCGTTCTCTAGCTATCGCTCCCTAAATGCAATGCACGTTGCGACGGCAAGAAAGTAACAATTAATTCTCAAAGAATTTAAGGAATATAATTTTCAAAATAATAAACAAGTAATTTTCACATTCCGGGCTCGGGTATTACAGGAAGTGTGGGACTCGATAAAATTAGTGCGAGGTATAATTTAATTAAAGACCAATTAAATATTTTCACAAGTTGATTTTTTGCTTGAAGAATGTTCCTTGATGATTGTAGAATATGTATTTATGAGTTTTTAGCATTTTCTACGATTGAATTTGGCTATTGCAATTTAAATTGTTAATGGAATAGTAAACCCTCCTTTTGTAAAATTTGCTCGGTATTGCGTTCTGTTGATGTGGAAAGGTGATAGATATGCTAGAATGCTTAAATGTACGGTTTGTTTGGGTTGTGTAATGGAAAAATGAAGAAAAATATCTTGGTTCATGTTGGGGTCATTTTGGTCGAGGTTGGCATTTCCTTGTTTTGCTTGATGGCATTGTCTCGGGAGGCCATGAAATACTTTTGGTGTAGTTATGGTGTTGGTTGGGTGTTTGGTTAGCGTAGCTGTAGTTCAAACGAGCAAAGGGAGAAATCGGGGCTTTGCGGGAATTCTAGGTTAAAGTAGGGTTTCGTGGCTTTTAGTCATGCCTTACGGTGTCCTAGGATGAGTGGTGAAGTCAGGTTCCAAAACTCGTGGCTCGTTTGGAAGTAATAGCAATTTAAAAGTTGGGGCCGTTATGTGTTTTGTTGGTTTTTATAATGCTTTGGCTTTTAGAATGCTTATTGTTGCTTATTATGCTTTTTATAGTTGGTTGTGATTGAAATGTATACCAATTGTAACTATTGCGTGCGAGGGTAACCTAATTTGTTATTCTCCCACGCGCAACCCTATCGCTCGATTGTTGCATTGTATATTGTATTGCATTCATAGAGTCAAGGGCGGGTGTGATGGGCCTCTCTAGGTAGCCTCGGGTTGCCAAGGTTGGTTGCTCTAGCTCCATGTCCTATTCCTTTTCTTGCTTGGGTTGCCTCCCAGGAAGATTTGGGTCGTAGTATTGATTGGGTACTTCCAGAGTATTCCAAACTGAAGTTATAAGGTGGTTGGGCGGGCGCGTCGTCATCGAAATTGTGATTGAAGTTGCTCGTGGAAAGTGAATTGTATCCTTTAATTGAGTGGTTATAGTTTTAGTGTTTAAAATGATTGTCTTGACTTATTTGATTGGCTTAGCCTTGTTGTTCTTAAGTGTTTAGATTGATTGACCTATTTGATTATTTCCATTGCACTCCTATCTCACCTCCGTCTCGTGAGATTGTTTAACCCTTGCTGAGCAATAGTTTTTGCTCATCCCTTTCTATACCATATTTTATAGGAATAGTTGAGGCTATTCATATTGAGGTGCTCGAGGAAGAGGAGGAGCAGGTGGAAGTGTTTCCTTGATTGGACTTTATTTGCTTAGCTGGTGGTTGGTTACCAGACTTTTGTGGCAGGCCATGCTTGATGTACATGTTGCTTGGTTATTACTTTATTTTGAGGCTTATAGCCTTGTATATAGTTTCTATTTTGAGGCCTCTATGGTTTAGTACTATATAAGTTGAAAGTTTTTAAAGTTGTAATGTTGTACTCGAATAACTAGTAAAGAACTGCATGCTAATGTTTTATATCTCTTAGTGGCATAAGTAACTGCGTAGTATGCATGACATTTGGGCTTTTGAACCGATGTAACGTTAATGAGAGGATGTATGTTTTAAAGGAAGTTGTCTTGTTCCAAATGAATATTGTAGTTTCCGCATGTATTTTGTTGAATGTAGGGGTTTCGGATTGTCCACAGTACAGAGGAGAGTTCGTCCGTGTGTCGGGTCCGGACTTGGCCTTTTGCGGGGTTGGGTCGAGCCGTGACATCTTAGGTGGTATCAAAGCATGATAGTATTGCGTGAGCCAGGATATGTTTCTCGGTCTGTGGGGTAAAGGTCTAATTGATAAAGTGTTATTGCATGATATTTAACTGAAAAGTGTTATAGTATGATCATGTGAACTTGGAGTGTTTATGTGCTTAAGTGACTAGTTTGACATGTCAATTGCGTGTTATATGAATCGTTTGATAGGATATTCAATTGTTATTGACTTGAGTGTTATCTAATCTTATGTGTTATATTTCTGTCTATAAACTGCTTTTATATGTTGCCACAGCTACTGTAAGTTGTTACTATGGCACCATGTCGTCGTACTCGGGGTCAAGAGGCAGAGGCAGAGGCAAAGCAGCAGAACAAGGTCAGTAACCAATGCATGAACAGTTTATGGCTACTATGACCGCTGCAGTTAACTGGATTACTCAGGTACTGCATGAGCAGAGGCAAGAGCAGAATAATAATCCCTAGGATAATCAAGTTAATTTTGAACAATCAGTTGGAGATATTCCTTAGGCATGAGCTGGGTAAGTTCTTCGGAGAACCGAATGACAAGGCAGCCGAGAAATGGCTTAACCATATGCAGTATTCCTGTTTGAGGGCGTCGCAAAACAATGGTGGAACACTGTTAGGCTGAGGTAGGACAGTGAGGATGTTCCACATTTATGGGATGACTTCGTGAGTGAGTTTTGGGACAAGTATATTCCCAAGATGGCTAGGGAAAGGCAGGAAGAGGAATTTGTGAGCCTGAGGCAGGGAAACATGATTGTCGCAAAATATGAGGCCAGATTTGTCAGATTGTCGAGGTATATGCCTGAGCTGGTGCAACCAGCTAGGAGGATGATTAGCAGGTTTGTTCGTGGGCTGAGAATGGATATACATTTGCATTTGACTGGACAGCAGTACGCTACTTATCCCGAGGCATTTCAAGTAGCCTCAAAGTTTGATAAACGGAAGTCAAAGATGGTAGCTGAGAATAGCCAGCCTAGTAAAAAACAGTACTTTGCCTAAAGCGGCTAGAGTCAATAGAGGTAGTATTAGACTTTTGTTCAGGTTCCTCAGTAGCGCCCGTATCAGCCTCAGTATCACATTCAGGCGAGACCAGCTGTGACTAAACCTTAGCAGGGAGGTACAACTACTACCACTGTCAGAGCCCCCGTACCTATGGGAGGCACTGTTGTAAGACAAAATCAGCAATGTAACTTTTGTAATCGATCGGGCATATTGAAGCTAACTGTTGGAGGAAGAGTGGCAAGTGCACTGGATTTGGGAGCAATCAACACAGGGTGAAAGATTGCCCTAAGTTTAAGAATGTTCAGGGTCATACTGGAGGCAAGGGTGTGCAGAATAGGACTACAGGTGCAACTCCAGCACAGAGGGTTCAGGCTAAGGCCTTTGTTCTTGATACAGAGGAGTTACCCGATACCACAGCAATAGTGGAAGGTACCTTTCCTCTCATTACTCAGCCAGTTAAATTTTTGATTGATCCCGGGGCTACGCATTCATTTATAACTCCTACATGTGCACAATCTGTGAATGTTAGCATTGATAAACTACCACATAAAGCTGAAGTCAGTACACCTTTAGGCATAAAATTTGTTACTGAGTCTATTTGCAAATCTTGTGATATATTCATTAAGGACCGTAATTTTTCTGCTGATTTAATCATACTGCCCTTTCGTGACTTTGAAATCATATTGGGAATGGACTGGTTAGGGAAATACTATGCACAATTGGACTGTAGAACAAAATTTTTTTATTTTCAGATTCCTGACCAACCAGTGCTTGAGATTGTTGGGAACCACATGACTACTAGAACACCCATTTTAACATCAATCAAGGCTTCCAAGTTGTTGAATAAGGGCTATGAAGCTTACCTAGCTTATCTAATCAATCAACCTACTGATAAGTTGAATTTGAACGAGGTTCCAATTGTTAAGGACTTCCCTGGTGTATTTCCCGAGGAATTATTGGGTTTACCACCTAATAGGGAGATTGAGTTTGTGATTGACCTAATGCCGGGCACTGCGCCAATTTCTAGAACTCCTTCTAGAATGGCACCGACTGAACTTCAAGAATTGAAAACTCAGCTTCAGAACTTGCCTGAGAAAGGGTTTATACAACCTAGCTCTTCGCCGTGGGGTACGCCTGTGTTGTTTGTGAGGAAGAAAGACGGCACGCTACGGTTATGCATTGACTATAGGGGACTTAATCAAGTTACGATCAAGAATAAATACCCCTTGCCGTTGATTGAAGATTTGTTTGACCAACTACGGGCTGCGAGAGTGTACTCAAAATTTGACTTGAGGCAAGGTTACTATAAACATAGGATTCGGAGTGATGATATACCTAAAACAACATTCAGGACTAGATATGGTCATTACGAATTTGTTGTGCTACCATTTGGGTTGACAAATGCACCAACAGCATTCATGGATTTAATGCAGAGGGTCTTTCGACCATATCTTGATCAATTTATCGTAATCTTCATTGACAATATTCTAGTATACTCTAAGGATGAGGCTGAACATGAACAACATTGGAAGCTTGTACTACACACTTTGCAAGAAAACAAGCTTTTTGCTAAATTTAGCAAGTGCGAATTCTGGTTGAATCAAATATCTTTTCTGGGCCATATCATTTCACATCAAGGAGTTTCCATAGACCCAACTAAGATTGAAGTTGTTTTGTCCTGGAAGAGACTTGAAACTGTGTTAGAAATCCGTAGCTTTCTGGGATGGGCAGGTTACTATCGGAGATTTGTCAAAGAATTTTCCAAAATTTCTAGGCCTTTGACACAGTTGACTTGAAAGAAAGTTAGCTACAATTGCGATGCTAAATGTGAATCTAGTTTCCAAGAACTAAAGAAGAGACTAACTACAGTTCTTATACTAGCTTTACCTGAAGGTACATAAAACTTTGTTGTCTACAATGATGCGTCTAAAAAGGGATTGGGTTGTGTTTTAATGCAGAACGGTAAGGTGATTGCCTATATTTCTAGGAAGTTGAAACCATATGAAGTGAATTACCCTACACATGATCTTGAGTTAGCTGCAGTCGTGTTTGCTTTGAAGATGTGGTGTCATTACTTGTGGGGTAGCAGATTTGAAATTTTTACTGACCACAAGAGCCTCAAGTACTTGTTTCACAAAAAGATCTAAATATGAGGCAGCGGAGATGGCTAGAGCTATTAAGTGGCTATAATTGTTCTATAAATTACGTGCCAGGTAAGGCCAATGTTGTTGCAGATGCTTTGAGCCAAAAGGCTACTGTTGCAAGCCTAATTATCAAAGATTGGGAGACTTTGGAAGAAATTTGATTGTGGAAGCCAAAAGCTACTAAAACTGGGATTCGGTTTACTAGTTTGCAAATTCAATATGGATTGTTAACACAAATCAGAGAGGCTCAAAAGACTGATCCTCGGATCTTGAAAATCCAAGAAAAAGCAAAAAGGGAAGAGTCGAAGTTTAAATTACATGCATATGGTATCTACAGATTCAGGGACAAGGTGTGTGTTCTTGGTGATCCGATTTTGAAGAATGAAATTCTGTCCGAGGCACATAATTCAAGATATACAATTCACCCGGGCAGTACTAAAATGTCCAAAGATCTGAAACAACACTTCTTGTAGAGCAATATGAAGAGGGAGATTGCTAGGTATGTATACAGGTTTTAACTTGCCAGAGGGTTAAAGTTGAGTATCAGAGGCCAGCAGGGCTTCTACAACCGTTGTCAATTCCGCAATGGAAATGGGTACATATAACAATGGACCTTGTAACTAATTTTCCAAGACCTCCAAGAGGGTGTGATTATGTTTGGGTTGCTGAGGACCAATTGACTAAGGTTTCACATTTTATTTATGTGAACAAATAGGATAGCCATGATAAACTAGCTGAGCTTTACATTGTTAACATTATGAGACTCCATGGTGTACCGAAGAGTATAGTATCAGATAGAGATCCCAGATTTAGTTCTCGTTTTTGGCAGAAGTTGCAAGAGGCCATGGGAACTAAATTGAGCTTCAGTACTGCATACCATCCACAAACTGAAGGCCAGTCTGAGAGAACTATCAGGATCTTGGAGGACATGCTTCAGGCATGTATGTTGGACTTTAGGAAGAACTGGGAGAAATTCTTGCCTTTAGCAGAGTTCGCCTACAATAACAGTTACCAATCTACTATAGGTATGGCTCCCTACGAGACATTGTATGGTCGTAAATGCAGATCCCCATTGTACTGGGAAGAGGTTGGAAAGATGAGAATAGATGATCCAACTGTGTTACCTGAGAAAATTAAGATGGTAGATAATGTTCACCTTATTCGCCAGCATATGCTTACAGCTCAGAGTCGTCAGAAGAGTTATGCGGATAAGCATCATCAGGATCTCGAGTTTGCATTGGGTAATCAGGTGTTTCTTAAGATATTCCCTCGAAAGGGGTTGATTCGGCACAATAAGAGTAGAAAACTTAGTCCTAGGTTTGTGGGTCCATTTGAGATCACCGAAAAGGTAGGTCCCTTAGCTTACCGTTTAGTTTTACCTCTGAGCTTGTGGAGACTGCACGATGTCTTTCATGTGTCAATGTTAAGGAAATATCATCCAGATCCTTCACTTGTACTTGAACCGGAACCTTTTGCAGATTGAGGAGAAGTAAACTTATGAGGAAAGACCGTTCGAATTGTGGATCGAAAAGTCCGGGAGCTTCGCAGAAAGAGTATTCCGATCGTAAAGGTTATGTGGAGGCATCACGGGTTAGAGGAAGCAACTTTGGAGATAGAGGACCAGGTTCAGAGTCAGTATCCAGAGTTATTTGTTAATCAGGTAAGAATTGCGTGGACGCAATTGTTTTAAGGGGGAGATGGTGTAATACCCGAGCCCAGAACATGAAATTTTTCTGTTTCTTTTTCTGAAAATTTTATTTTTCTTATATTCCATGATATTTATATGTCATTCGTTCATTGTCGCTATGTGCATAGCATATCGGGAGTGATAGTTAGGAAATGATTTCTAGTCCTCAGTAAATAGTAAAAATTGTATTTATAGGTTTAGTATTTTGGTAGTTAGTATTTTAGTTGCTAGTTGTTGGAATTGTAGTTTATGCTTTGTTTTCAATTAAAATGACTACCAAATAAACTAAGACTTGACTTTTAATTGACCATTGACCTTTGACCATTTGAGTTGTCACCTTATAAGCATAAAATATATACAAAATCAATACACAAACACAAAGCAAAAGCTAGCCAAAACAGAGACTTCAAGGGGAAAAAGGATAAAAAAAGATTTTTCAAGCCAAATCTTCAAATCTTCGCATAGGGTTGCTGAGGATCGTTCCCGAGGCTCTTAACGTGGTTTTCCTAGCATCTACTAGCGGCTAAGGTAAGGGATGCATCGTTATTTGCGCATTTGAGTGACTTGTGTCTAAACTTTAATTTTTGAGATTTATCCATAGATCGTTATTTTATCTGTTTTGTTGCTTGAAGAATTTTCCTTGATGATTGAAGAACATGTATTTATGAGTTTTTAGCATTTTCTATGGTTGAATTTGGCTATTGCAATTTAAATTGTTAATGGAATAGCAAACCCTCGTTTCATAAAATTTGCTCTGTATTGCGTTATGTTGATGTGGAAAGGTACTAGATATGCTAGAATGCTTAAATGTATAGTTTGTTTGGGTTGTGTAATGGAAAAATGGAAAAAACATGTCTTGGTTCATGTTGGGGTCGTTTTGGTCAAGGTTGGCATTTCCTTGTTTTTTGTGATGGTATTGTCTTAGGAGGCCATGGAAGCACTTTTGGTATAGTTATGGCGTTGGTTGGGTGTTTGGTTAGCATAGATGTAGTTCAAATGAGCAAAGGGAGAAATCAGTGCTTTGCGGGAATTCTAGGTAAAAGTAGGGTTTCGTGGCTTTTAGTCTTGCCTTACGGTGTCCTAGGATGAGTGGTGAAGTTAGTTTCCGAAGCTCGTGGCTCGTTTGGAAGTAGTAGCAATTTGAATGTTGGGGTCGTTTGTGTTTTGTTGGTTTTTGTAATGCTCTGGCTTTTAGAATGCTTATTGTTGCTTATTATGCTTGTTACAGTTGGTTGTGATTGAAACGTATACCAACTGTAGCTGTTAAGTACGAGGGTAACCTAATTTGTTATTCTTCCACGCGCGGCTCTATCGCTCGATTGTTGCATTGTATATTGTATTGCATTCATAGAGTCAGGGGCGGGTGTGATGGGCCTCTCTAGGTAGCCTCGGGTTGCCAGGGTTGGTTGCTCTAGCTCCATGTCCTATTCCCTTTCTTGCTTAGGTTGCCTCCCAGGAAGATTTGGATCGTAGTATTGATTGGGTACTTCCGGGGTATTCCAAACTGAAGTTATAAGGTGGTTGGGCCGGTACATCGTCATCGAAATCGTGATTGAAGTTGCTCGTGGAAAGTGAATTGTATCCTTTAATTGAGTGGTTATAGTTTTAGTGTTTAAAATGCTTGTCTTGACTTATTTGATTGGCTTAGCCTTGTTGTTCTTAAGTGTTTAGATTGATTGACCTATTTGACTATTTGCATTGCACTCTTCTCTCACCTTCATCCCGTGAGACTATTTAACTCTCGCTGAGCAATAGTTTTTGCTGTGAAACCACATATTTTACCTTTGCAAAGAAATGTGTGTTTTGACCTGTTTATGTCTTATATGAGTTAGAATGTGCTAATTCTATGATTTATATTCCTATTATATGCTATGTGTGCATTCATGAAATTTTTATCAAAATCGGCATCAAAAATTTTATCGTTGGCTTTTTTGAATAGTATTTTGAACGCACGTCCGCTAAAATTTTGACACGTGTGTTTTAAACGTCTTAAAACCTAGTCCTCCATTATTAATAGACCCGTATTTTAATAAAAATTATCTCTGAAACTGATTAGTAATTTAAATAGATTCTACAGGCGAAAATGTACGTTTTTAAGCTACAATAGTTATTTCTGCTCAAAACGACTCTTGCGTTGACGTTCATTGACCTAGCATATATTAAATACAAATTGTATTTCATTTTAAATATTTCTAAAATGGCACAATTGAAAAATGCATTTAAAAGATATTTGAAAAATAAATAATATGACTTTTCACCTTCTTTTGCAAAAATCGAGTTTTTAACCGAGTCGGGTGTTAATGTAAGCAAATGGAAATTGGTTTCACCTAAAATAAACCACCCAAAAATAGTCTAAGTGTTAAATGCATGTTGGTGAGCAAAATAGTCAAGAACAATAATTAAAAGACTAAAAATACTAATTAAAAGACTAGAAATTCAACTTTGACTTTTATTATTTGTGTTGACCTTGAACTTATATCATCAACACACACTAAAATAGCACAAAAACACCTCCAAAAACACTTACATAACTGAAAATGCCAAGGGCAGCAAAGAGAATGCATTTTTCTAAGGTTTTCAAGTGATTTTCTCATAGATTTTGCAATTCAAGTCCAAATCCCTTCATTCAAAGCTTGAAATTGCTTGTTGGGAATCAATTCTACCTATTTCTAACCTTAGTTTGCATCAAAGGTGAGAGAAAAAATCTAGATCTCAAAGTGCTATTTTTATGTCTTTTCATATAACTGTTTATTTAGCCGGTGAAATGCTAAACCGACTTTAGAGTGTTGCTCAGTAGATGCTAAGGATTGATTATATGGGTTTATAGTAGTTTTGAACAGTGGTAGCATGTATTTTTGTTTTTCGGGTATTAAAATTGAGAATTTGGCCATTTGTTGAATAATTGGAGTTGTCGTGGTTAGAATTGATTGTTGTTAGCTTCTAAAAGTTTGTTAAATACGTGGGAGTAATGTTGTAATGCCTAAATTTTGATTGCGATATCGTGGTGAAAGTCTAAAAATTTCAGCCATGGTGCATTAAGGTTTTAGGGCTGTTGGGCTTAATCTAGATGGATTGTGGTTGGTTTCCAAAGGGGATAATGTAGTTGCTTGAGTGGGTGAGTGATAGAAGCTGGTTTGGGGGTCTTTGGATTAGTAGGTTGTAAGTTATGACTTTTATAAGTTTGGGTTGTCTTTCTTTAAATGTTGAAATAATGTCTTTAGTTGTCTGGGTGGTGTTTGAGTGGTTGAATTATGGGTTGTTGTTGGTTAGAATCGGGTTTGGTTGAGTGGATTAATGCATGTTAAGTTGGATGGCCTACTTTGTCATCTAACTTAGTTGTTGAGTTGTTAATTGTTTAATTGATGATATGTTGTTGAACTATTATTAGTTGATTATTAATTATTGATTATTGATTATTGATGAAGTTGAGAGATAGACAACCTACTTTGTTGTCCTCCTGATATATGGATGATTATTATTATTGTCATGAGTCTTGGTATGTGTGTGCCACCTCTCGGGCGGCATCGGGCTGTCAGGTTGATAACGACATGACTATCATAGGCTACCCCCAGCTCGCATTGTGATAACCCAAACCCGGCATACATTTAATGGCATTTAAATTGCATTTAATTAAGTGTTATCTTAAATGTTAGTGTTTAATTGCATTTTATTACGTGCTTATATTAACTTATTCAATTGTATCTTAACATTAACTTCATAATTCTTTAAAATATTCTAGAAATAGTTAAATTAATTATTTTTAAATAAATAAAGATTATTTTGATTGTTTTGATTATTTTAATAATCGGTTTTAATTGTCTTGCATTAAAATCACTCGGTTTTCAAATAAATGAGAAAAGTAACTCCGAGCCGGAGTGAATTTTAAACTATTCTACTATTCTACTTTTCAAAAAAAATTTAAAGTTTTCTATTATTGCTCATCACTTTATTAACGATCATTTATTGACCGTTCGATCATAGTATTTCAAAAATGAGAGTTAGAGAAATATTATTCGGACTTAGTGAAAAATGTTTTTAGCTTAATTTAACTAGTTTTAGTTGTTTTTCATTTAATTGCATTGTTTTAACTTGAATTAGATTTAATGGCATCAAAATAAGCTTATTTGACCATTTTTAACTAAAGTTTGATTTTACAAATGACCAAAATGCCCTTGTCACCTTTTAAATAATAAAACAAGGCAAAAATCAAATAAAACAATTTGCAAACTGTCATTTATGTCCTTCCATGGCCGAATGGTCTCAAGGAGGAAAAGAAATGATTTTTCTTGCATTTTCTTCTACAATCGTTCGTGGAATTGCTCAGGGGTCGTGGCTCGGGTCCTTGCGGGTCTTGGTCTTCAATCTCTGTAAGGGTTTTCACGCTTTTGTGCATTTAAATTTGAATTTGAATTTTGTGTCAAAATTTTAGATTTGATATATAATGTGTTATAATGCCTGTAATTGCTTGATATAGCTTCCTTTGAGTTCGTAGAGCATTGTTTGATAGTTATTTAGCAATTTTTAGGGTCGAAATTGCGTATTTGAAATTGAGGAAAAACAATGAATAGTGAATTTTGAATACTAAACCCTAGAATTTCGGATTTTGATTCGAATTACGATTGGTTGATTTGGATAGGTTCCATTAGTGATAGAAAGATAAAATGTGCAATAGAAACGGATCGGCCTTTGTTAAAATCAGAAATTAGACAAAGAAACGTAAAGTGGCCGTTTGACCAAAAGTTGACCGTGCTCAAATTGAGTTGGGGCTTTTGCAATTGAGGGCATGGAAGCACTTTTGGCGCTGTTGTGGCGTTGATTGAATGACCGATTAGCATAGTTGTAGTTCAAACGCAGTAGGTGGACTTTCGAGCCTCAGGTGGGAAAGTGAAGTTTAGTGACATAGAAACGTGGTTTGTAGTGCCTGAGTGAATGCAGTGAAATCGGTTTCCTAATCCCGTAGCTCGTTTGCTCGTAATTGCCATTGGAAGTTAGAGATTGAATAGTGATATTTGTCATTTTCGTGTTTGAACTGCTGTTACTTGTTTAATTGGTGTTATTGTTGCTATTAATGATAGTTATGCTTGAAAAGTTAATTGAATGCTAGTATTTATTGTAAATGCTTGATATCTCGTTTATCGCCTCTAATCTGTATTGTTGTGCTATCGCTCGTTTATCGCCTTGTATCGTGTCTTGCATTGCATAGTGTCAGGCGCGTGAGTGATGGGCCTCTCTGGGTAGTCTCGGGCTGCCAGTGTTGGTTGCTCTAGCTCCGTGTCCTATTCCCATTCTCGCTTGGGTTGCCTCCTAGGGAGATTTGGGTCGTAGAATTGATTGGATACTTCCGGGGTATTCCAAACTGAAGTTATAAGGTGGTTGCGCGCTTATTGTCATCGTTGTCAACATCAAGCTCGAGATTGATGTAATGCTCATGGAATCGAATCGAATGGTACATTGCTCGTATGAGTGAACCATAGCCTTCAGAGTGTGGTATAGCTTTGAATGGTTGTGTTAATGCTTTCAGTAATTGCTTATTGTATTGATTGTTTGTCTTGATTGCTTACTTATCAGTTATATTGCTTAACTGTCTTATTTGCATTGCACGACTTTCTTTCTCTCCAATTCAATATATGTCTCGCCCTCACTGAGTATACGTGTTGTGTATACTCACTCCTTACCACCACATTTCAGGAAATGCCATGTTCCCGGGAAAGTTCGTGTTTGAAGAGTTGTATTGCGTGCTATGTGGCTTGAGTTGTCAAAAATGCAAAGGTATATGTTCATGTGTTGTATGTATTTATTGTTAAAAAGAATGTAACTTAAGTTTTACTAGGTTATTGAAGTGGTTTAAAAAGCTAGTTTATGTATTCAGTTAGTATAGTATAACTTCATTGCATGTTTGTATTGTCCAAAGGAAAAAAATTAGAATGGTATGAAAGTCTATTTTATGCAATGGGTTAGTATAGTTTAATTGCCTAGCATGAATGTTCTTGTCAAAGATGAAAAGAGATAGGTTAGCTTTTATACTGGAAATGTATGTATACTCATTGTGTCTAATTGTTGGAAACCGAGGCTCGGATGGCCTTGAGGTGTTTGTATGGTTGGACACGGTGCTGGTCCACTTATATGCTATTACAAGTTTTGTATTTTGCCTAGGAACAGGGGAGACTCCGTCCGTCTTTACCCAAAATTTTATGCCCGGGTTTGGAATTAGGTTGCGATTAGATTGATTGATAGAACTCCCGGTCTCGAGAGGGATCAGGGGTGTTACACGCATGACGGATGTTCCATGGAGGGAGGGGCTAGAGAGGTACCTCGGGTGCGTGAGTAATGGGAAGTTATAAAAAGATGGTTGAGATCGTGATAGCGTTTGGAGCTATACCAACTAGAGTATCCTTTATTGATTGGTTATTATTATTGATGTGCTTATGTTGTTATTGATGATTATTATGTGTTTACTGCTCAAAAGATGATTTCCAAGAAGTATAGTAAATAATGTTAAGAGATCTGTCGAATCCTCACTGGGCTTGTTTTATATAAGCTCACTCTCAAATTATTGCATGCATATAGGTAAAATTGAACAAGATTACGGGTGCGTGCCTCAGGAAGCTGAGAATGTGCCATATGTGGACGATTTCTATGTGCCAGAGTCTTGTCCTTGATATCTGAGATGTAGTTCTCTTTTGTTATCTTGTATATTAAAACTAGATGTTTTGTATTTACTTAGAAGTTTATGATGTATAAGATGTTGTAAAGATAATGGATTTAAATGTTGCTAGCTTAGTAGTCTTGTTTTGGAACATGATTTGGTTGCTAGATTGGTTATATTCTATTTTGGGAAATGTATATTATATAGTAAATGTTTGATGTTGGAACAGAGGCATATAACATATGGATGCAATGGTAAAAGAATGTTTAATGTATATTATGTTTGTGTTGTTAATTATTGAATTGTTTATGGAATTGGTTGTATGAGTTACAAAGAGGTTGGTTTAGAGCCTCGGTATCCAAGTTACAGTCGTTATACTGTCGAAATTCCGTTGCATCCTGACTGATTGTAGTAGGGGTCGAGTTTGGGCATTACATTAAGTGGTATCAGAGCGCATGTTTAGCTGTTAGTCGGGGTATCCTCGGAATGTGGGTTGTGGTCTAAGCATGCAAGTATGTATTAAGTGAAAAAAAAAAGTGAAACATACATTAATATGTTTATGTGATTAATTTACTTATGTGTCTAACTTTCTATGTGACCAATATGCTTTATTTGTTAAGTGAACTAATATGGTCAATATGTTTTATGTGACAACATGCCTTATGTACTCAATGTGTTGTAATTAATGTTCATTGTGTGATTAATGTGTATTATGTGACAAATGAATTTTATATGATCGAAGTGTCTTGTGTGAAGTTAGTTGTTTATGTGGTTTTAATTGTTTATAACTAGCTTGTGTGAAACAACGTGCTTTAGGTGCTCAATGTACTTTAAGTGACTAATGTGAGTTACGTGATCAACTTGCCTTATGTGAAGTTTGTTGCTTATGTGGCTTTAATTGCTTATAACTTGCTTACGTGACGTAACCTGCTTAGGTGATATTTGCTTCCTATGTGCTGAGTTATGCGTTATGTGATAATGTTGTATTGTATGATAATTGCGTATTACGTTGTACTTGTCTTTCATATGATATAGTTGCATACTTGTTTAACTCGTGAGTGACCATTTAATGCCAAAGGAAGCTGCAAGAGCTTTTAGAACCAGAGGTAGGCTGTGATTTTGAGTTATTATTATTCTGATGGTTTATCATTGAGATCTTGATTATTATGCTTATGGATTTTAGTCTCAGTTTAATGGATCTGTTCTTGATGTTCCTTTAGCGAGAATGAAGTTGTTCGAGGAAATAGCAATGTATCTTGATGATTATAATTACTTTTCTTGCTATGTTTAACTTGTTATTACTTGGAGATAGATCATAAGTTGAGGTTTCCATGAGGTTGTGATTAGACACTTTTGGAGTCTCAACTCATATTATACTTTCTTGAGGTTATTTTAGAATGAATTTATTTGAGGAATTAGTGATGTATATTTGTGAATGGAATGAAGTGTGGTATAACATGTGAATATTTTTACTATTTGGGATTGCTATATTATTAATGGATATTTTGGAGTTTTGATCGTTAAACCTTGGAGACAATTGGAGTGATTCCTAACTAAAGTTACTTTATTAGAATATGTAATTGTTGGGAGGTTGAGTTATTTGAGGAAATAAGAATGGATTTTAGTGACTGAACATTTACTTGCCTACATCGAGCTTTTGAGTTCTAGGTGGTATGACTTTCTAAATTGTTAATTGGGGATTCTCTTGTGTTATAATGAGTTAGTATGAATCTGTATTGTGTTATCAGATTTTGGAGTCTTCATCAGTGAATTTTGTTGGGTAATTGATTATTTATCTTGTTTAGTGATTGGTCTGGTGAAGAATATAAATTTTGGAGTGATTGTATGACTCCTCAGGTTCTCTAGATCTCCTTAGTGTCTTGTTTTGAAGAGAGATAGATTGTAGGATTTGACTTGTTGGTATTTAAGTGTGTAGATAGGACACCCCTTTTGTGCTTCCTAATTCTATTGGTCTTATTATTCTTTTCTACTCTACTCTCACTTATTTGAGGGAGAGTTATACTTTTCTAGCATATCAATTGTTCCTTGAAAGTTATGCTTATTAGATTAATGGATCCTATACTCATTTGACATTGTTTCTATTCTTAACATTCATATTTGCTTCTTATAGCAATGTCGCTTATTGAAGCTAAGGTTTGAGACTTCTATATTTCATTCTATATCTCTAGCCATTGGTTTCATATTTCATTTCATCCTATTACTGTTCATTTGAAAGTAATTTCTCCTTTGGTATACCATTTTACTTGATCGAATTTCACTTGCTTGATGTACTCCTTACTTAAGTACATCATTATCATTCTTTTTAATCCTTGTTAATCCTATTCTTTTAGTATTAAATCTTGAGCTATTACTTTGTTTGTAATTGCTCATTCAATATACTCAGCACTATCCTTTCTTATTTGAAATTCTTTGGTATTGCGTGCTGAGATACTCTTGCCACTCATGTTTTCTATTGAATTAATCATCTCTTATTTCTTAATTTCATTTCGCCTCAAGTACAACTTACTTGTTGGTTCCTTGAACAATCATCGAGAATTGAAATGTTTCCTTGTTCAGGAATGTTTGTTCAACATACTCAACATTGTTTTGACTTGTCATCATCCTTTGTTCGTACTTATTTAACTGATAGGTGCTGAGACATTCCATATCCTAGTTATCATGCTTTCTCATTACACTACTAGCCTCTTGATTCTCTAACCTGTTTGACCTCTTGTTCACTTGATTGTTGGCTCGAATATGACTTTCCATATCATTATTTCCTGGTAAATCTCATAATAGCCATATTCTGACCAATGTTACTTTTGAGATATTCCTTTGATCAGTAATCATTCATGTTATCGTGAATAAGTTTTTAAACCTTCGGGGTGTTCATAGAGCTCTTTTGTGTAGTAGGAGATGATTGATAAGTAGTGGTGTCATGCTAAAACCTGAGAGTTGCAATTTCTTTCATATGCAATATGATGTTAGGTGGGAGAGAATTATGAACTGAAGATTGTCTTGGAATTATGATCATCAACTTGCAGTCAACGGAGTTTATTTCAATTGAGGTCTTTGATTAGGTGTCATCCTAAGAGATAAATAGGAACTAAGAGAAGTATTGTTAAGTATAACGATTGAGGATTTAATTGTCTGTCAGTTCGAGAATTGAGGGGACGCAATTTCTTTAAGGGGGGAAGAATGTGAAACCCCAGATTTTACCTTTGCATAGAATTGCGTGTTTTGACCTGTTTATGTGTTATATGAGTTACAATGTGCTAATTCTGTGATTTATATTCCTATTACATGCTATGTGTGCATTCATGAAATTTTCATCAAAATCGGCAATGAAAATTTTATCGTCGGTTTTTGTAAATAGTATTTTGAACGCACGTCCGCTAAAATTTTTACACGGGTGTTTTAAATGTCTTAAAACCTAGTCCTCCATTATTAATAGACCTGTATTTTAATAAAAATTATTTCTGAAATTGATTAGTAATTTAAACAGATTCTACAGGCGAAAATGTACGTTTTTAAGCTACAATAGTGATTTCTGCTCAAAACGACTCTTGCGTTGACGTTCATTGACCTAGCATATATTAAATATAAATTGTATTTCATTTTAAATATTTCTAAAATGGCACCAATGAAAAATGCATTTAAAAGACATTTGAAAAATAAATAATATGACTTTTCACCTTCTTTTGCAAAAATCGAGTTTTTAACCGAGTCGGGTGTTAATGTATGCATATGAAAATTGTTGTCACCTAAAATAAACTACCTAAAAATAGTCTAAGTGTTAAATGCTTGTTGGTGAGCAAAATAGTCAAGAAAAACAATTAAAAGACTAAAAAGACTAATTAAAAGACTAGAAAATCAACTTTGACTTTTTTTTAATTTTTGTTGACCTTGAGCTTATATCATCAACACACACTAAAATAGCACAAAAACACCTCCAAAAACACCTACATAACTGAAAATGCCAAGGGAAGCAAAGAGAAGGCATTTTTCTAAGGTTTTCAAGTGATTTTCTCATAGATTTTGCAATTTAAGTCCAAATCACTTCATTCAAACCTTGAAATTGCTTGTTGGGCATCCATTCTACCTATTTCTAACATTAGTTTGCATCAAAGGTGAGAGAAAAAATATAGATCTCAAAGTACTATTTTTATATCTTTTCATATAACTGTTTATTTAGCTGGTAAAATACTAAACTGACTTTAGATTGTTGCTCAGTAGATGCTAAGGATTGATTATATGCGTTTATAGCAGTTTTGAACTGTGGTAGCTTGTATTTTTATTTTTCGGGTATTAAAGTTGAGAATTTGGCCGTTTGTTGAATAATTGGAGTTGTGGTGGTTGGAATTAATTGTTGTTAGCTTCTAAAAGTTTGTTAAATACATGGGAGTAATGTTGTAATGCCGAAATTTTGATTGCGATGTCGTGGTGAAAGTCCAAAAATTTCAGCCATGGTGCATTGAGGTTTTAGGCTGTTGGGCTTAATCTAGATGGATTGTGGTTGGTTTCCGTTGGGGATAATGTAGTTGCTTGAGTGGTGAGTGATAGAAATTGGTTTGGAGGTCATTGGATTAGTAGATTGTAAGTTATGACTTTTAGAAGTTTGGGTTGTCTTTCTTTAAATGTTGAAATAATGTATTTAGTTGTTTGGGTGGTGTTTGAGTGATTGAATTATGGGTTGTTGTTAGTTAGAATCGGGTTTGGTTGAGTGGATTAATGTGTTAGAGATATGCCCAAATGCAGTATAGTTAGATGACCTATGTAGGGCATTTTGATGTAAATTTATGTTTTATTAATGGCATTTTGAGTTGACATTCATATTCTCCGTCTTATATTGTATGAATGTGTCCTTATGTTTTTTCTTAGAAGAAATATATTCTAAAAGTTGTTTAGAATATCTTGGCGTATTTCTTTAATATGATTAGCATTAAAAGTTATTCATAGTCCTTAGATTATTCAACCAGGACTAGAATAATCAATTATGGACTATCATATGTAGTTACCTTTGATTAATATATGATATTAATGATAAAGGATGGCGAGCCTCGAGCCATAATAGTATGGGATGCGATTAACTTACATATGAATGATTATTAGTGGAATAGATCATTGAATGTGGCATGAGTAATAAACTACATGACTTTGGATTAATAGTTTTATTACTCGTTGCGATTGTGCAAGTAATCCTCTGACTTGAGAAATTACGGTTGTCTGATATATCGGGGTTTAGATTTTAGCATTAGGACAATGCTTGTCTTTGTTTATAAAGATGGGTTACGGCCTTTTTGCAGTTTACTCCTTCGGTATAGAGATTGACAGGTAATTGTCAACACAGGATCTGTTAACTTCCGATAGGAAGCGATGTCCTATGCGATCTAATTTCGGTAGTTGAATGAGGAAGTCCTTGGCCAAGGCGTGATGATGGAAATGAGTATTTCCATGAATGTCATCTCTCATTCTACCGTTTAGATCTAAGCGTAGAATCGAACCAATGGACTTAATCATATCATGGTCCTTATTCGATCGGGACATATTAACGGAAGGATCGGACTGCACGTTAATTTGCGACTGTAAATAGATTCACAAGAGATTGACTTCATTACCGTATATATTGTCTTGATATGTTACTAGACGTCACTCTAGAACGTGAGGGTATTCCGAGAATGACGGGGACTTTTTTGGAATAGATTAAAAGGGTTTAATGGTCCCTCATCGCTATACGGTGGTGAATCTAGAGAGTCACACACGTTTGAGTATCATGAATAGAGTTTCTATAATGAGCTTACAAAAGGTTTGGAAACGTTAAGGAGTTAACGTTGTTGTATTTGGCCATTAAGTTGTAATGGGCCAAAAATGTAATTATTGAAAGTATTGGGGCCAAAGTATAAATATGAAAAGTTAATTTCCAATAAATTAATCTAATATAGATTAGGATTAATTTAATCATATGTATATATATTTATATATATATATATATATAATTAGCAAAAGATGATGACATCCAAAGGCCAAGATTTGATCTTGATTAGAATCTATGGCTAGGATTAATACTTGGCAAGTTAGTGGAAAAATACATATTTTTCCACTATAATTTTCAGCCCAATAAATGTATATATTAATAGTTACACAAGACACAAAGTTGCATAGGAGACATAAATGCATAGAAGGCTACAATTTCATGACACAAGGTTGTCTTGAAAGCTTGAATGCATGGAAGACTTCAAATGCACAAGACACAAGTATGCATAGATAACATATATGCATAGAAAGCAAGAATGAAAAATCAGAATTTTAACACAACAAAAAGAGCAAGAAAAATCAGATTTTAGAAGGTGAACACACAAGAGCAAAAATCTGAATTTTTTTCTCTCTCTTTTTCTCTCCATTTTCGTCCATTGCTTGGGCAGATTTTTCTCTTGCTTTCAACCCTTGTGTAAGCTCATATTTCCATCCAAATAGCTAGTACATACATTTGGTTTGTGGAGGAGAAGCTCTTGGATGCTTGTGTGGACAAACTAGTGCTTTTGCAAGGTGTGAAAGGCTTGTCATCATTCTTGTAGTGCTTCTTCATCTTCTTGGCTGAATCTTCAAGAGGTATACCTTGATAACTCTTGTTAATTCATATATATAGTTATATATGTAGTATATTTGTTGATTACATGGACTAGACATAAGCTATTATGGTGAATACAAATGTTATAATGCTGAAAAATTTTTGAAATCCTGTTTTTGCTTCCACCTAGCTCATTATGTATGTTGTGATTCACCTATTGCAATGGTCCTTTCAAGTGGTATCAGAGCCTTGTTTGTGTAGTCCATGTAGTCACATATCAATGCTTTAAGTTTCAAGAGTTTTGAGCACAAAAGAACTAGAACGCAATACTTGCATATTTGATGCTTAGAAGTTTTCTGAAAAATGTTTCTGCGCACTGTTTTTGCGTTACTGTTTTGACATAGTAAATGTTGTTGTTTGGGGCTGATTTTTGGATATGTTATGCTATAGAGATAGTAGAATATTTCATCCTCTAATATGCATCTCCTAATTTCGTGGTTAAGTTTTTCATTTTTAGCAAAATCAGTAACCTCACTGATTCTCGCGCTATTCTGGACAGACTGCATAGTGTCTGCTCCGAGAGGCATAACTCAGTGAGTTTAACTCCGAATTGAGATCCGTTTGATTCTAAAACTATCTACACTCGAAGAGCTATCTCCCTGTAAAATTTCAGAATTTTTGGAGAACTGTAGATATGTTAAATGAGTCAAATAAGTTGGTGCATGTGCAGCAGATTTATGATATGTCATAAAATTGAAAGCTATGACAAACTAAGAACTCAAATCGGACCATGAAATGATAAAGGATTTGTGTTGGGCCTTATTCAACAAATATGTGTTTAAAATGGTTTTATTGAGTTCTTTTATGTGTTGTTTAACATGAGATGTTAAAAGGTCAAAATATGAAACTTGTTGCATTGCTTGTTTACTATCTAACTTGCATTGCTTAGTTGATTATGTATATGATGCATTTACTTTGCTTTATGAGTTTGTGTGGATGAATGGATGGTTAATTTGATCATGGACTTGGTTAGTGGATGAATGATTGGTTGTAATTTCATTAGATGGCTTTGTAACTAATTTAATCATTCGTTTGGGTTGTAATAGAGACATAAGTCTCAATTTATTTTCTTGCACTTGAGAGAACCTTGTAGTGAGGCATAATGTATGTAAATCTTCAAGGAGTTTGCAAGAAGATTATTCAAGGCGTTTAAGGAGTTGGGAGGCCATTGGATGTTTGGTGAAATCAAGAAGTCAATACCGTGGAAGACATTTGATGTGCTTACTAGGTTTAGGGTTTTTCTTGATTTAATTTAGTCCAAGTCCATGATCCACCATCATATATTTTGCATATTTGCTATTTTATTTGCTATATGTGATGTTAGCTTATTTAATAGTCTTATGTGCATATGTGAGATCTTATGATGTTTCAAACCTCCCTACGTGCAAACTCACATTAGATTTAAATGGTAAAAGAGTTTATCGTAGCCCACCGCCATCCTAGAACTTATCAACTTAAAATGGTTATTTCTTGTCTAACCCAAAGGTAGAAAGATATAGCTCACAATAAGTTTCAATGAGATTCTAGCATACATAGTGATGTAGTTGTGTACCAATATCATGTGGCCAAGAACACACTAAAGTTGAGGTCATAGGATTCAAATTGTCGCATAACGTTTAGATGGCGGATTTGATCTAACTAAATCACTTAGTCAATAAGGCACTAAAGCTGAGATTAAAGTGATTTGGGGGCTAAAATTGACCATATCCTATTTAGAGAAATAGATAACAAATTGTTGTTAGCTCTTGAACGCATATTTCAATAATGCACTAAAGCTGAGAGATATCCGTGTTAAGAGAAATTGGTCACCTGCTAAAGAGTCTTTTAGATTCACGATTCTCACTTAGGGAGTGTGAGATTCGATAAAATTAGTGGGAGTACTATTTAATTTTAAGTCCTTATTAAATAGTCTTTTATGTTTATATTAACTTGCAATCTTATTTTATGCATTATATTTCCTGCAGTTTATCATGGCTTCTTTTTCAAACTCGTTATCTCGCATTCTTGATAAGAATATGTTAACTGGACCAAATTTTAAAGACTGGTTTTGCAATCTTCAAGTAATTTTGAGAATGTAAATAATTTATTATGTTCTGGAAAAGGCCCCCCCGGCTACACTGCCCGCCACTACTACCAAGGCAGAATGTGAAACTTATGAAGAATGGGTTGAACATGACTTAAGGGCTAAGAGCTACATTCTCGCTTCTATGAATAATGATCTGCAGCGTCAGCATGAGAATATGTCTGATGCCGCTAACATGATTCGGAATTTGCGAGAATTGTATGGTGAGCAAAGTCGCGTTGTTAGATACGAGATATCTAAAGAATTGTTCAGGGCTCGGATGGATGAGGGTTCCGATGTGAGCAAACATACCCTCAGGATGATTGATCTGATCACTCAGCTTGAGGAGTTTGATTTCACAATGGACTATCAGCTCCAGACTGATCTAATTCTGCAATCTCTGCCACCGTCGTTCAGCCAATTCATCATAAATTTTCAAATGAACAAGTTGGAGGCTTCTTTACCCGAGTTGTTGAACATGTTGACCACTGCACAAGGTCAAATGAAGGGTAAAGGAAAGGAGACTGTTCTTGCTGTTGCTTCTTCTTCTGGCTCTAAGTCGAAAAACAAGAAGAAGAAGAAGAACAAAAAGAAAGTCTCTACTCCAAAGACTTCTGGTGGGGTGGTTAAGTCAAAAGGGAAAGTTGTCACCCCTAAGGGGACATGTTATCACTGCAAGAAGGATGGTCACTGGAAAAGGAACTGTCCTTTGTACCTTCAAGAGCTGAAGGAGCAGCGAGCTAAGGTAGCTGCTGAGAAAGGTAATGATTCTTTTGCTTTTGTGATTGAGACTAGTTTGTCTATTAGTCATCGTTATACTTCTTGGATTTTGGATTCTGGTGCTACATCTCACATTTGTGTTTGTAAACAGATTCTAAATGATTCGAGTGCGCTTGGGAAGCGGCAGGTTGTTTTGAAAGTTGGCAATGGTGCAAGTGTTGCGGCTTTAGCTAAAGGAGAAGTGCATGTAGATATGCCTACAAGGCATGTCTTGATTTTGAAAGATGTTTTGTTTGTACCTCAAGCTATTAGGAATATAGTGTCTATTCCTAGGCTTACTAAGGAAGGTTATGAATTTTCCTTTATTAGTGACTTGTGTAATATTCTCTATTGTAATGAATATATCGGCAAGGCCATTTTGGTGAACGGACTTTATCATCTTGACATGAATGAATGTATGCATATATATTCTACTTCCACTTCCACTTCAAAACAAAAACGACCTAGAGATAATCAAATCAATCCTAAACAATTATGGCACTTAAGACTTGGTCATATCAATGATAAAAGAATTGCAAGTATGGCTCAAAATGAACTTATTGGTTCATTGGGATTTGAGCCCAGCCCTACATGCGAATCATGTGTCCTTGGTAAAATGACTAAGTCACCTTTTATTGGACAAGGTGTAAGATCTACTGAATTGTTAGCATTGATACATAGTGATGTTTGTGGACCATTTAGAGAAATGGCTCGAGGTGGTTATTACTACTTCATAACTTTTACCGATGATTATTCACGATATGGTTATGTATACTTAATGAAGTATAAGTCTGAAGCTTTTGAAAAATTCAAAGAGTTTAAAGCTGAAGTAGAAAACCAATTAGGAAAAAGTATTAAAACTTTACGATCTGATCGTGGAGGTGAATACTTGAGTACTGAGTTTCTTGACTATCTCAAAGAAGTTGGTATAACATCACAAACAACACCACCTGCTACACCACAATTGAATGGGGTATCTGAACGTAGGAATCGTACATTAATGGATATGGTACGATCTATGATCAGTTACACCGATCTTCCCATTTCATTGTGGGGTCATGCACTTTTGACAGCTATCTACTTGTTGAATAGGGTTCCCACTAAAGCTGTTCCTACTATTCCGTATGAGATATGGGTTGGTAGGAAACCAAGTCTTAATCACATTAAGATTTGGGGTTGTCCTGCTTTTGTTAAGAAACTTAAGACGGATAAGTTGGAAGCCAGATCTGATAAGGGTAGGTTTGTGGGATATCCTAAGGAAACTAAAGGATATTATTTCTACTTTCCTAGTGATCAAAGGGTTGTGATCAGTCGTGATGCTATCTTTCTTGAAAAAGAGTTTGTTCAAGAAGGTGGTAGCGGGAGAAAAATTGAAATAGAGGAAGGGTCCTCTCAATCACAAACATACCTGAATCAAGATCCCGAACCTATTCAGCAGATTCCAGAACAAGTCGTCACACAGGTTCCTCGTAGATCTAGTAGAATATCCCATTCTCCTGAACGATATGGGTATCTTCTTGAGGAAGCACAAAAACTGTTTATGGTAGGGGATAATGATCATATTGATGATCCAACTACTTATGAGGAAGCGATACGTGATATCGATTCTGAGAAATGGAAGCAGGCAATGCAAATTGAAATGGACTCCATGTACTCCAATGATGTTTGGACCTTGGTAGACCCGCCTGAAGGAATTGTACCTATAGGTTGCAAATGGGTCTTCAAGAGAAAACTTGGAGTTAATGGAAAAGTTGAGACTTTTAAAGCAAGGCTAGTTGCAAAAGGTTTTCGTCAGAAACAAGGTGTTGACTACGACAGAACATTTTCACTTGTAGCCATGCTTAAGTCCATTCGCATTATGCTTGCTATTGTAGAATACTATGATTATGATATTTGGCAGATGGATGTCAAAACTGCATTCTTGAATGGATATCTAGATGAAGATATCTATATGGAGCAGCCTTTGGGTTTTAAATCCAAGGATTATAAAGTATGTAAGCTTAAAAGATCAATTTATGGTCTTAAACAAGCTTCTCGGTCTTGGAACATCCGATTCAATAATGAGATCAAAGAGTTCGGTTTCATAAGGAATGAAGATGAACAATGTGTTTACAAGAAGGTTAGTGGGAGTGCGACTACTTTTCTGATCTTGTATGTTGATGACATTCTCATTATGGGAAATGACACAGGTCATATGATGTCCACGAAAATTTGGTTAAGTAATAAATTCTCCATGAAAGATTTGGGAGAAGCCACTTATATTTTGGGGATTCGTGTCTATAGAGATAGAACGAAAAGATTAATTGGCTTATCTCAGAGCATGTACATAGAGCGGATCTTGAAGAAATTCAAGATGGAAAGTTCAAAGAAAGGTCTCTTGCCTATGAGGCACGGTGTGCACCTTTCTAAGGAAATGTCTCCTAAAACCAACGAGGAAAGACAACGCATGGATAAAGTGCCTTATGCTTCCGCCATAGGCAGTCTCATGTATGCTATGCTATGTACACGGCCTGATCTTGCTTATGCAGTAAGCATTACGAGCAGATATCAGTCCGATCCAGGTGAAGGACACTGGATTGCTGTAAAACATATCCTGAAGTACTTGCGAAGAACTAAGGATCTTGTCTTAATTTATGGAGGCGGTGAACTCCGTGTGGACGGATACACTGATTCAGATTTTCAATCTGATAAAGATGATAGAAAGTCTACATCTGGGTTTGTCTTTGTATGCAATGGAGGGGCAGTCTGTTGGAAGAGTTCAAAACAGCCAGTAACTGCTGATTCCACAACTGAAGCTGAATACATCGCTGCATGTGATGCTGCAAAGGAAGCAGTTTGGATAAAGAAGTTCTTGATAGAGCTCGAAGTGGTTCCATCCATTGACTTACCGATACCGTTGTATTGCGATAACAATGGGGCTATTGCACAAGCCAAGGAACCGAGATCTCACCAAAAATCCAAACATATTGAAAGGAGGTTTCATATTATTCAAGAGATTGTAGCTCGAAAGGATATTAGTCTGCAGAAAGTTCCTACATTGGATAATGTAGCCGACCCACTTACCAAGCCTATGAGTCAGTCACAGCTGGATCATCATCTTGAGAAGATGGGTATGCGATACCATAGTATGATGCGCTAGTTCTATGTAATGTAGCATTAGTGCAAGTGGGAGATTGTTAGAGATATGCCCAAATGCAGTATAGTTAGATGACCTATGTAGGGCATTTTGATGTAAATTTATGTTTTATTAATGGCATTTTGAGTTGACATTCATATTCTCCGTCTTATATTGTATGAATGTGTCCTTATGTTTTTTCTTAGAAGAAATATATTCTAAAAGTTGTTTAGAATATCTTGGCGTATTTCTTTAATATGATTAGCATTAAAAGTTATTCATAGTCCTTAGATTATTCAACCAGGACTAGAATAATCAATTATGGACTATCATATGTAGTTACCTTTGATTAATATATGATATTAATGATAAAGGATGGCGAGCCTCGAGCCATAATAGTATGGGATGCGATTAACTTACATATGAATGATTATTAGTGGAATAGATCATTGAATGTGGCATGAGTAATAAACTACATGACTTTGGATTAATAGTTTTATTACTCGTTGCGATTGTGCAAGTAATCCTCTGACTTGAGAAATTACGGTTGTCTGATATATCGGGGTTTAGATTTTAGCATTAGGACAATGCTTGTCTTTGTTTATAAAGATGGGTTACGGCCTTTTTGCAGTTTACTCCTTCGGTATAGAGATTGACAGGTAATTGTCAACACAGGATCTGTTAACTTCCGATAGGAAGCGATGTCCTATGCGATCTAATTTCGGTAGTTGAATGAAGAAGTCCTTGGCCAAGGCGTGATGATGGAAATGAGTATTTCCATGAATGTCATCTCTCATTCTACCGTTTAGATCTAAGCGTAGAATCGAACCAATGGACTTAATCATATCATGGTCCTTATTCGATCGGGACATATTAACGGAAGGATCGGACTGCACGTTAATTTGCGACTGTAAATAGATTCACAAGAGATTGACTTCATTACCGTATATATTGTCTTGATATGTTACTAGACGTCACTCTAGAACGTGAGGGTATTCCGAGAATGACGGGGACTTTTTTGGAATAGATTAAAAGGGTTTAATGGTCCCTCATCGCTATACGGTGGTGAATCTAGAGAGTCACACACGTTTGAGTATCATGAATAGAGTTTCTATAATGAGCTTACAAAAGGTTTGGAAACGTTAAGGAGTTAACGTTGTTGTATTTGGCCATTAAGTTGTAATGGGCCAAAAATGTAATTATTGAAAGTATTGGGGCCAAAGTATAAATATGGAAAGTTAATTTCCAATAAATTAATCTAATATAGATTAGGATTAATTTAATCATATGTATATATATTTATATATATATATATATAATTAGCAAAAGATGATGACATCCAAAGGCCAAGATTTGATCTTGATTAGAATCTATGGCTAGGATTAATACTTGGCAAGTTAGTGGAAAAATACATATTTTTCCACTATAATTTTCAGCCCAATAAATGTATATATTAATAGTTACACAAGACACAAAGTTGCATAGGAGACATAAATGCATAGAAGGCTACAATTTCATGACACAAGGTTGTCTTGAAAGCTTGAATGCATGGAAGACTTCAAATGCACAAGACACAAGTATGCATAGATAACATATATGCATAGAAAGCAAGAATGAAAAATCAGAATTTTAACACAACAAAAAGAGCAAGAAAAATCAGATTTTAGAAGGTGAACACACAAGAGCAAAAATCTGAATTTTTTTCTCTCTCTTTTTCTCTCCATTTTCGTCCATTGCTTGGGCAGATTTTTCTCTTGCTTTCAACCCTTGTGTAAGCTCATATTTCCATCCAAATAGCTAGTACATACATTTGGTTTGTGGAGGAGAAGCTCTTGGATGCTTGTGTGGACAAACTAGTGCTTTTGCAAGGTGTGAAAGGCTTGTCATCATTCTTGTAGTGCTTCTTCATCTTCTTGGCTGAATCTTCAAGAGGTATACCTTGATAACTCTTGTTAATTCATATATATAGTTATATATGTAGTAGATTTGTTGATTACATGGACTAGACATAAGCTATTATGGTGAATACAAATGTTATAATGCTGAAAAATTTTTGAAATCCTGTTTTTGCTTCCACCTAGCTCATTATGTATGTTGTGATTCACCTATTGCAATGGTCCTTTCATAATGCATGTTAAGTTGGATGGCCTACTTTGTCATCTAACTCAGTTGTTGAGTTGTTAATTGTTTAATTGATGATATGTTGTTGAAACGTTATTAGTTGATTGTTAATTGTTGATTATTGATGAAGCCGGGAGATAGGCAATCTACTTTGTTGTCCTCCTGAGATATGGATGATTATTATTATTGTCATGAGTCTTGGTATATGTGTGCCACCTCTCGGGCGGCGTTGGGTTGTCGGGCTGATAACAGCATGACTATCATAGGCTACCCCCAGCTCACATGGCGGAGGTGCCATAAAGGGAGGGGCTAGAGAGGTACCTCGGGTGCGTGAGTAATGGGGAGTTATAAGAAGACTGTTGAGATCGTGATGGCATGTGGAGTTACACCAACTAGAGTATCCTTTATTGATTGGTTATTATTATTGATGTGCTTATGTTGTTATTGATGATTATTATGTGTTTACTGCTCAAAGAATGATTTCCAAGAAGTATAGTAAATACTGTTAAGAGATCTGTCGAATCCTCACTGGGCTTGTTTTATATAAGCTCACTCTCAAATTATTGCATGCATACAGGTGAAATTGAACAAGATTACGGGCATGTGCCTTAGGAAGTTGAGAATGTGCCATATGTGGACGAGTCCTATGTGCCAGAGTCTTGTCCTTGATATCTGAGATGTAGTTCTCTTTTGTTATCTTGTATATTAAAACTAGATGTTTTTTATTTACTTAGAAGTTTATGATGTATAAGATGTTGTAAAGATAATGGATTAAATGTTGCTAGCTTAGTAGTCTTGTTTTGGAACATGATTAGGTTGCTAGATTGGTTATAATCTATTTTGGGAAATGTATGCTATATAGTAAATGTATGATGTTGGAACGGAAGCGTATAACCTATGGATGCAACGGTAAAAGAATGTTTAATGTATATAATGGTTGTGTTGTTAATTGTTAAATTGTTTGTGGAGTTGGTTGTACGAGTTATAAAGAGGTTGGTTTAGAGCCTCGGTATCCAAGTTACAGTCGTTATACTGCCGAAATTCTGTTGCGTCCTGACTGATTGTAGGAGGGGTCGAGTTGGGGCGTTACGTTTGCTCATCCCTTTCTATACCATATTTTACGAGAGTAGTTAAGTCTGTTCCTATTGAGGTGCTCGATGAAGAGGAGGAGCAGGTGGAAGTGTTTCCTTGATTGCACTTTCTTTGCTTAGTTGGTGGTTGGTTACCAGACTTTTGTGGCGGGCCATGCTTGATGTACATGTTGCTTGGTTATCACTTTATTTTGAGGCTTGTATCCTTGTATGTAGTTTTCATTTTGAGGCCTTTATGGTCTAGTACTATATAAGTTGAAAGTTTGTAAAGTTGTAATGTTGTACTCGAATAACTAGTAAAGAACTGCATGCTAATGGTTTATATCTCTTAGTGGCATAAGTAACTGTGTAGTATGCGTGACATTTGGGCTTTTGAACCGATGTACCATTAATGAGATGATGTATGTTTTAAAGGAAGTTGTCTTGTTCCAAATGACAATTGTGGTTTCCACATGTATTTTGTTGAATGTAGGGGTTTCGGATTGTCCACGGTACAGAGGAGACTACGTCCGTGTGTCAGGTCCAGACTTGGCCTTTTACAGGGTTGGGTCAGAGCGTGACATACACAGCCAAGGGAAGCAAGAAAAATCAGGAATAGTAGATAAGAGTTTGAGTGCAATCATAGTTTGTCCTAAGTTGCAATCACGACCTTTTTGTCTTTCCTTTGACCCCAATTACTACCACTTGCATTTGTCACTTATATAATCCTATATTGCACTTACCAAGCAAGCAAAATCTGAAATGGGAGGCCACTTGGCCGACCATGCAAGGAAAAGGAGAGAAAATGACTTAGTTGAGTGATTTTAGTCATGTTATGTTGTCTTTTTGCTAGCACAATCATTGTACACCACCACCACTTGCACTTAGCCCCTATACAACCTTATATTACATTTAAAACACTGGAAAGTGGCCTGCAATAGCCATGTTGGTCGACCATATAGGTAGGGAAAGAAAAAGGACAAATGATTGCTTGATGTGTTGAAAAAGCTTGTCATAAAATGCAATGATTTCATTTTGTCTTTAGTCTTCCTACCACCACCACTTGCATGAATCATTATACTACATTATAATACACATAACAAACCAAAGAACTCAGCAAAATGCAGCCCCTTGACCGGCCATGATGATAGAAGACAAGAGAATTGATGGTTGCTTGGAGTGTTGAGCTAGAATTGTCATAAGAGTCATCATTGCCTTGACCATCCAAATCAGCCACTTGCTCCACTTGTTTCAGCCTTTTTAACCACCACCCATCACACTCATAACACACACAACAATCTGAAGTTGAGAGAGAGGAAAGGGAGGCACGAAATAGAGAGAGAAAGGGAGAGAAAACAAGAAAGAAAAGAGAGAAGGTGAGGAAAGAAGAAAATCTGGGAATTCCAGTCAGCCTTGTGCCACTTTTCTACCATTTCTCTTGCTAATTATTGCATCTCTAAGCTAAGGTGAGGGAATAAATAATTTTCTAAAAGGATCATGAGCATTTCTATGTGTTATGTTGCCATGCATATAGCTAGAAATGAAGATAATGCAAGTTAACTTGAGCTAGGCAGTTTGTTCTTCTCTGTACAGTGTTTTTATTTGCCTCGTTTGACGTAGCAAACCTTGATGGAATTTAATGAATTTTGGATATGGTATACAAAACGTCCAGATGAACAACTTTTATGTTTTAGGTAAAATAAAATTATGTGGTTAAAGGTGAGTTATTGGGCAATTTCAGTCCGTACCTACGTGCATGTATAAAATCTGATCTATGGTCTTTGCATGGTTGATTTGTGATGGTAGACCTGTATGGTTTTTGGATAATTTTCACCTATATTATGCTATACTTATAGTATAATATATCCCATGTGGTTTCACGTGCTAATCTTGTGGTTAAGGCTATAAACGAAGGCTATTTCAGCTGGGTACATACGTATGAGTTCATTGCATGCAGATTTTTAGTTTGTTATCTTGCATCCTGAACTTGCGTAGTCACTTTGGCATAGTAAATCTTACCCAAATGAGCCCATTTTTGGACATGATGTACACAAGACATAATAGAACAAACTTCATGTTTCACAAACTATCCAATTCTGACTGAAACCATTTTAAATAGGGCTATTCCAGTTAGTTTCCCATTCTCGCGCTGAGTAGGCAGAATCGCGCAATGTTTTTGTAAATACTATAACTTGCTCATTTCAACTTCGAATCTGGATCCATTTGATTCTAAGACTATCTAATTTTAATGAAATATCTACCTGTGAAATTTTAGCCATTTCTAAGAACTGTAAGGTTGTCAACCGAACTAGAAAAATTACTGCATATGTTGTTTGGGCTTTTCAATTGCAATTCATGAAGTTCTAAGTTCTTGCATGTGTTCAAAAGTTAATCAATCATGGTTATAAGCTTGTATGTGAAGTCTCATTGTGTATATATGTATGCTAGACCTACTTGTACTTGAATTATATGCACAATGGATGTTACGAAGGTGTGTTTCACAAAGTTAGGCTTGCATGTTAACTCGGTATGACCCTATCACTCGTTTAATGTCCATTATGTTGTTGACATGAACCAATGGTCTAGTGTGTTCACTATAATTGTTTCAAGAGCAATGTCAAGCTAAAATAATGCTAAAGGATGTGTGACCTACTTCGTTACCCGATCCTACTTGGTTAATGGCTAAATGTCGTGTATACGTTGATCAGTCGCTATTGAACCATGATTATATGCTAGCTTATGTGGTCTCATGGTATATTAGTGCATATTAAATGTCTTATTACATGTCCTGTATGTGTATAAGGTATTATGGAGCATGTTTATGAAGCTAACGAAGCATGTTGAATATGAGTTGTCTATCTTGCATTTTGAAGCCTATGTATGATGTTAAAGTGTATCAATGGTCTAGTGTACTTTTTGGAATTGTTTCAAGAGCAATGATATGTTATAAGTAACAAACAGGTGACCTACTTTGTTACCCGTTCTTATGTACATAACTGATATTTACCGTAATATGTGTTACTTGTTAAATGTTCTTGTGAAAAGCAAAGTGCAACGAAGTGAATACATATTACTTGTTAAATGTTCAAGTGATAAGCGAAATGAAATGAAGCAGATGGTTGCAACCATAAAACAGATACGGTAGCATTTGTTTTGCACTGGGCAGCATCGGGCTCACCAGGTGATGACACAACTACCAATGTTCTATTCCCTAACCCGAAAGAACGGGGTGTTCATAGGGCGTGGGTCGTAGGTAGCATACTTGCAAAGTATTGCTTGGTGTATAGGGGAAGTGATCGTGTTGGTGATATAAGGTGATGGCATCAGCGAAGTGCAACGAATGTATCCTTAATGAATGTTTATTTACCTTGTGTTATTTGAGCAATTACACTTGTTGCATAAATTTGTTGCATGGCATAGTTCTAAAAGGATATTCATAAATAAAACAAGTTTCAAAACCTCCCATTTCCTATGCTGAGTTGATAAAACTCATCCTCGTTTGCTAATATTTCAGGTGAGCCTAAAATAGAGTATGTGTAGTATGTGACTGAGGAGGCCGAGGTTGAACCTGATGTTTGATATGCTTTTGGAATGCTTTTATCTTGACTTGGATATGTACCTGTTGTGTTTAGGATTCTGTTTGTGTATGTTAAGTATGATAACACTTTTAATTAGTTGTGGTAGACTCTTGGAGTGGGATATTAGCCTATTGGCATGTTTATGTTTGCTAGACTTGGTATGGTACATATTGAATCTAGTACCTGGATTTATATTTAATTTGTGTTCTTATCTTAGGATTTTGAATTATAGTTTTATGATATGTACATATTTGCGGGTTTAAGGTTCTTAGAATTAGCTATTTGTCTTTCGGCTTCTATCCAATACTTAATTACGGTGTTAGGCTTTAATGGGTGAGATTGGGTAGTTCTAGATCCAATTATGTTCATCACGATAGTATCGTTAAGTTAATTACTGTTGTGATAACCCGAACCCGAAATACATTTAATAGCACTTGACTGCATTTGATTAAATGTTTAATTAGTTAAATCAACCAATTTTCACTATTTTAATATTTCTCTTGGAAGCATTTAGTAGTTATATATTGAATAATTAAAAGATTATTACCTATTTCTAATAACTATAGTAATTGAAATTCTTTTCTTATGATTAATTAAGTGTTATCTTAAATGTTAGTGTTTAATTGTATTTGACTATGTGTTAATATTAACTTTCATTTGTAGCTTAATATTAACTTCATAATTCTTTAAAATATTCTAGAACTAGTTAAATTAATTATTTTAAATGAATATTGATTACCTTGATTGTTTTGGTTATTTTAATAATCGGTTTTGGTTGTCTTGCATTAAAATCACTCGGTTTTCAAATAAATGAGGAAAGTAGCTCCGAGCCGGAGTAAATTTTAAACTATGATGCTTTCAAAAAATGATATATTTCTTAGATTCTTTAAGATTTAATTGTTATTCTTCTATTGACGCAAAGTGCATAGCATATCGAGAGAGATAGTTAGGAAATGAATTCGAGTCCTCAGCAAATAGTGAAACTAGTATTTTAGTGCCTTAAATTTTATAATCTAATTGTTGTTAGCTAGAATTGATATTTCCATAGTTGTTTTAGCCTAAAATGCATGAAATAGGCTAGTTTGACCAATTTTTAAGTGCTTTGACCAAGGGGCTTGACCTTTGACCTTTGTCATTTTTTTTAATAGCCTAAATAGCACAAAACAAAAAAAAGAGCTGAAATCATAACCAAAAGGGCCGAAAAAACAAGGAGAAAAAAAAAAGAAAATTTCAACTACAAATCACCAAATCTTTGCGTGAGCTTGCACGGGGTGGTTTCCGAGGCACTCTACGAGGTTTTCCTAGCGTCTAGGAGCGTCTAAGGTGAGGGTTTCATGTTTATTTGCGCATTTGAAAATGTTAAACATAAACTTTAATTTTTGTGATTTAACCTTAGGTTGTTATTTTGTCCGTTTCGTTGCTTAAAGTATGTTCCCTAGCAATTGTAGAACGTGTATTTATAGCTTTTTAACATTTTCTGCGGTTGAATATCGAATTTGAAATATAAATTGTGCAATGAATAGTAAATTATGAATAGTAAACTCCCGTTTTGATGAAGTTCCTCCGTTACGCGTTCTGTTGATGTAGGAAGATGCTAGATATGCTAGAATGCCTAAATGTGTGGTTTATTTGGAAAGTGCAATGGAAAAGCGAAGAAAAACGGCTTAGTGAAAGTCGGGGTCGTTTAGGTCGAGTTTGGCGTTTTCTCGTTTTGTGTGTTGGCATTGTTTCGGGAGGCCATGGAAGCACTTTTGGTAGGATTATGGCGTTGGTTGGGTGTTTGGTTGGTATAGATGTAGTTCAAACGAGCAAAGGGGAAAATCGGGACTTTGCGTGAATTCTAGGGTAAAGTAGGGTTTCGGGGTCTTTAGACGTGCCTTCTGGTGACCTAGGAGGATTAGTGAAGTCGGTTTCCAAAGCTCGTAGCTCATTTGAAAGTAGTACCATTTTGAAAGTTGGGGTCATTTTTGGAATTTTATGTGATTTCATAGTATATTGCTTATAGAATGTTTATATTACTTATAGAATGCTTATAATGCCTATAGGATACTTGGTATTGCTTGATAAGGTTAATTGGTGTTGTTCTTGTTACTTGTTTGATTGTAAATGCTTGTTAATGCTTATTACGCTTGTTAGAGTTGATTATTGATTGAAATGTTTATCAATTGTTGATAATGTTTGATATCTTGTTTATCGCTCGTTTATCGCCTTGTATCGAGTCTTGCATTGCATAGTGTCCAGCACGTGAGTGATGGGCCTCTCTGGGTAGCCTCGGGTTGTCAATGTTGGTTGCTCTAGCTCCGTGGCTATTCCCTTTTCTCACTTGGGTTGCCTCCCAGGGAGATTTGGGTCGTAGAATTGATGGATACTTCCGGGGTATTCTAAACTGGTGTTATAAGGTGGATGCGCGCTTATTGTCATCGTTGTCAACATCAAGCTCGAGATTGATGTATCGCTCGTGAAATGGTATATTGCTCGTATGAGTGAACCATAGCCTTTAGAGTTTGGTATAGCTTTGAATGGTTGTGTTAATGCTTTCTTGAATGTTTATTATATTGTCGTTTGTATTGAATGCTTTCTTATTGACTTTATTGCTTAATTGTGTCTATTTGCATTGCACGACTTTCTTTCTCTCCACCTCGATATCTGTCTCGCCCTCACTGAGTATACGTGTTGTGTATACTCACTCCTCACCACCACATTTCAGGAAATGTCATGTTAGCTGGAAAGTTCGTGATTTCGTGAAAGTTCGTGCTTGAAGAGTTGTCTTGCGTGCTATGTGGCTTGAGTTGTCAAAGATGCAAAGATGTATGTTCATATGTTGTATGTATTTATTGTCAAAAGAAATGTAATCTAAATTTAGCTAAGTAGTTGAGGTGAATTGACAAGCTAGTTTATGTAATCAGTTAGCATAGCTTAACTTCAATGCATGTTTGTAATGTCCAAAGGAAAAGAGTTAGAATGGCATGATAGTTTATTCTATGTAGTAGCTTAGTATGGTTTAATTGTCTAGTTTTAATGTACTTGTCAAAAATGAAAAGAGATAGGTTAGCTTGCAAATTGGAAATGTATGTATACTTGCTGAGTTTAATTGTTGAGAACCAAGGCTCGGATGGCCTTGAGGTGTTTGTATGGTTGGACACGGTGTTGGTCCACTTATATGCTGTCACAAGTTTTACATTTTGCCTAGAAACAGGGGAGACTCAGTCCGTTTTCCCTGAAAATTTTGCCCGGGTTTGGAATTGGGTTGTGAATAGATTGATTGATAGAACTCCCGGTCTCGAGAGAGATCGGGGTGTCACAGGTGGTATTAGAGCTTGTTTAGCTCATAAGTTGGGATAGGGTCCTCAGTCTGGTGGGTAGTGATCCTTGAATGTGTGCTTGATAAGTGTGTCTTGAAAGTGTATGCTTGTATGTGAGAATGTGTGTCTTGATCTGAATGTGTGCTCCTATGTGATATAGTTATGTGTTATGTGTTAATTGTGTGCTAAGTAAAGTGAAGTGTCTAGTTGTGCATTGAATCGACCTATCGAATTGGCATCATGAATTGAATCGACCTCGTGAATTGTTATTTGCTTGAAGTATTACTTGTAATGTGTGTATAGAATGTCTTGAATTAGCTATGCCGTGATTTGAATTGATTATGTTGTGCTTGACTTGATTGCTGTGCTTGAGTGACTTTGTTGAATAAATTGTTTTGTAAACTTGCTTGCATAATAGTTTAAGGCATGTGTATAAATGTGATATCCTGGCATTCATACATGTCCTATGGAAATGGTAAGTAAGTCATCTTCCTCCCCTGAAGAAAGTGGTTCACCGCTGACTTTTCAAGGTGTATGGATTGGCAGGAAATGAATGGCATTTGACTAGCCTTTATTTGGGAATTGGTGTTTGCTTTTGGAGCTCGGTTATTGGCAAATCTCTATGGTCCTCCTCTGTGCTTAACAGTTGTGAAAGAATAGCTTTCTCTTGGGGTTTTATTTGGGTATTCTTTGGAGACTTCTATTGGCACTTCTGGGTAGACTTGGCTATTGGGTTTTCAGTCAGACTTACTGCATGGTATTATCTATGGTATATGTGTCTCGGTCTTTATTGGAGTGTTACTGGTATTCCTTATTGGAAATTCTTCAATGGCATTCTCTAGGATTCGTAGTGGTCATTTATTTAGTATTACTTATTGGGCAATTCTTGGTACTTTCTTACTAGAGCATTGTTCGGGTATTTTCTTTGGCATCCCTCAGTTGGTTTGGTAACTGGAATTCCTATCAGACTCATTATCTCATATTACTTACGGTATTCTTTGGAATTCTTATTGGGCATTTTACTAGTATTTTCCTTATTGGTATTTATTGGAAGATCCTACACTTGGAATTCTGATTGGGCATATTATCTTGTACTGTTTACGGCTTCTCCTTCGGCCTTTCCACTCAGGGGAATCTATACTTGCTGTTTGACTAAGATGTTGTGGTAGGAACTCAGTGATTGGAAGATTTCATTTAGAGGTTGGCCTTTGGTATTCTTCTCTATATTCTTTTACAGAACTTTCAGCTGGGTCTATTTACAGTAATCAGCACTGCATGAGGTGCATCTACTCTGGCTATCTATTAACTTTCTTATTGGGTACTTGTTAGACTTCTATTGAAGATTCTTAAATAGGGTATTCCTTCGGTACTCTTCCTGCCATTAGTATGTGGTATTGATAATATCTACAGTATCTTTGCTCCAGTCTTTAGTTGGTATTTCCTCGGCATTCTTGATTGGGACTTCTATTCGAGATTTCCTACGAGCATTCTTATATACTATCTTGCTCAGCAACCGATGAAGATTAGTCAGAGCTGGATTTTAGATGATGCAGAGTCCTATTGGAAGAAGAATTGCGAGGACGCTATTGTTTTAAGGGGGGAAGGATGTGATAACCCGAACCCGGCATGCATTTAATAGCACTTGACTGCATTTGATTAAATGTTTAATTAGTTAAATCAACCAATTTTCACTATTTTAATATTTCTCTTGGAAGCATTTAGTAGTTATATATTGAATAATTAAAAGATTATTACCTATTTCTAATAATTATAGTAATTGAAATTCTTTTCTTGTGATTAATTAAGTGTTATCTTAAATGTTAGTGTTTAATTGTATTTGACTATGTGTTTATATTAACTTTCATTTGTAGCTTAATATTAACTTCATAATTCTTTAAAATATTCTAGAACTAGTTAAATTAATTATTTTAAATGAATATTGATCACCTTGATTGTTTTGATTATTTTAATAATCGGTTTTGGTTGTCTTGCATTAAAATCACTCGGTTTTCAAATAAATAAGGAAAGTAGCTCTGAGCCGGAGTAAATTTTAAACTATGATGCTTTCAAAAAATGATATATTTCTTAGATTCTTTGAGATTTAATTGTTATTCTTCTATTGACGCAAAGTGCATAGCATATCGAGAGAGATAGTTAAGAAATGAATTCGAGTCCTTAGCAAATAGTGAAACTAGTATTTTAGTGCCTTAAATTTTATAATTTAATTGTTGTTAGCTAGAATTGATATTTCCTTAGTTGTTTTAGCCTAAAAATGCATGAAATAGGCTAGTTTGACCAATTTTTAAGTGCTTTGACCAAGGGGCTTGACCTTTGACCTTTGTCATTTTTTTAATAGCCTAAATAGCACAAAACAAAAAAAAAGAGCTAAAATCAGAACCTAAAGGGCCGAAAAAACAAGGAGAAAAAAAAATAAAATTTCAACTACAAATCACCAAATCTTTGCGTGAGCTTGCATGGGGTGGTTTCCGAGGCACTCTACGAGGTTTTCCTAGCATCTAGGAGCGTCTAAGGTAAGGGTTTCATGTTTATTTGCGCATTTGAAAATGTTGAACATAAAATTTAATTTTTGTGATTTAACCGTAGGTTGTTATTTTGTCTGTTTCGTTGCTTAAAGTATGTTCCCTAGCAATTGTAGAACGTGTATTTATAGCTTTTTAACATTTTCTGCGGTTGAATATCGAATTTGAAATATAAATTGTGTAATGAATAGTAAATTATGAATAGTAAATCCCCGTTTCGATGAAGTTGCTCCGTTACGCGTTCTGTTGATGTAGGAAGATGCTAGATATGCTAGAATGCCTAAATGTGTGGTTTATTTGGAATGTGCAATGGAAAAACGGAGAAAAACGGAGAAAAACGGCTTAGTGAAAGTCAGGGTCGTTTAGGTCGAGTTTGGCGTTTTCTCGTTTTGCATGTTGGCATTGTTCCGGGAGGCCATGGAATCACTTTTGGTGCGATTACGGCGTTGGTTGGGTGTTTGGTTGGTATAGTTGTAGTTCAAATGAGCAAAGGAGGAAATCGGGACTTTGCGTGAATTCTAGGGTAAAGTAGGGTTTCGGGGTCTTTAGATGTACTTTGTGGTGACCTAGGAGGATTGGTGAAGTCGGTTTCCAAAGCTCGTGGCTCGTTTGAAAGTAGTAGCGTTTTGAAAGTTGGGGTCATTTTTGGAATTTTGTGTGATTTCATAGTATATTGCTTAGAGAATGTTTATATTGCTTATAGAATGTTTATAATGCCTATAGGATACTTGTTATTGCTTGATAAGGTTAATTGGTGTTGTTCTTGTTACTTGTTTGATTGTAAATGCTTGTTAATGCTTATTACGCTTGTTAGAGTTGATTATTGATTGAAATGTTTATCAATTGTTGATAATGCTTGATATCTTGTTTATCGCTCGTTTATCGGCTTGTATCGAGTCTTGCATTGCATAGTGTCCAGCGCATGAGTGATGGGCCTCTCTGGGTAGCCTCGGGTTGCCAGTGTTGGTTGCTCTAGCTCAGTGGCTATTCCCTTTTCTCGCTTGGGTTGCCTCCCAGGGAGATTTGGGTCGTAGAATTGATGGATACTTCCGGGGTATTCCAAACTGGTGTTATAAGGTGGATGCGCGCTTTTTGTCATCGTTGTCAACATCAAGCTCGAGATTGATGTATCACTCGTGAAATGGTATATTGCTCGTATGAGTGAACCATAGCCTTTAGAGTGTGGTATAGCTGTGAATGGTTGTGTTAATGCTTTCTTGAATGTTTATTATATTGTCGTTTGTATTGAATGCTTTCTTATTGACTTTATTGCTTAATTGTGTCTATTTGCATTGCACGACTTTCTTTCTCTCCACCTCGATATCTGTCTCGCCCTCACTGAGTATACGTGTTGTGTATACTCACTCCTCACCACCACATTTCAGGAAATGTCATGTTAGCTGGAAAGTTTGTGATTTCGTGAAAGTTCGTGCTTGAAGAGTTGTCTTGCGTGCTATGTGGCTTGAGTTGTCAAAGATGCAAAGATGTATGTTCATATGTTGTATGTATTTATTGTCAAAAGAAATGTAATCTAAATTTAGCTAAGTAGTTGAGGTGAATTGACAAGCTAGTTTATGTAATCAGTTAGCATAGCTTAACTTCAATGCATGTTTGTAATGTCCAAAGGAAAAGAGTTAGAATGGCATGATAGTTTATTCTATGCAGTAGCTTAGTATGGTTTAACTGTCTAGTTTTAATGTACTTGTCAAAAATGAAAAGAGATAGGTTAGCTTGCAAATTGGAAATGTATGTATACTTGCTGAGTTTAATTGTTGAGAACCAAGGCTCGGATGGCCTTGAGGTGTTTGTATGGTTGGACACGGTGTTGGTCCACTTATATGGTGTCACAGGTTTTACATTTCGCCTAGAAACAGGAGAGACTCCGTCCGTTTTCCCTGAAAATTTTGCCCAGGTTTGGAATTGGGTTGTGAATAGATTGATTGATAGAACTCCCGGTCTCGAGAGGGATCGGGGTGTCACAACTGTTCATAGCAATGATGTTGTAGCTGCAGATCGAATTTCAATTTCAGAAGAGCTTAGGCTACGGGAATTAGATAGAAGTAATACTATGTAGGTTAAGATCACCTAAAGAAGATGCAAACCTTACAGAGTATATCAAGAAAAATGGCTTAGCTTAAGTTATATCTACGTGCCTTATTCTATGTCCGACCGTCAATTCCAAACTCTTTAGGAGCTGTCCTTGCAGAAAGGTACTTCTCGATTATGAAATGAGGATTTGGAACCTAGCAGTTATTAGAACACGGGCTAATGTAATGCACCTTAGCAGACTTGGGAGGACTAATCTTCTTAAGCCCGTGACATCATGATCCCATATTGAACAGTGTAGATGTAATTCGGGGCTATTAGAACAGCGGTGGTATCAGAGATCATGTTAGCAAAATAGGGCCGTGACACAAACTGTAAAGTGTTACAAGTAGATATCAGTCCAATCCACGTTTGGGAATAGTGGATAGAACTAAGATATATTTTTAAGTACTTGGGAAGCACTAAAGATATGTTTTGGTTTATGGAGGAGGTAAACTTCATAATGACGGATTTACTAGTTCAAATTCTTAATCTGAATCTTATAATAGAATGTCTATGATAGGGTTCACGTTTATTTGTAGTGGGAGCTCAATAAGTTAGAAAGGTTCTGAGCAAACTGTAGATTCCATTACATAACTCATGTCTTTTGTGATATGTAATATTACAAAAGAAGTTGTTTGGATCGAAGAAATCATATGAGTTGGTTATGGTTCCTACCGTTAAGTTGTGATGCTTTTGTGTTACGTGTCACGCCCCGACCCGACCCCGCAAAAGGCCAAATCCAAAACCTGACACACAGACGGAGTCTCCTCTGTTCCTAGGACTATCCGAAGTCCCTACATTCAATAGAATACACGTGGGAACTACAACATACATTTGAAACAAGACAACTTCCTTTTAAAAACATACATTCTTTCATTAACCATCTTGATAAAAACCCAAAATGTCATGCATACTACACAGGTACTTCTGCCACTAAGCAGTTAAAGCCATTAGCATGCAATCCATTCACTAGTCATTCTAATACAGTCTTTACAACTTTACAAACTTTCACCTTTTATAGCACAAGACCATAGAGGCCTCAAAATAGAAACTACATACTAGGCTACATGCCTCAAAATAAAGCGACAACCAAGCAACATGTACATCAAGCATGGCCCGCCACAAAAGTCTGGCAACCAACCACCAGCTAAGCAAAGAAAGTGAAATCAAGGGAACACCTCCACTTGCTCATCCTCCTCCTCGACCACCTCAATAGGAACAGACTCAACTATTCCTATAAAATATGGTATAGAAAGGGATGAGCAAACACTATTGCTCAGCGAGGGTTAAACGGTCTCACGGGACGGAGGTAAGAGAAGAGTGCAATGCAAATAGCCAAGTAGGTCAATCAATCTAAACATTTAAGAACAATAGGACTAAGCCAATCAAATAAGTCAAGACAAGCACTTTAAACACCAAGGATATAACCACTCAATTAAAGGATACAATTCATTTTCCATGAGCAACTTCAATCACGGATCCGATGATGACGCACTGGCCCAACCACCTTATAACTTCAGTTTGTAATATCCCGGAAGTACCCAATCAATACTACGACCCAAATATCCCTGGGCGGCAACCCAAGCAAGAAAGGGACTAGGACACGGAGCTAGAGCAACCAACCCTAGCAACCCGAGGCTACCCAGAGAGGCCTATCACACCCACCCCTGACTCTATGAATGCAACACAATATACAATGCAACAATCGAGCGATAGAACCACACGTGGGAGAATAACAAAGTGGGTTACCCTTGCATGCAATAGCAACAATTGATATACATTTCAATCATAAACAACGGTAACAAGCATAATAAACCACAATAAACATTTTAAAAGCAAAGCATTACAAAAACCAACAAGAGCACAAAACGGCCCCAACTTTTAAAATGCTACTACTTCCAAACGAGCCACGAGTTTTGGAAACTAGCTTCACCACTCATCCCAGGACACCATAAGGCACGTCTAAAAGCCACGAAACCCTACTTTAACCTAGAATTCCCGCAAAGTCCTGATTTTCACCTTTGCTCGTTTGAACTACAGCTACCCTAACCAAATACCCAACCAACGCTATAACCACACCAAAAGTGCTTCCATGGCATCCCGAGACAATGCCATCACCCAAATTGAGGAAATGCCAAACGCAACCAAAACGACCCCAACATGAACCAAGGCATTTTTCTTCGTTTTTCTATTGCACAACCCAAATAAATCATACATTTAAGCATTCTAGCATATCTAGCATCTTTCCACATCAACAAAACGCAATACGAAACAAAAACTAAAAACAAGGGGTTTACTATTCATAATTTACTATTCCATTATCATTTTAAATTACAATAGCCAAATTCAACAGCAGAAAATGCTAAAAACTTATAAATACATGTTCTACAATCATCAAGGAACATTCTCCAAGCAACAAAATGATCAGAACAACATTATACGCATAAATTCCAAAAATTAAAGTTTAGACACAGGTTATTCAAATGCGCAAATAATGATGCATCCCTCACGTTAGTTGCTACTAGATGCTAGGAAAACAACGCTAAGAGCCCCGGAAACAATAACAAGCAACCCCATGCGAAGATTTGAAGATTTGGCTTGAAAATCTTTTTTTTTGTTATTCCCTTGATGTTTCAGCCTTGGCCTTCTTTTTTTTTAGCTTTTGGTTGTTTTTTGTATGTTTTTGCATATATAAAAGATGACAACACTAAGTCAAAGGTCAAGGGTCTTTAGTCTTTCGTTAAACTAATTCATTTTGTAGGCAATTTAAGTTAAAACAAGGCATAAACTACAATCCTACTAAAACTATCAACTAAAACACTAAAAACTAAAATACTAAATACTATAAATACTATTTTTACTATTTGCTGAGGACTAGAAATCACTCTCTAGCTATCACTCTTGAAATGCGATCCATTTTGCAAAGATGAATGAATAACATTTAAATATCACAGAATATAAGAAAAATATAATTTTCAGAAAAAGAAACAGAAAAATTTCATGTTCTCGGCTCGGGTATTACATTACGACTATACGGAGCTACTGCACAAGCTTGTGGAATCCAGGTCTTATTGTATGTCCAAACATTTGGAAATGTATTTCTATCTTCATGCGTTGCATATATAGCCAATAATCATATAGAGATATGTCTTTGCAGAAAACGACCATATCTCATGATGTAGCTGACTGTAGCTATGAATCTATCACAACTAGCTCCTCATTTTGACAAGATGGGTATTCGATACCATTGTATGCTGTGCTAATACTATTTAACATAGCATTAGTGCAAGTGGGAGATTGTTATAAATATGTCCTAATGCTACATATTTGGATGACATATTTTGGGGCATTTTGACATTAACTTATACATTATGGCATTTATGTCTATAGGTGTGTTTTCATATTGACATGATTAGCGCATTCATATTCTTATTTTTTATGTATATGAATGAGTCCCTAGTATTTTCATTAGAGGAATATATTCTAAAAACGTTTAGAATATGTTGGTGTATTTCCTTAATATGATAAATACTTAAGGTATTCATAGTCCTTAGATTATTTGATTGGGACTTCAATAATCTATTACGGACTATCACATGTGTTGTTACCTTTGATTAACATATAGATGTTAATGATAAAGGATACTGAGCCACGTGCCATAACAGCATAGCGATGTGATTAACAAACATGTGAGTGTCTATTAGTTGAATAGATCACTGAATGTGACATGAACAACAAATTACATGACTTTGAATTAATAATTTGTTATTCGTTGTGATTGTGCATGTAATCCTTAGACTTGAGACATTACAATTGTCATATGTATTGGGGTTTGATTCTAGCGTTTGGATATTGCTTGTCTCGACAAACGGGATGAGAGACATCCTTTCGTAGTTTCATTCATCCGGTATAGTGATTGACAGGTAATGGCCAATATAGGATCCATTAACTTCCGGCGTGAGGCGATGTCCTATGTGATCTAAGCTTGGTTGTTTAACGAGGAAATCCTTGGCTGAGGTATGAATGATGGAAAATGAGTTTTCCTTGTGTGAAACCCCAGATTTCTTCTTTGCCTAGATTTGCATAATTTGACATGTTTATGTGTTATATGAGTTAGAATGTGCTAATTTTGTGATTTATATTCCTAATACATGCTATGTGTGCATCCATAAAATTTTCATCAAAATCAGCATCATAAATTTTATCGACGGTTTTTGTGAATAGTATTTTGAACACACGGGAGTTTTAAACATCTTAAAACCTAGTCCTCTATTATTAATAGACCCGTGTCTTAGTAAAACGGATTTCAAATCGGATTAAGAATTTTAAAGGTTTTTACACATTCTTTTGCAAAAATCAAGTTTTTAACCGAGTTGGGTGTAAATGTTTGCATGTGAAAATCCTTGTCAACTAAAAATATGCTACTTAAAATAGTCTAGGAGTTAATTGCATGTTGGTGAGAAAAATAGTCAAGAAATAGAATTAAAAGACTAAAAATACAATAAAAATACTAAGTGTTCACCTTTGACTTTTTATATTTTTGTTGACCTTGAGCCTATAAGCATCAACACACATTAGAAAAGCACACAAACACCTAAAACCACACACACATTTCCGTGGCCTTGGAGGAGAAAATAGAAGCCATTTTCAACATATGTTCAAAGCAATTTTACCCTAGAAAACCTAGTTTTTGTCCAAAGTTTTGCAAACCGAGTTAGATTCCGCTTGTTGGGTACCTATTTCACGCATTCCTAGGCTTGTTTCGGATCAAAGGTGAGAGCAAAATTCTAGATCTCAAAATGCTATTTTTATGTCAATTTGTATAATTGAATTTTTAGTCGTTGAAATGTTGAATTGATGTTATATTAATGCTTAATGGATGCTAAGGATCATTTGTATGTGTTTATATAAGTTTTGAATGATTGTAGCATATATTTCTATTTTCTAGGTATTAAAATTGAGTTATTGGCTTGTTGTTGATTTAATGGCGTTGTGGTGATTGGAACTGATTGTTGTTAGCTTCTAAAAGTTTGTTAAATACGTGGTAGTAATGTTGTAATGCATAAATTTTGATTGTGATGTCGTAGTGAAAGTCCGGAAATTTCAGCCATGGTGCATTGAGGTTTTAGGGTTGTTGGGCTTGTATTGGATGGATTGTGGTTGGTTTCTTAGGGGGCTAATTGTGAAACCCCAATTTTCGTCTTTATCTCGATTTGCGGGTCTTTACCTCATTTTGCGTGAATTGACCTGTTTATGTGCTATATGACTTAGAATGTGCTAAATATGTGATTTATATTCCTAAAACATGCTATGTGTGCATTCATGAAATTTCATCAAAATCGGCATCAGAAATTTTATCAACGATTTTTGTGAATAGTATTTTAAACACCTGTCCGCTAAAATTTTTACAAGGGTGTTTTAAACATCTTAAAACCTAGTTCTCTATTATTAATAGACTCATGTTTGATAAAAAATGATTCTGTAACGGAATAGTAATTTAAATAGACTTTTCGGGCGAAAAGTAGTATTTTTGAGCCAAATAATAATTTCTTCTAAACCAGATTCTTGCATTGAATTTTTTTGGCCTAGTATATATTAATATAAATGTATTTATATGTGGTATTAAATGATTTTAGATTAATCGTGCATTCAAAAGACATTTGAAAATAAATAATATGACTTTTCACCTTCTTTTGCAGAAAATCGAGTTTTAAGCCGACTCGTTTGAAATTGTTTGAATGTAAAACTTCTTGTCACCTAAAAATAAACTATTTGAGATAGTTTAGGTGTTGCATAATTAATTTGAGCAAGAGTAGTCAAGAAAATGTATTAAAAGACAAGAAAACACTAAAAATAATTAGTTTCTACCTTTGACTTTCTTTTATTTGTTGACATTTGCTTAATATATCACCAATACACATTAAAACAACACAAAACACACTCATTTTACACACACATTACCGAAATTCCATGAGGGAGAAGAAAGAAGACATTTTTCAAAGGTTTTCAAGCATTTTTCACATAGATTTTGTAATTCAAGTCCAAATCACTTCATTCAAAGCTTGATTTCACTTGTTGGGCATCCATTCTATATGTTTCTTGCATCAAAACACATTAAAGGTGTGATACCCCGAACCTGGCATGTATTCAATAGCATTTAAAGTTCATTTAAATTGCATTTTATTGACCTTTCACCTTCTTTGACCAAACTAGTTGACTTTTCATCTACATTGACCAACTAGGACAAGGTGGGAATTTTTGAAATGTTTAACAAAAGGCAAACTTGGGATTAGAAATAAAAAAATGCAATGTTAAGTTAGTCAAATTTTGGGTCAACTTTGGAATTAAATCTGAACCAATTGGGGAAGAGTTAGGTAGCAAATTATATATGGTTGGAAAGCTCTATGAGTCTAGTTTCTGAGGCTTCAAACCGTTCGTGAATTGGAGTTTTCTAGAAGAAGTTATGGCCGTTTTCGTAAGGTCGCACATAGCTGTTTTGGTTTAGCGGGTTGACCGAATCTTTGACCTTTGACTTCTTGTCAATTTTTTTCCTAAATAAGCATAATGAAAACGAAAAAACAAAGAAGAAAGGCTTGAAGCCATGAGGTAAAGAAAGAGAAAAAGAAAGAAAAAAATTTTAAAACAAATCATCAAATCTTCGCGTGAGCTTGCACGGGGTGGTTTCCGAGGCATCCTACGAGGTTTCCCTAGCGTCTAGGAGCGTCTAAGGTGAGGGTTTCATCGTTATTTGCACATTTGAAAATGTTGAACGTAAACTTTAATTTTTGTGATTTAACCATAGGTTGTTATTTTGTCTGTTTCATTGCTTAAAGTATGTTCCCTAGCAATCGTAGAACACATATTTATAGCTTTTTAACATTTTCTGCTGTTGAATATTGAAATTGAAATATAAATTGTTAGTTGAATAGTATTTTATGAATAGTAAACCCTTGAAACGATAAAGTTACATTGTTATGCTGTTTGTTGATGTGAAAAGGTGCTAGGTATGCTAGAATGCCTAAATGCATGATTTGTTTAGGTTGCGTAATGGAAAAAATGAGAAAAACGCCTTGGTGAAAGTCGGGGTCATTTAGGTCGAGTTTAGCATTTTCTCGTTTTGCATGATGGCATTGTTTTGGGAGGCCATGGAAGCACTTTTGGTGCGATTATGGCATTGGTTGGGTGTTTCATTAGTATAGTTGTAGTTCAAACGAGCAAAGGGGGAAATCGGGACTTTGCGTGAATTCCATGGTTAAGTAGGGTTTCGGGGTCTTTAGACGTGCCTTATAGTGACCTAGGAGGATTGATGAAGTCGGTTTCCAAAACTCGTGGCTCGTTTGAAAGTAGTAGTGTTTGGTAAGTTGGGGTCATTTTCATGATTTTGTGTGTTTTCATAGATATTGCTTATAGAATGCTTATATTGCTTATAGAATGCTTATGTTGCCTATAGAATGCTTATAATGCCTATAGAATACTTGTTATTGCTTGATAATGTTAGTTGGTGTTGTTCTTGTTACTTGTTTGATTGTAAATGCTTGTTAATGCTTATTACGCTTGTTAGAGTTGATTATTGATTGAAATGTTTAACAATTGTTGATAATGCTTGATATCTCGTTTATCTCCTCTATTCTGTATTGTTGTACTATCGCTCGTTTATCGCCTTGTATCGAGTCTTGCATTGCATAGTATCAGCGCGTGAGTGATGGGCCTCTCTGGGTAGCCTCGGGTTACCAGTGTTAGTTGCTCTAGCTCCGTAGCTATTCCCTCTTCTCGCTTGGGTTGCCTCCCAGGGAGATTTGGGTCGTAGATTGATGGATACTTCCGGGGTATTCCAAACTGGTGTTATAAGGTGGTTGCGCACTTATTGTCATCGTTGTCAACATCAAGCTCGAGATTGATGTATCGCTCGTGAAATGGTACATTGCTCGTATGAGTGAACCATAGCCTTCAGAGTGTGGTATAGCTTTGAATGGTTGTGTTAATGCTTTCAGTAATTGCTTATTGTATCGATTGTTTGTCTTGATTGCTTATTTATCAGTTATATTGCTTAACTATCTTATTTGCATTGCACGACTTTCTTTCTCTCCAATTCGATATCTGTCTCGCCCTCACTGAGTATACGTGTTGTGTATACTCACTCCTCACCACGACATTTCAGGAAATGTCATGTTAGCTGGAAAGTTCGTGATTTCGTGAAAGTTCGTTGCCTGAAGAGTTGTCTTTCGTGCCTATGTGGCTTGAGTGTCGAAGTTTGTAAAGATGTATGTTCATATGTTGTTTGTATTTATTGTCAAAAGAAATGTAATTTAAATTTAGCTAAGTAGCTGAGGTGAATTGATAAGCTAGTTTATGTAATCAGTTAGCATAGCTTAACTTCAATGCATGTCTGTAATGTCCAAAGGAAAAGAGTTAGAATGGCATGATAGTTTATTTTATGTAGTAGCTTAGTATGGTTTAACCGTCTAGTTCGAATGTACTTGTCAAAAATGAAAAGAGATAGGTTAGCTTTTAAATTGGAAATATATGTATACTTGCTGAGTTTAAATTGTTGAGAACCGAGGCTCGGATAGCCTTGAGGTGGTTTTGAATGTTTGGACATGGTATTGGTCCACTTATATGCTATCGCAGGTTTTACATTTCGCCTGGAAACAGGGGAGACTCCGTCCGTTTTCCATGAAAATTATGCCCGGGTTTGGTTTGGGTTGTGATTAGATCGATTGATAGAACTCCCGGTCTCGAGAGGGATCGGGGTGTTACAAAAGGTGAGAGAAAAATTTTAGATCTCAAAACTCATTTTTATGTTTTTTCTCATAACTGCATTTTGAACCATTAGAATGTTAATTTGAAGTTATATTATTGATCAGTGCGTGCTAGGGATCGTTTATGTGTATTACTACGAGATTTGAGCCATTGTAGCGAAATTATTTATTTTCGGGTATTTAAAGTTGATAGAATGGCTATTTGAAGATTATCTTGAGTTGTTGTTGTTGGAATCGATTGCCGTCGATTTCTAAAAGTTTGTTAATTACGTGGTAATGCCGTTATAATGCCGAATTTTCGATTGCGATATTTGGGTGAAAATCTGGAAATTTCAGCCTAGGTGCATTGAGGTTTTAGTGTTGTTGGGCTTGACTTTGATGTGTCTTGGTTGGTTTCCGAGAGGGCTAATGTAGTTGATTGAATGGGTGAGTGTTTGAAACTGATTTGGAGTTGTTTGGATTAGTAGAATGTAAGATATGATTATTTGAAGTTTAGGTTATCTTTCTTTAAATTGTTGAATTGAGCCTTAGTTGACTGGGTGGTATTTGAGTGATTGAATTGTGAGTTGTTAATGGTTAGACTAGGGTTAGATTACGTGTTTCATGCATGATAAGTTGGATGGCCTACTTTGTCATCTAACTTAGTTGTTTGCTGTTTAATTAATTACTTGATGTTATATTGATGTTATATTGATGTTATATTGATGTTACATTGATGAAATTGATGGTTATTGATGATTATTGATTGATGCCGGGAGATAGGCAGTTCTGCTAGACTGTCCTCCTGTGAATGATGTTTATTATTATTGCTGAGTCTTTGGTATGTGTGTGTCATCTCTCGGGCAGCAACGGGCTGTCGGGTTGATAACGGCATGACTACCAGAGACTGCCTCCAGCTCGCATGATGAAGGTGTTATGGAGGGAGAGGTTATTGAGGTAACTCGGGTGCGTGAGTTTATGGGAGTCACAAGAAGGCTGTTATGATCATGATGGCGTTTGGAGCTACACCAACTAGTGTATCCTTTATTGAATGGTCAGTATAGATTATATAATGATAGTATTATTGATGTTATTGTGTGTTTACTTGCTCAAAGGATTATTTCCAAGGAGTATAGTGAATACTGTTAGAGATCTATTGGATTCTCACTGGGCTTATTTTATATAAGCTCACTCTCTATTATTGCATGCTTACAGGTGTACTTGAGCAAGATTGCGGATACGTGCCTCAGGAAGCTGAGAATGTGCTTTATGTGGACGAGTCTTGTGTGCCGGAGTCATTGCCATGAATTTGTCTTAGGTGTTGTAATATGTTATATTGTATAGCTTACTCAATTATAAGACTAATGTATGATGGTTTAGTAGTCTTTCTTTTGATCATGTTTAGATTACTAAGTTGGTTTATAATCTATTTTAAAATGTATGTACAATTTATGTATGAAGTTGGAACGGAGGCATATAACTATGAACGGATTGTTGAAGGAATGATAATTGTATAATTTGGTTATGTTGTATGTTGTTAATTTAATTGAGGAGTTGGTTGTTGAATGGTTTGTGGAGTTGGTTGTATGATATTCTGAAGAGGTTGGTTTAGAGCCTCGGTGTCTTAATTACTGTCGTTATACTGCCGAAATTCTGTTGCGTCCTGACTGATTGTAGGTGGGGTCGAGTTGGGGCGTGACACTAATGTAGTTGCTTGAGTGGGTGAGTGATAGAAACTGGTTTGGAGGTTATTGGATTAGTGATTGTAAGTTATGACTGTTTGAGTAGTCTTTCTTTAAATGTGGAAATAATGTCTTTAGTTGTTTGAATGGTGTTTGAGTGGTTGAATCATGGATTATTGTTGGTTAGATTCGGGTTTGGTTGAGTAGTTTAATGCATGTTAAGTTGGATGGCCTACTTTGTCATCTAACTTAGTTGTTTAGTTGTTAACTAATTAATTAATGTTATGTTTTTGAAATGATGTTAACTGATTGATTATTGATAAGCCGGGAGATAGGCAACCTACTTTGTTATCCTCTTGTGATATGAATGATTATTATTATTGTCATGAGTCTTGGTATGTATGTGCCACCTCTTGGGCAGCGTTGGGCTGTCGGGTTGATAACAGCATGACTATCATAGACTACTCCCAGCTCGCATGGGCGGAGGTGCCATGGAGGAAGGGGCTAGTTGAGGTACCTCGGGTTTGTGAGTAATGGGGAGTTATAAGAAGATGGTTGAGATCGTGATGACGTTTGGAGCTACACCAACTAGAGTATCCTTATTGATTGGTTATTATCATTGTTGTGCTTATATTGTTATTGATGTTTATTGTGTGTTTACTGCTCAAAGGATGATTTTCAATGAGTATAGTAAATACTTTTAAAAGATCTATTGAATCCTCACTGGCTTGTTTTATATAAGCTCACTCTCATTCGTTATATGCATACAGGTGTTACTGAACAGGAATGCGGGTACGTGCCTCACGAGGCTGAGAATGTGACTTTTTGTTGAAGGGTCTTATGTGCCAAAGTCATATCTTGATGCTTAGCTGGAATGTTTTATGCTATCTTGTAGTATTATTTAAGTTGTAGGGTTTCAAGCTTTTAAAGGTTGTATTGTATAAGCTGATCTAAAGATAGTAAAAGTGTTATGCTAGTTTAGTAGTCTTTCTTTTGAACATGATTAGATTGCTAGGCTGGTATATAATTTATTTTGCAATGTATAATATAGCCTATGTATGATGTTGGAATGGAGGCGTATAACTTATGGATGAAATGGTGAAAGAATGTTTAAAGTATATTTTGGTTGCGTTGTATGTTGCTAACTTGATTGTGGAGTTGATTGGTGATTTGTGGAGTTGGTTGTATGATGTTCTAAAGGGTTGGATTAGAGCCCTGATGTCCATATAACTATCGTTAACTTGCCGAAGTTCCGTTGCGTCCTGACTGATCATAGGTGGTCGAGTTGGGGCGTTACACCATGTGTCATCTCTCATTACACCAATTAGATCTATGCATGGTATCGAGTTTATGAACTTAATCGAATCATGGTTCTTGCTTGACGGTAAAACTAATGAAAGGATTCGATTGCATGATAATCGGCGACCATAAATTGATTCACTTGAATAAGACTTCATTGCTTTATAAACTGTCTTGATACGTTAGTAGCTAGAACGTCACTCAAGAACTCTGAGGGTGTTTTGAGAATGGCAGGGGACATTCTCTAAACAAATCGAATAGTTTGGTAACACTGAAAGTGTTCAACATTTATTCAATGCTATATAGCGGTGAATCTAGAAAATCACACACAATAGAGCATGGTGAATGGTTTTTCTATTGAGCATGATTTAGTTTTCTCTTGAATTGTTAAAGTGTTAACAATTGTATTTTGTTTCTCTTGAATTGTTAAGGAGTTAAAAATGACGTAATTGACCTTTAAATGTTATTGGGGCCAATATGCAATTATTATTAAGTGTTGGGGCTAATAAGAAAATATGGAAAAGTTGTTTTCATAATTTCAACTAATGGTGATTAGGTTGAATATTTAAATGTCTTAGTGGAAGAATACTATACAATATATATATATATACATACATATATATATATATATATGTATGTATATTCTTTATTTTCCAAGAAAGTCAACAATTGTAGGCTTAGTTTAATAGTTAAATAAGCCAACTTGTCTTGAGAAGGAAAAAGCTAGACAAATGCATTTGTTTATGTGTAGTATTTCTCGGTCAAAGCAAACAATAGAAGGCAAATAATAGTTCTTGTGTCTTGTATGTTTTGTTGGTCTAAAGAAGAGAGACAAGACAACAAAATATAAGCTAGACAAATGCATTCTTTATGTTTTGTTGGTCTAACATCAAGAAGTAAAGTTGTCTTCTTTGCCTTGAAGACTCCACACGTTGAAGACTACAATGAAGAGAAGAATTGTCTTCTTCTTTGCTTTTGCTAAGTCTCCATAGTAGAAAAAATGAAACAAGAAACAGAAGAAGAAAAAATCTTCTTCAAGTCTTCAAAGAGAAAAACTCCATGGCTGAAAAATGAAGTAAATAGAGAAGAAGTTATCATCTTCTTTTCTTCATAAAAATACAACCAATAACAAGGAAGAAGAACGAAATGATTTTGCTCTCTTCTTCACAAACAAGCTCATAAATCTTCCATCCTAGATCTAGCACAAAACAGTCATGAAGATGGAGAAGCCATTCTTTGCTCGTGTGGACCAACTAGAGCTCTTGTGCTTTCAAGAGGTGGTGTCTTCCATCAAGTGAGGAAAATTTCAGATTTGTGGCTTCTATGAGATGCCTTCAAGTGGTATCTTCTACTTCTTCTATCTCTTGTCAATATATATATTTGCTATATACATGTTTTGCATATGTTAATTACATGATATCAAGATTAGAGTTTCATATGAACATTATGCTTTGAATTCCATAAATTTTTGAACTTCATGTTATGCTTCCGCTTGATTCTTAGCTAGATCATGTTCATAGCTGTATACATAAATGATCTTTTCACATCACTCTTCATTCATGCATACTAACACAAGTATAAGGACAAATAAGGGAAATCAACAAAGTAGATTGATTCCCCGATAACATATACCTTAATCATGCACTTGACAAGATAACTACATACTCAAGGCAATCAATCATGTAAACACAACACATTTATTCAACTTGCATCTAAGAGAATTGAGCTACTTAATTAACTAAGTACACTTTAGGCATCAATTGGATTCAAACAACTCAAGCACCTACTTAACCATTCATGAACATACTTGACATTCATTTGCTATAACACAACATAGCTTAACACATTTAACAACAAGACTACTTCAAGAGTTCACTAGATCATTCTTAACCATTGACTAATCATAAATTCATTTCAACTAAGTCACACACACACAAACAGCCAACACTCACACAAAGCCAACACATACATACGACCCATTTGGTACATACACACACATACCAAGTCCAACCTCATTTTAGCCATTTTATACACTATTGTAGTCTTAACAACACTTATGGCACCCAAATTTTACACATATACACACACATGACCAAGTACACCAAAAGCCTCTTTATGTACAATCAATTCTAACTAAGTTATAATCATTTTCTAGTAAGTTTAAGCATCAATCTAGGCATTAGAACACTTATGGCACCTACTGCAAGCATTAAACCAAGTATATAAGCCATAAACTACATTCACCCATTTATACCCACACAATGTTCAACAAATTTCGATGTTAATTAATATTGGTTTAATCAAACGTATAGCACTTTTACCATCACTAGAACCTATTCCTAACATTAAATCAAGCATTGAAGCAAAAAATCATGGGTTTGCATGAATAGTACTATTCATCATCTTATTTAAATCCAACTTTTGCTTACATCATGTAAACACATGTCATAACCTTAAAGCTTGTTCTACTAGTCATATGAACACTACATATAGCAACAATAAGCTTCCTAACAAACATATATACCATAAACATTATTTAACATAATCATCGTACAATGGAAAAATAAAAGTTTAATGAAAACCCTAACCAAATACAAGTTGGAAATGTTTGGAAGAAGGCTTGGATAGCTCTAGATCTCTCAAACAAGCTTGCAATGGACCAAATAGCAAAACCTAGCAAAATCCCCAATTTTTCTTCTTCCCTTCTTTTGGCCGTCCCCCTCTTGTTCTTTTTTTCTTTGATTTTTGCTCTTCTAACACTATTATAAGATGATAGGTTATGATATATGGGTTTGAGCTTGGGTTGGCTTGGTTTTGGTTAAAAAAATTGCAAGAAAAGCTTTATTTGGCCCAAAATTCATGTAGTTTTCACTATTCATACGATGCTTAAAATATTTTTATATCTCGTACTCCCGATATGCTATGTACGAAATTTCAATGAACGTTTGCTAAATAAAAGTCAAGTAATATGGGAAAAATGTGAAATCAGGAAAGTAAAATAGTAAAATTTTTTGGTCCAGACTCAATTAATTTAAAAACACTTTAAATGCAATTGTCATTAAAAGTCTTTATGAAAATAATATGAATGCACGTTTTTTATTTACTAAAATAAATAAATTCACAATTTTGCTAATAAGAGTTACTTAAGCACATAATGGCATGTAAAAAGTAAATAAACACATAATTGCACATATGATGATAAATAGACATTTAAGCAAATAAATGCAAAAAATATATGAAAATGAATAAAAATAAACATGCTCTAGGCTCGAGCATCACATTCTTCCCCCTTTAAAATAATTGTGCCCTCGCAACTCTCTCTTAACATATATGCAAGTTATCACATAGAAAGCAAGTACCACAAAATGCACATTGATCACGTATTGCATATTGATCACATAAGCACGTTGAGAACATAAAGCACATTACGCATATTGATAATATCAAACACGTCATTTGCATTTGTCCACTTAACACATAAGCATACATTCATTCGACACATTCACATTAAGACTCTAACCAACAGTCCAAAGACCCATTCCTGGCTTATGAGCCATATAAGCTTTGGTACCACTAATTGTAATGCTGCAACTCGACCTCTCCTAGGATCCAAGCTGGGGTGCGATGGAATTTCGGCATGTTACTATTTGTAACTAGACACTAGCCCAAGAATAAACCTACAAGTAGAAACTTTCCACAACAACATATAATCCCAAGCACATTATATATAGGTTGTGCATATACATTCTAAGTACCCTGCCGTCCGTCTCACTTCTTTACATCATTTTACAAAAGAAGAGTTCAAAATAAACTGACAAGGCTAGCAATATATACACAAAGTAAGTCCTACTTGCAACATACAATAAAAGTAATCAAAACTATAAGGTAAACTATTTAACATATTTACATATTCTAATAAAGTCTTCAAACATTAAAGTAAACTTCACATCCAAGTTTGCATATAAATACATCTACAAACATCAACCCTCGAGCTTGCCTATGTTATTAGCAGACACGTACTCGACATAGGCTAAATCTTGTTCACTTGAAATGGGGTAAAAAGTGTGAGCTAACTGTGATGCCCGAACCCTAGAGCATTCATAATTCATTTATTTGCATATATTTATGTGTTTATTTGAGTATTGATGTATGATTATTTGTTTACTTAATAGTTTGCATTTATTTGTTAGACTACTCTTTGAATTGTTTTTTTAAAAAGTAAACTAAGTTTATTTAAATTAAATATATACGAATAACATATTATTTTGCTATTTAAATTATGTGAAATTATTCTCTACATCTAATAGGCTTATTTTCATTATTTTAAAATGAACCCTGAGCCCGTGGTAAAAATTAAAGTATTTTATTTTTTAAAATTCGTATTTTTTCCTTAATATACACTTATTTTTGGGCATACATTTTAAAAAATTATGAGCATAGCATATTAGGTGTATGAGTTATAAAAATATTTTGGACCCGTATAAATAGTAACAACTAAAGTTACATTTTTTAGTTAATTACCTAACTAAACCCATTTTTCCTAAACCAAAACCAAGCCCAAACCCATAACCCAACCCATATATATCTAAATACAAAAATATACATATAATAAAACAAAAGAAAAACAACAAAAAAGCTAAAGCCATTTTTGGCCATAAGAGAAAAAGAAAGAAAAAATAATCTTCAAATCTTGCACTTTGATCCTTGAGCTTCCTTTGAGGAGTCCTAGAGCCATCTTTGAGCTTCTATCTACCTTCTATTGGCTAGTGTGGTGAGGGATTCTTGTAAAAATTGTATTTTTCCATATTTGGTTTATGTCAAAATTTGGACTCGTTATATAATGCTTGTTTTGAGTTATAATTGCTTAAATGACTCTTTATTATGTATGTAGAACAAACTTTTATCGTTAGATAGTGATTTTAATGGTTGAATATGGTGTTTGGACAATTTCAGAAGAAGATAAATAATATTTGAATAGTAACTTCTTTGTAATAGTAATTGAATAATAACTTCTTCATAATTGGGGTTTTGGCTTGTTTGAGTGTTTTATCGCTTTGGTTAGGTGCCAAATACGTCTAGGTTGTTAAATGTAAAGATTAAATGGTTAAAACATAGTTAGAATTGAAAATTGTTAAGTGGGAACAAAAGAGGGCATATGGTCGAAGTGTTGACCGGGTACGTTTGAGGGTGTTGGGGAGTAGTAGATATGTTAGATAGTAGTTATGATGTGTTTATGGCATTGAATTAGTGATCAGATTTGGTAGTTGTAGTCCAAATGGGCAAAGGGGCTATTTGGGGTTATGTGGTAATCATGGGTTAGAGGGGGGTTTTGCATGGTTGAGAGGTGTCATAAAGTAGCTAGAAGTGATCGCCATAGTTGGATTGTGAATTGCATAGCTTAAGTGTTAGAATGTTACTTGTATGCAAGCTTTTAGGTGAGTGTCAAGTAGGTTAAGAATGATTTTGTGTGCTTTTAAAGTAGTTTGTTGTTAAAGGTGTATAATTGTATTGTAATCGTAGGAAAATTATGCCTAGTGTACTATTGGATTGTTAAGTGGTTGTTTGTATTAATTGCATTTGTTTCATGTCTATAGTTTGAATAATTGGTTAGATAGATAGTTGGTTAGAATTAGAATGTTTAATTGTTAAATAGAATAATGTTGAATAGTTTTATTGCTTGATTACCTAGTTGCAAGTTAATTGAAAGCATGCCTTGTTTATATTGGTTGTTAACCTGCGTAATGTACTTAATTGGTTAAATAAGTAGTTGTCCATTTAGTTGCTAGTTGAATGTTGTCTTGGGTTTAATAGATTTGTTGCCTTGAACATTTAATTATTTTGTTATATGCAAGCTCATAGTATATGTTACTCGGGAATCAACCTACTTTGTTGATTCCCCTTAGTTGTTTTAATTACTATTACTTGAATGTGTTAATGGGAATGTGTTTATGTGGTTTATGTTATATGCGTTAATGTGAATGTGTGGTTGCAACCAAACAGGTGTGTTTGGTTCATGTCACCCTTGGCGACATCAGGTTTGCCAAGCGATGACCTGACCACCGATGTGCTAATTCCTCTCCCGAATGGACTGGGCGGAGTGCATCCATGAGGGACTAGGTCGTAGGTTGAGTCAGTGTACCTAATGGTACTACTAGGTGTATAGGGGAAGATGTTCGTGATGGTATGTAGGGTTTGGCATCAATAGAATGAGAGTATCATTTCTCATTGTGTTTACTTTATTAATGTGTATTCTTATGAATGTACTTTTATTGCATTGCTACTTTATTGCTTATTTATTGCTCTGACGTGCATAGCATGTTTTCGAAAGGATAAAACGATTTTCAAAACTCCCTGCATTTCCGCCCTCACTGAGTTATGTGTTGGTTAGCTCACCCTCTTTTCCAACCTTTCAGGTGGACTAGACATAGCTTACGTGGAATATATGGGCCCAAACAACGTGGACAAGCCCGAGGCTTGATATTTATTGTTAATGTACTTGTAAATATGTTAATAGTTTCTTTTATAGTTTTGAGGACTGTGACGCCCGAGATTTAGCCATGCATTTAATTACTGTTGCATCCCTTGTTTGCGCATTTACTTCTATGCCTTATTAACTGACTTTTGTGACTACTATTCACTCCGTTTTTAAACTGCCTTCTATTAGTTAATTAACATTTTTATTAAATCATATTAATTGTAAAAGTAGTGGGAAAAATGTGCATTTGAGCTAACGGCGTTAGGAGAGCTCGTTTAGAAAATGATTTTTGTAGTTGAGTGAATAGTGTTACGTAATAACTTTATAGATTTAATTAGCTAGCCTAAGTTTTATACATTAGCCTCGTTTTGGAGCTAGCAACGCGCATTTTATTAGATCACTTAAGCACCCAAATGACCCCACCTCAACTTAACCCCTTTATTATATCACTTAAGCTCATAAAATGCAAAAGAAAAAAAAATAAAAAGCTGAAATCAGGAGCCAAACCCGACAGCCCCTCTTTGCACTTGGGAGAAATTTTTCATCTTCAACTCTTCAATTCAAGCCAAGCCAAGCCTTGAGCAACTAGTGTAGGGTGTTTGCAAGGTTCCTAGGTGCTCCTACGCGTATTGGTGAGGGATTTCACGACTTGTTTTTGCATTTTTAAATAGTTACTCATTTCTTGATTTGTTGAAAATATGATTATATGCCATTGTAATTGTTATCTATGCTAATATACCATCTATATGAATGCTAGAGAACACATTTGAGCCGTTGTTTCGCTTTTTAAATGGTTAGAATCGTTAGTTTGATTTTTAGGGTAAATAGTGACGTTTTTTCTAGGGTTTTGTGTAATTGCTCGAATTAGCTCGATTTAATACTTCTAATAAATGCCTTAGGTGTTAGTGAAGATAGCCTAATAGCCCCGTGCACTTGCATTGCCCTTAAATTGCCTAAAAATGGAAAATAGCCGACTTTAATTTAGGGCTTTCGGGGTTAATGCGAATCCGGGTGGATTCGGGCTTCAATTCTAGTATCCTTAGGCTATCTAGGTGCTATAGATGCTTTGATATCCCTTGTTTGAATCCCGGACAATGTAGGTGTAGTTTAAAGCCAAAAGAGGGAAATTGGGGCTTTCCGGGTAAACGCGGGTATTTGAATGAGTTAGAGGGTTGAGAGGGTACCTTGGGGGTTAGTTAGAAGGTTGGGAGAGTTTCCTTTGAAAATGAAATCATTAACTTTGGTTTGGAAGAGAAATAGTTCGAAAAACAAGGGGGTTTAGGTGCAATTTAAGTTGTCTCACACTTCTAAACCCATGTCAGGACTTCTTGAGTGTTTATATGTGATTTTAAATTGATTTGGAGCTTTTGGTATGATTCTATGCTTATTTGGTATATGTTCATTTGTAAACTGCTTATTAGCTTCTATATTTGCTTCTATCCTAATTGCAACGAGGTCAACCTACTTTGTTGATCCTCATATGTGTTAATGCTTATATTATTGCTATTAACTTGCCATCGTTGAGTGCATTGCATAGTGGTTGCGCAACCATAGTGTCAGGGGCGGATGTGTTGAATATCGGCTGGGCGGCAGAGGGCTTGCCGGTGGATATTCAAACTCCGTGCCCTATTCCCTCATTCGCCTGGTCCGGAGATTGCCAGGGGATGTTGGGTCATAGGATTCGGGGTACATCCGGAGTACACCCACTGGAGTGTTTGGGGATTATGCCGGCTTATCGTGATCGTGCTCGTGGTTCGTGGTTCGTGATTGAAGACCAGTGAAGATTGGTGTATAGGGGATTGTTGAAATGTATCCTTTTAATTCTGTGGTTATTTAAGTTATCATTGTTTCTTTAATTGTTTAAGTGTTATTGTTGAGTAATTGTATTATCTGTTGCATTGCACGCCCCGGGACTATATCCCTCACTGGGCAACAGTGGTTGCTCATACCTCGATATCTGTTTCAGGAGACGCTGAGGGTGATCCCCAGCTTGTTGATTTAGTTGAGGAAGAAGAAGTTCAGATCGAGCCTTTACCTTAGTTGTTGGGTCTGATAGCTTGAGGTGGTTAATGAATTTGCTGCTATGTGGAAAGTTCAATTAATTGTTTTATGTTCTATTTTGTGGCCTAAGGGCTATGTATAAGTTTGTTGCGCAAGTCGAAGGATAGTAGATTGTGGTGTAGAATTGGAAGCCATGTCTTGTAATAACTTTTATTCTTTCCTTATTTCCTTGCATGCTTGGGAGTGGATGGTTAATGTAGAATGCTTTATCCTTTAAGTTGTTTTATTGATTTCCTAGAATGTCATGATTATAAAACTATGCTGACAACAAGTGCTCGCATGCTTGTGTGTTTTGGAGCTATTGTGTACCATAAAGCTCAGATGGCCTTAGAACTTTGTTGTTTATTTAGGAAAAGCTTGTATTGTATTGTTGGGACTTTGTTTTAGTGTTTACAGGTTTTTAGAATGTCAACGGTACAGGGGAGACTCTGTCCGTGTGTCGGGTCCGGACTTAACCTTTAGCTTGGGGGTTGGGTCGGGGCGTGACATTTAAGTGGTATCAAAGCTATAGATTGCATGAAGCCGGGTTAAATTTCTCGGTCTGTGGGTAGAGATTTGTTATGTGACTTTGTGAATACATGAGTCCTTGATTTTGATTGACCTAAGTGAAATTTGAATAAGGAATGAACATGCTAGCATGAAAATAGAATATCGAGAGTCTAGAATGTCAAGTATGATCTAGTGATTTATGTTTACTTCAAGAATGTGGAATATTTATTTGAACTTCTATGTACTTGACCTTATGTGAATCTAATTGGACTTTTCTTCATGTGTTGCTTATAAATTGCATATATACATATATATATATACCTGTCATAACACTTTGCATTCTAGCTATTCGAGATGGGGCCTCGCCGTCGTGCTAATAATCCGAATGTTGGTGGAGAACCCGAGGGGGTTCAGGGGCAAGAAGCTGAGGTGGCCGAAAATGCACCGCAGGTTCAAGAACCGAGCACTGCACAGATCTTGGCCACGATGGCCACAGCTATGAACACTATCGCCTAGTTTGTTACACAATAGGGTCAGCCAGGGGTCGTTGGAGGTAATCAGGCTGCGAGAGCCAGAGGTAGTGGCCCTACCGGAGGGAATCTGTATGATCGGTTTATACATCATGGGGCCTATACTTTCTTTGGGGAGCCGGACGATATGAAAGCTGAGATGTGGCTAAGGAAGTTCGAGAGAATGGCAGCGATACTGGAGTGCCATGATGACAGGAAGATTACTTATGCTACTTTCCTTCTCGAGGGTGATGCTGAAGATTGGTGGAATACCATCAGTGAGAAATGGGGAGCTGAGGGAGGTCATCATTCGTGGGTCCATTTTGTCCGAGAATTTCGAGACAAGTATATATCGGTAGTTGCCCGCGAGAGGCGACAAACTGAGTTCATAAACTTGAAGCAGGGAAGTATGACGGTAGATCAATACGAGGCTACTTTTACCCGGCTTTCCCGTTATGCACCAGCTTTAATTCAGCCAGAGGACATGAAGATTCAGAGGTTCATCTTGGGTTTGAGGAGAGATATTATGCTGAACTTGTCTTCAAATGATTTTCCCAACTATGCTGCAGTAGTCCGAGCTGCCTCGAGATATGAGAAACGGAAAGCCGATGTGTTAGCCGAGACCAGTCAATCGAGTAAACGGTTTCAGTCTCAGAGTCAAGGGTACCAGGGGCAGGCTGTATCAGTTGGGCAGAGTTCGCAGCCGAGGCAGACTCAGAGTTACACAGGGCCTACTCAGACTCAGGCACGACCAGTCCAGAGTCAGACTCAGAGTCAGTTCCGTCCAGCAGTTTCCCGTTCGCAGTAGGGTAGTTCAGCTACCTCTACTTACAGAGCTCCTTCGGGAGGCACTGTTGCAAGACGTCACCAGCAGTGCAGCTTCTGTCAGCACCAGGGCCACACTGAGGATGTTTGTTGGAAGAAACATAACAAGTGTACAGGTTGCGGCAGTGATCAGCACAGGGTTAAAGACTGTCAGAAATTTAAGAACCCTAGGGGTCAGACATCAGCTCAGAACTCTCAGACCAGGGCACCAGCTGCAGCACCACCACCACGAGGCCAGGCCCGTGTATTTTCTTTGGATGCTGAGGAGCTTCCGGATACTACCGCTGTGGTAGAAGGTATTTTTCTTCTTAATGATCAGTCAGTTAAGGTTTTAATTGATTCCGGGGCTTCGCATTCTTTTATTACTCCTACTTGTGCACAAAATGCTAAATTGAAACATGATAAACTGTTGCATGAGATTGTGGTCTATACTCCTATGGGTCCGAAGTTTGTTACTAGGTCTATTTGCAGAGCATGTAGTATATTTATTGAAGGTCGTGTTTTTCCTGCTGATTTGATTATCCTACCCTTCAATGACTTTGAAATTATATTGGGGATGGACTGGTTAAGTAAATATTATGCCCAGCTTGATTGTAGAAAGAAGATTGTGTATCTAGAAATGCCTGACCAGCCTGTACTTAAAATAGTTGGTAGTAGAAAATCTACGGGAACTCCTATTATTTCTTCTATTAGGGCATCTAAATTATTGAGCAAGGGTTGTGAGGCTTATCTTGCATATTTGATTAATCAACCTGGGGATCAATTGAAATTGAATGATGTACTTATCGTGAGAGAGTTTCCGGGGGTCTTTCCTGAGGAATTACCTGGGTTACCGCCTGATAGAGAGATAGAGTTCATGATTGATTTATTGCCGGGGACTTCACCTGTCTCTAGGACTCCGTACAGAATGACTCCACCTGAGTTGCAAGAATTGAAAGTGCAATTGCAGGGCTTGCTTGAGAAAGGATTCATTCAGCCGAGTTCTTCACCGTGGGGTGCGCCAGTTCTCTTCGTTAAAAAGAAAGACGGATCTCTTCGCCTATGCATCGATTACCGGGGTCTTAATCAGGTAACCATCAAAAATAAATATCCTTTGCCTTTAATCGAAGAGTTATTTGATCAGTTGCAAGGCGCCAGGGTATTCTCTAAATTTGATCTGAGGCAGGGCTATTATCAACTGAGGATTAAGAAAGATGATGTTCCAAAAACTGCTTTCAGAACTCGATATGGCCATTATGAGTTTGTTGTCTTGCCGTTTGGTCTTACTAATGCTCCCGCCGCATTCATGGACTTAATGCAGAGAGTATTCCGTCCTTATCTGGACCAATTTGTGGTCATATTTATTGATGATATCCTTGTCTATTCTAAATCTGAGGCGGAACATGAACAGCATCTCAGAATTGTGTTGCAGACTCTTCAGGAGCATCGGTAATTTGCAAAGTTTAGCAAATGTGAATTCTGGCTTAAGCAAGTTGCTTTTCTTGGCCATATTATCTCGCAGGATGGTATTTCTGTTGATCCAGCGAAGATTGAAGTTGTGTTATCTTGGAAACGACCTGAAACTGTCACGGAAATTCGTAGCTTCCTTGGTTTAGCTGGGTATTATCGGAGGTTTGTCAAGGATTTCTCTAAGATTGCAGGGCCTTTAACTCAGCTTACTCAGAAGAAAACAGTATTTGACTGGAATGATAAATGTGAGGCCAGCTTCCAGGAATTGAAGAAGAGATTGACTACAGCTCCTATTCTTGCTTTACCTGAGGGTTATGATAATCTGATGATCTATAGTGATGCTTCGAATGAGGGTCTGGGTTGTGTATTGATGCAGAATGGCAGGGTTATTGCTTATGCTTCCAGGAAACTGAAACCTTATGAACTCAACTATCCGACTCATGATCTTGAGCTTGTAGCTATCATTCTTGCATTAAAGAAATGGCGTCATTATCTCTGGGGCAACAAATTTGAAATCTTTACAGATCATAAGAGCTTGAAATATCTGTTTTCACAGAAAGAGTTGAACATGAGGCAGAGGCGTTGGCTGGAATTACTTGAGGACTATAACTGCACTATTAACTATCTTCCAGGTAAGGCCAATATTGTTGCTGATGCTTTGAGCCGAAAGGCTACTGTTGCTAGCTTGATTATCAAGAATTGGGAATTCATGGAAGAATTGTGCTTATGGAAGCCTAGTACTTCAAATTCTGGTATTCAATTTGCAAGTTTGCAGATTCAATCTCTGTTGTTATCCAGGATTCGAGAAGCTCAACAGGCTGATCTTCAATTGTTGAAAGTCTTAGAGAATTCTAAAGGGGGAGAGTCGGATTTCAAACTGCACGACGATGGTATTCTTAAATTCAAGGGTAGAATCTGTATTCCGAATGATCCAACTCTAAAGAAGGATATTCTTGCTGAGGCACACAGTTCTCGATATACTATCCATCCAGGCAGTACGAAAATGTATAAAGATTTAAAGCAGAATTTCTGGTGGAATAATATGAAAAGAGAAATTGCTGACTATGTTGCTCGATGCCTTACTTGTCAGAAAGTTAAAGCAGAACATCAGAGACCTGCAGGGTTGTTGCAACATTTGGCTATTCCTGTTTGGAAATGGGATCATATTACTATGGATTTCGTATCAGATTTACCGAGGTCTTCGAGGGGTAATGACTCAGTCTGGGTTATTGTGGATAGACTGACCAAGACTTCTCATTTTATTGCTAAAAAGAAGTCTGATTCTCTTGATAAACTGGTAGAGTTGTATATTGAGAATGTTGTCCGACTACATGGAATTCCAAAGAGTATCGTGTCAGATAGAGATCCCAGATTCACATCTCAGTTCTGGCAGAAGATTCAGAAAGCTTTGGGCACGAATTTGAATTTCAGTACAGCTTATCATCCTCAGACAGATGGTCAATCTGAGAGAACTATCTTGATCCTTGAGGATATGTTACGGGCTTGTATTCTGGACTTCGGTAAGAGTTGGGAGAAATATTTGCCACTAGCAGAGTTCGCCTACAACAATAGTTATCAAGCTACTATTGGTATGGCACCTTATGAGGCACTTTATGGGCGTAAATGTCGGTCTCCTCTCTACTGGGATGATGTTGGTGAAATGAAGACTATCGACCCTACTCTCTTACCTGAAATGAACAAAATGATTGATCATGTGCAGCTTATCAGAAAAAGAATGCTTACAGCACAGAGCCGGCAAAAGAGTTATGCAGATAGACGACGTCGTGATCTGAAATTTGCTGTGGGGGACCGGGTATTTCTGAAAATTTCTCCTCGCAAGGGTTTGATTCGGCATGGTAAAGGAGGTAAACTCAGTCCTCGATATGTGGGACCATTTGAGATAACTGAAACTGTTGGTGATTTGGCTTACCGTCTAGCTTTACCTCCCAGTCTGGGCAGAATTCATGACGTATTCCATGTTTCCATGCTTCGGAAGTATCAGCCAGATCCCTCTCACATACTTGAGCCGGAACCGCTAGAGATCAGTGAAACTTTGACCTACACAGAGAAACCTCTTCAAATTGTTGATCAGAAAGTTCAGGAGCTGAGGACTAAAAGCATTCCGATGGTTAAAGTTCTGTGGGATCATCACGGAGTAGAGGATGCGACGTGGGAAAGAGAGGATCAGATGCGGCAACGGTATCCAGAGTTGTTCGCCGAATCATGTAAGAATTGCGTGGACGCAATTAGTTTAAGGGGGAGAGGATGTGACGCCCGAGATTTAGCCATGCATTTAATTACTGTTGCATCCCTTGTTTGCGCATTTACTTCTATGCCTTATTAACTGACTTTTGTGACTACTATTCACTCCGTTTTTAAACTGCCTTCTATTAGTTAATTAACATTTTTATTAAATCATATTAATTGTAAAAGTAGTGGGAAAAATGTGCATTTGAGCTAACGGCGTTAGGAGAGCTCGTTTAGAAAATGATTTTTGTAGTTGAGTGAATAGTGTTACGTAATAACTTTATAGATTTAATTAGCTAGCCTAAGTTTTATACATTAGCCTCGTTTTGGAGCTAGCAACGCGCATTTTATTAGATCACTTAAGCACCCAAATGACCCCACCTCAACTTAACCCCTTTATTATATCACTTAAGCTCATAAAATGCAAAAGAAAAAAAAATAAAAAGCTGAAATCAGGAGCCAAACCCGACAGCCCCTCTTTGCACTTGGGAGAAATTTTTCATCTTCAACTCTTCAATTCAAGCCAAGCCAAGCCTTGAGCAACTAGTGTAGGGTGTTTGCAAGGTTCCTAGGTGCTCCTACGCGTATTGGTGAGGGATTTCACGACTTGTTTTTGCATTTTTAAATAGTTACTCATTTCTTGATTTGTTGAAAATACGATTATATGCCATTGTAATTGTTATCTATGCTAATATACCATCTATATGAATGCTAGAGAACACATTTGAGCCGTTGTTTCGCTTTTTAAACGGTTAGAATCGTTAGTTTGATTTTTAGGGTGAATAGTGACGTTTTTTCTAGGGTTTTGTGTAATTGCTCGAATTAGCTCGATTTAATGCTTCTAATAGATGCCTTAGGTGTTAGTGAAGATAGCCTAATAGCCCCGTGCACTTGCATTGCCCTTAAATTGCCTAAAAATGGAAAATAGCCGACTTTAATTTGGGGCTTTCGGGGTTAATGCGAATCCGGGTGGATTCGGGCTTCAATTCTAGTATCCTTAGGCTATCTAGGTGCTATAGATGCTTTGATATCCCTTGTTTGAAGCCCGGACAATGTAGGTGTAGTTTAAAGCCAAAAGAGGGAAATTGGGGCTTTCCGGGTAAACGCGGGTATTTGAATGAGTTAGAGGGTTGAGAGGGTACCTTGGGGGTTAGTTAGAAGGTTGGGAGAGTTTCCTTTGAAAATGAAATCATTAACTTTGGTTTGGAAGAGAAATAGTTCGAAAAACAAGGGGGTTTAGGTGCAATTTAAGTTGTCTCACACTTCTAAACCCATGTCAGGACTTCTTGAGTGTTTATATGTGATTTTAAATTGATTTGGAGCTTTTGGTATGATTCTATGCTTATTTGGTATATGTTCATTTGTAAACTGCTTATTAGCTTCTATATTTGCTTCTATCCTAATTGCAACGAGGTCAACCTACTTTGTTGATCCTCATATGTGTTAATGCTTATATTATTGCTATTAACTTGCCATCGTTGAGTGCATTGCATAGTGGTTGCGCAACCATAGTGTCAGGGGCGGATGTGTTGAATATCGGCTGGGCGGCAGAGGGCTTGCCGGTGGATATTCAAACTCCGTGCCCTATTCCCTCATTCACCTGGTCCAGAGATTGCCAGGGGATGTTGGGTCGTAGGATTCGGGGTACATCCGGAGTACACCCACTGGAGTGTTTGGGGATTATGCCGGCTTATCGTGATCGTGCTCGTGGTTCGTGGATCGTGATTGAAGACTAGTGAAGATTGGTGTATAGGGGATTGTTGAAATGTACCCTTTTAATTGTGTGGTTATTTAAGTTATCATTGTTTCTTTAATTGTTTAAGTGTTATTGTTGAGTAATTGTATTATCTGTTGCATTGCACGCCCCGGGACTATATCCCTCACTGGGCAACAGTGGTTGCTCATACCTCGATATCTGTTTCAGGAGACGCTGAGGGTGATCCCCAGCTTGTTGATTTAGTTGAGGAAGAAGAAGTTCAGATCGAGCCTTTACCTTAGTTGCTGTGTCTGATAGCTTGAGGTGGTTAATGAATTTGCTGCTATGTGGAAAGTTCAATTAATTGTTTTATGTTCTATTTTGTGGCCTAAGGGCTATGTATAAGTTTGTTGCGCAAGTCGAAGGATAGTAGATTGTGGTGTAGAATTGGAAGCCATGTCTTGTAATAACTTTTATTCTTGCCTTATTTCCTTGCATGCTTGGGAGTGGATGGTTAATGTAGAATGCTTTATCCTTTAAGTTGTTTTATTGATTTCCTAGAATGTCATGATTATAAAACTATGCTGACAACAAGTGCTCGCATGCTTGTGTGTTTTGGAGCTATTGTGTACCATAAGGCTCGGATGGCCTTAGAACTTTGTTGTTTATTTAGGAAAAGCTTGTATTGTATTGTTGGGACTTTGTTTTAGTGTTTACAGGTTTTTAGAATGTCCACGGTACAGGGGAGACTCTGTCCGTGTGTCGGGTCCGGACTTAACCTTTAGCTTGGGGGTTGGGTCGGGGCGTGACATTTAAGTGGTATCAGAGCTATAGATTGCATGAAGCCGGGTTAATGTTGTACTTGTTTTCATAAGATATAATTGTATATATGCTATAATTGGGGATGACTATTCTGGGTGAAGTAAGGATGATTGTCCGAGCTCTCGGAATCAGAGGAAGACTCCGTAGGAATGAATTCATGTCCTTTAAGTAGGATAGCCTGTCAGTTACGCAGTTGGTTAAGGTACTACTTGACTTTTGTGTTATCCATTCCTTTATCATACATACCTGAGTGCAACGTGCTAAAATGCAAGTAAAGAGTTTGCCTTATATTATTGATGTGACACCCGAGAATTTCACCGTACACCTTTTAGCTGTTGCATCTACTATTTGCGCATTTCTTCTGTGCATTACTTGTTACTTTATGTAATTACTATTCATTGCATTTTTCAACTTCATAATTACTTCAAGTTAGCATTTTTATTAAATCATATTAATTATAGTAGGAATGAGAAAAATGTGCATTTGAGCAATTAGTGTGCAGAGCGTCTGTTTAGAAAATGCTTTATTGAAACTAGTGAATAGTGTTACATAGTTAAACTTCATAATTTAGTTAGCTAGTACATTAATTACACCTTAGGATTTATTTTAAGTTAGCTAGACTTATTATATAGTCAATATATACACATAACTTAACACACCCACATATATACGTATACAATACACACAATAGCTCATTAGTTGACAACAAAAAAAAAAGAATGCAGTGAATAGTGGCAGCGGGAACCCGATAGCCCTTGTGAGGAAGGAGAAGGAATTTTTGCTCACCAAATCTTCAATCCAAGCCTTTCCAAGCCTAGAGCAAGTATTTTAGTGTGTGTGCAAGCCTTCTAGGTGCTCCTACACGCTTTAGGTGAGGGATTTCATGGCTCTTTTTGCATATTAAAGATGTTACACTTTTCTTGAATTGTTATAAATGCTATCAAATGCTATTGCAATGCTTATCTATGCTATTGTACATTGTATATAAGTGCTAGAGAACACATTTAAGCTATTGGTTCGTATTTTAAACGATTGGAATCGTTACTTTGATTATATGAGGTAAATAGTGACGGATTTTTAGGGTTTTGTGTAATTGTGCGTATTGTCTTGCTTCATTGCTTCTAATAGATACCTTAGGTGCCAATGAAGGTATTCCAATAGCCCCGTGCCATTGAATTGCTCTAAACTTGTATACAACATGAAATAGCCGACTTTTTAAAAGGGGTTTCGGGGTTAATGCTAATCCGGGTTAATTTGAGCTTCACATTTGGTATTCTTAGGCTACCTAGGTGCTATAAAAGCTTTGTTAAACCTCGTTTGAATCCCGGTTAAGGTATGTGTAGTTCAAAGCCATAAGAGGGAAATTGGGGCTTTTGTGGTAATTGCGAGTATTTGAATGTGTTTGAGGGTTATAAGGGTCCCTTAAGGCTTAATTAGAAGAATGGTATAGCCTCCCCATGAATTCAAAAATTAACTTTTATTTGGAAGGAAAAATGGCTTAGGATGAAAGGGGGATGATTCAAAAATGAATGATTTTTCACTTCTATAACCTTGTAAGTGCTTAATTGCAATTATAAGATGTTTATGAGCTTTTGGTATTGGTTTATTTGAAAATGTGCAACTTTTCCCTTATGCTCTTTTAATTAGTTTGTACTATTACTTATATTATGAACTGTCTCGAGGGCAACCTCTTTTGTTGACCCTCCTAAGTGTTACCGTTCTTCATTGATTATCTTATTGTCAAGTGTTGACGTGCATTGCATAGCGGTTGCACAACCATAGTGTAGGGGTGAATGTGTTGAATATCGGCTGGGCGGCAGCAGGCTTGCCAGTAGATATTCAAACTTCGTACTCTAGTCCATCATTCGCCTGGTCCAGAGATTGCCAGGGGATGTTGGGTCGTAGGATTATCGGGGTACATCCGGAGTACACCCACTGGAGTGATTGGGATTATGCCGGCACAATGATCGTGGTTCGTGGATCATGAGTGAAGATCAAGTCAAGATTGGAGTGTTGGAGTTAAGTGTAATGTATCCTTTTTAATGTGTGGTTACTTAATCTTTTGTCGTTCTTGTACGGTTTTAATTGCTATCAATGTTTAACTGTATTACTTGTTGCATTGCATGCCCCGGGAGACTTGATCCCTAACTGGGCAACAGTGGTTGCTCATACCTTGCTATCATGTTTCAGGAAGTGCTGAGGGTGGTCCCCAGCTAGTTGAGGTGGTAGTGGAAGAGGAAGAAGTGCAGACAGAGCCTTTTCCCTAGTAGCTGTGTGATTGTTGTCTGAGGTGGATGTGTTTTCTTGTTGATATGTGGAGAACTTGTTATTCTATGTTATGATCTATTTTGGGGCCTAAAGGCTCATGTATATATTTGTGTAATATGTAAGCTGGAAGCCAAATGACTGTAGTAGGAGTAGTAATTTTGTGGCTTGTAATAACTTTTAATTCTTCTTTTAGTTATTCGCATGCTTGGGAGTGATGAAAAGAAATATGTTTGTATGTTTGACTTTAATTTCTAAGAATGTTTAATGGCTATCACTGAGTGGTATGATAAGCGTGTATAGGACAATGTACCTAGTAATGCCGATGCATGCTTTTGTGATTTCTGTCTTGAGTTGCTTACAGCTCAGATGGCCTTGAAGCTGGATTTTGTTGAATCAAAGTTCTATTTTTTTTGATTGTGTAGCCTTATTGTTATGTTTTCAGGTTCTCGGAATGCCCACGGTACAGAGGAGACTCTATCCGTGTGTGAGGTCCAGACTTAACCTTTAGTGTGGGGTTGGGTCGGGGCGTTACAATTGAAGTTAGCACATGCATGATATCAGCTGATGACTGAGTAGTATGTGAAGTTGAAGCATATGAAATTCTGATTGAGGATCAAACTACTCCACAACTATATATTGACTATCGGAATTCTTATTTGGTGATCTTATTTGGCATTCTTCCTTTGGATTTCTATATGAATGTGAAACCCCAATTTTCTATCCTATCTCGTTTTGCGTGTTTATTCTCGTTTTGCGTGAATTGACCTGTTTATGTGCTATATGACTTAGAATGTGATAATTTTGATATTAATACTCCTAGAACATGCTAAAGGTGCATTCATGAAATTTTCATAAAAAACAGAGTCAGAAATTTTATCGTCGACTTTAAGTGAATAGTGTTTTTGAAACACGTCTGCTAAAATTTTGAAACTGGTCTTTTTAACCCTTCTAGACCTTGTCCTCGGACTTTAATAGACCTGTGTTTGATGAAATCGGTTTTTAAATAGGTTTAGGAATTTATTAGGGTTTTTACACCGACTTTTGCAAAAATCGAGTTTTAAGCCGACTCGGGTGAAATTGTTTGATTGTAAAACTTCTTGTCACCTAAAAATAATCTACTTGAGCTATCATAGGAGTTGCATATTTGTTTTGAGCAAAGAGATAGCTAAAATGCATTTAAAAGACAAGAAAACACAAAAATACTAAGTTTACTCAACTTTGACTTTGTTTTAATTGTTGACCCTTATGCATATTAGTAGTTACACACAATATCAAGCTCATAAAACACACTCAAACACACACAAAGGGCCGAGAACTCCATAGGAGAAAAACCAAGATTTTTCTTCAAGTTTTCAAAGGCATTTTTTCATTAAAAGTTGCAATTAAAGGCCAATCTTCATCAACCAAAGCTTGATTCCACCTCTTGAGCATCCATTGAGCACATTTCTAGCTTCAAAACACATCAAAGGTGAGAGAAAAATTCTAGATCTCAAAACTCATCTTTTATGTTTTTGCGTAGAATTGATTATTGAACCGTTAAATGTTAATTTGATGTTAGATTATTGCTCAGTGCACGCCTAGGATCGTTTATATGTATTCTTGCGAGATTTGAACATTTGTAGCATGATTATTTATTTTCAGGTATTTAAAGTTGAGTTATTTGCCATTTCTTGATTATCTTGAGTTGTATTGGTTGAAATCGATTGCCATCGATTTCTAAAGAGTTTGATAATTACGTGGTAGCACTGTTGTAATGCCGAATTTTGATTGTGATGTCCGTGTGAAAGTCCAAAAATTTCAGCCATGATGCATTAGGGTTTTAGGGTTGTTGGGCATGATTTGGATGTGTTTTGGTTAGTTTCCGAGAGGGCTAATGTAGTAGATTGAATAGGTGAGTGACAAAAACTGATTTGGAGTTGTTTGGATTAGTAGAATGTAAGATATGATTATTTGAAGTTTAGGTTGTCTTTCTTTAAAATGTTAGATTATGCCTTTAGTTGATTGGGTGTGGTTTGAGTGATTGAATTGTGAGTTGATGATTGGTAAACTAGGGCTTGATTGTGTGTTTAATGCATGTTAGGTTGGATGGCCTACTTTGTCATCTAACTTAGTTATTTGTTGTTAAATTGATTATTGATGTTATTATGATGCTAATATGATTATTGATTGATGATTGATGAACTGGGAGATAGACAATTCTGCTAGATTGTCCTCTTGTGAATGATGTTTATTATTATTGCTGAGTCTTTGGTATGTGTGTGCCACCTCTCGGGCAGCATCGGGATGTCGGGTTGATAACGGCATGACTACCAGAGACTACCTCCAGCTCGCATGACGGAGGTGTCATGGAGGGAGAGGTTATTGAGGTACCTCGGGTGCGTGAGTTTATGAGAGTCACAAGGAGGTTGTTATGATCGTGATGGCACTTTGAGCTACACCAACTAGTGTATCCTTTATTGTATGGTCATTATAGTTTATATGATGATAGAATTATTGATGTTATTGTGTGTTTACTTGCTCAAAAGATCATTTTCTAAGGAGTATAATGAATACTGTTAGAGATCTATCGGATCCTCGTTGGGCTTATTTTATATAAGCTCACTCTCTATTATTGCATGCTTACAGGTGCTGTAGAGCAAGACTACGGGTACGTGCCTCCTGAAGAGGAAAATGTGCCTTTCATGGATGAGTCTTATGTTCCGGAGTCTTATCCTTGATGTTGTATTGTTTTGCTATCTTGTATAATAACCTAGTTGACTTTTATATGCTTTGTAGTTTATAACGTATGAGTTGTAGAAAGGTTAATGAATTAGTTGATGCTAACTTAGTAGCCTTCTTTTGTTTATGATTAGGTTGCTAGGTTGGTTCAGTATATTTTTGAAATGTATATTAAAGTTCATGTATTATGTTGGAACGGAGGCGTATAACAAAGAATGATTATGGTGTAATATGGTTATGATGTATGTTGTTATTTTATTGAGGAGTTGTTTGTTGTATGATTTATGGAGTTGATGTATGATGTTCTAGTGAGGTTGGATTAGAGCCTCGGTATCCTATTTACTATCGTTATACTGCCGAAATTCCGTTGCATCCTGACTGATTATAGGAGGGGTCGAGTTGGGGCGTGACAATGAAGATTCTTATTCAGTACATTATTTTGGAATTCTTCTTTGGTATTTTCTATGCAGTATTCTTATGGGGAATTCTTATATGGTGTTATCCAGAGTTCTTATTTCAGAATTATTATTCGGTATTCTCGCTCAGTGATCTTGTTGAAGTTCTTACTTGGTATTCTTGATCGGTGTTCTATTATGGGATTCATAATTGGCATGATTCTTCAGTAATTTATTTGGTATTCTTATTCGAAAGTCGTAGTCGGTGTTCTTATTCAGCATTCCTATTCAAGCTTCTTGTTCGGGGATTCTTATTCGATGATCTTATTCGGTATTCCTACTTGGTGTTCTTAGTTAGTGTTTGGAATTTGGTATTCGGTCTTTCATTTCGTATTTTGAGTCAACCGCGCCTGAGTTACTCTGAGGATCAAGCAAGAATTGCACGAACGCAATTGTTTTAAGGGTGGAGAATGTGAGACCCCGGAATTTGCCCTATTTGCAATTATGTGTTTTCACCTATTTAAATGCTATTAGAATTAGTATATATGTTTATATGTGAGTTATTAAATGATCTTGGATTAAATGTGCATTTAAAAGACATTTGAATAACAAATAATGTAACTTTTCATTTTCTATTGTAAAATTGTGTAGTATAACTAGACTATATGTAATTAAATGCTTATGAATAAATATTGTCCCCAAAAATAGTCTACTAAAAATAGTATTTAAGTTGGATAGTATTAATATTACTATTTTTGACAAAAACAACTATGATAGCTTAAGTTATCAACTTTGACCAAGACTTTTAACTTTGACTTTATTAAAACCGATTATTGCGTTGATTTTTCATCTACCTTGACTTTTGAAAAATGTTGACTTTCATTTACTTTGACTTTTTAGAAATGGTTGACTTTTATCATCTTTGACTTTTTGTAAATGTTGACTTTTTGGTTTCCTTTGACTTTGGCTTTTTATATTATTTGACCAAACTATGTTTATTTAAATATTACTCCTGTTACATGATATATGTGCATTCATAAAATTTTCATAAACATTTTTTAAGAAAATTTCATTTAAACTGCCGTTAAATGACATTTGAAGACCCTTTCGCTAAATTTTTGAAACTAGTCTTTTGAATATTTTAAAAACTAGTCATCCATTATTAAAAGACCCGTGATTTACTATAAATTATTTTTGAAACAGATTAGGAATTTAAAATATACTTTTTGGGGAAAAAGTAGCGTTTTTTAGCCAAATAATGATTTATGCTAAATCCGATTCTTGCGTTGTCGCGCCCCAACCCAATCTATAGAGGCTAGACTAGGGTATGACCTAAATCATTATCGTTATTTTACAACTTTAACCGTTTGTGTAATACCCGAGCCCGGAATGTGTAAATTCCTTGTTTATTATTTTGAAAATTATATTTTCTTAAATTCTTTGAGAATTAATTGTTACTTTCTTGCCGTCGCAACGTACATTGCATTTAGGGACCGATAGCTAGAGAACGGTTTCTAGTCCTCAGCAAATAGTGAAACTAGTATTTAGATGACTTAAATTTTATATTTTAATTGTTGCTAGCTTTAATTAATTTTTCTCTAGTTAGAATGGCTTTAAAATGCACAAAATAAGGCCTTTTGACCAAGTTTTAAGTAGTTGACCAAGGTTTGACCTTTGACCATTTGACTTAGCACTTAAATAAGCTTAAAACAAAGCAAAATAAAAAAATAGCAGCTGAATATCCAGAGAGCAGGCCGTGAGATTCCAAGGAAAAAAAAACCTTTCAACCTTCCAATCGATCAATCTTCGCGTGAGCTCGTGCGGGGTGGTTTCCGAGGCAACTAGCGTTGTTTTCCTAGCGACTAGGAGTACCTAAGGTGATGGAAGCATGTTATTTGCGCATTTAAATTATATGTATGTCAACTTTGCAATTTTTAGATTTTATCCGTAGATTGTTGTTTAAAGCGTTTTGATGCTTCTAGAATGTTCCTTGGCAATTGTAGAACGTGTATTTATAGCTTTTTAACATTTTCTGCGGTTAAATGTTGAGATTGCAATTAAATTTGGATGTTGAATAGTATTTTGTGAATAGTAAACCCTTGGAACGATGAAGTTGTTCCGTTATGCTGTCCGTTGATCTAGAATTGTGCTAGGTGTGCTAGAATGCCTAAATGCATGGTTTGTTTGGGTTGCGTAATGGAAAAAACGGGAATTAAGCCTTGTTGAAGGTCGGGGTCATTTAGGTCGAGTTTAGCGTTTTCTCGTTTTGTATGTTGGCATTGTTACGGGAGGCCATGGAAGCACTTTTGGTGCGATTATGGCATTGGTTGGGTGTTTGGTTGATATAGTTGTAGTTCAAACGAGCAAAGGGGGAAATCGGGACTTTGCGTGGTTTCTAGGATTAAGTAGGGTTTCAGGGCCTTTAGACGTGCCTTATGGTGACCTAGGAGGGTTGGTGAAGTCGGTTTCCAGAACACGTGGCTCGTTTGGAAATGGTAGGGTTTTGATAGTTGGGGCCGATTTGTGTTTTTGCTTGTTTTCTTGATTTTATGCCTATAGAATGCTTAGGGTTGCTTGAAATACTTGTTTGAATTGATTTGGATTGAAATGCTTATCAATTGTTGCTATTGTGTGCGAGAGTAACCTACTTTGTTATTCTCCCACGTGTGGCTTTATCGCTTGTTTATCGTCTGGTATCGAGTCTTGCATTGCATAGTGTCTCGCGCGTGAGTGATGGGCCTCTCTGGGTAGCCTCGGGTTGCCAGTGTTGGTTGCTCTAGCTCCGCTGCTATTCCCTTTTCTCGCTTGGGTTGCCTCCCAGGGAGTTTTGGGTCGTAGGTTGATGGATACTTCCGGGGTATTCCAAACTGGTGTTATAAGGTGGTTTGGCCCGGCGTGTCGTCATCGAATTCTTGAATGAAAGTTGCTCGTGAAAAGAGTACCGTATCCTTTGAATGAATGTTTATAGTCTTTAATGCTTGCCTTGTTATAATATTGACTTGTTTGTATCTTTAAATGATAATTGTATGCATTGCTTGGCTAATTGCATTGCATACTCCTCTTATCTCCGTCCTTGAGACCAATTTCCCTCGCTGAGCAATAGTTTTTGCTCATTCCTCTCTATACTATATTTTTACAGGAGTAGTTGAAGCAGACCCTCTTGAGGTAATAGAGGAGGAGGAACAGGTGGAGGTGTTTCCGTGATAGCACTTCTTTGCTTTGCTGGTGGTTGGTTACCAGATTTTGTGCGAGCCTTGCTTGATATGTATATTGCTTGGATGTCGCTTAATTTTGAGGCTTGTAGCCTTGTATGTATTTTCTAGTTTGAGGCCTCTATGGTCTTATGTTGTATAAGTTGAAAGAATTTAAAGTTGTAAACTTTTACTCTTGTGACTAGTAAGGAAATGCATGCTAATGGAATTGACTAGTGGCATAAATACTTGTGTAGTATGCATATCATTTTTGGGTTGCAAAGTTGGTTAATAAGAAATGTATGTTTCAAAGAAAGTTGGCTTGTTTGAGTTGTTTTATGGCTTTCGCAAGTATTATGATGATTTTAGGGTTTTCGGATCGTCCGCAGTACAGAGGAGACTCTGTCCGTGTGTCGCGTCCGGGCTTGGCCTTTTGCGGGGTCGGGTCGGGGCGTGACATCTTTAGGTGTTATCAGAGCATGATAGTCTTGCATGAGCCGGGATATGTTTCTCGGTCTGTGGGGTAAAGGTCCAAAATGCTAGAATGTTATTGTATAATTGTTAAGTGGAAAGAAAATGTTATAGCATGATCTTGTGAACTTGTAGTGCTTATGTGTTTAAAGTGAATCAGTTTGGCATGTCAATCTTGTGTTATGTGAATTGCGTGTTAGAATGTTTGATTGTTATAGACTTGAGTGTTATCTAATCTTATGTGCTATATTTCTGTCTATAAAGTGCTTTTAAATGTTGCCAGCTATTGTGAATTGCTACTATGCCGCCACGTCGTGGTACTCAAGGTATAGGATCAGATGAAGAGGCAGCAGAACAGGGTCAGCAGCTGTTGCCTGAGCAGTTTATGGCTACCATGACTACTGCAGTAGACCGGATTACACAAGTGCTGCATGAGCAGAGGCAGGACATGAATAATCCCCAGGGAAATCAAGCTAATCCTGGTGGACAGGGGTACAGAGTTGAGAATAATCAGTTAGAGAAATTTCTGAGGCACGAGCCGGGAAAGTTCTTTGGAGAGCTGGATGATGAGGCGGCCGAGAGATGGATTAACCGTGTCGAGAAAATTTTCACCGCTTTGAGGTACACTGATGAGGCAAGAATAGATTATGCGTCATTCCTGTTTGAGGGTGATGCAGAGCAGTGGTGGAATACTGTCAGATTGAGGTGGGATTGTGAGGATGTTCCACATTTATGGGATGATTTTGTAAGTGAGTTTCGGGATAAGTATATTCCCGAGATGGCTATGGAAAGGAGGGAGGACGAGTTTGTGGCCCTGAAGCAGGGAAATATGACTGTTGCACAGTACGAGGCTAGGTTTGTTAGCCTGTCGAGGTATATGCCCGAGTTGGTACGGCGGGCTAGGAGGATGATACATAGGTTTGTCCGTGGGCTGAGAATGGACATACAGCTACATTTGACTGGGCAGACCTACACTACTTTTCCCGAGGCATTCCAGGTAGCCTCGAAGTTTGAGAAACGGAAGGCTGAGATGTTAGCTGAGAGCAGTCAGCCGAGTAAGAAGCAGTATTTGGGCCAGAGCAGCCAGAGTCAGCCGAGGCAGTATCAAACTTCTGCACAGGTTCCTCAGCAACGTCCATATCAGCCACAGCAGCAGATTCAGGCTAGGCCAGCTGTGACTAGACCCCAGCAGGGAGGTACAGTTCCTACTACTGCCAGAGCCCCAGCACCTACAGGAAACACAGCAGTTAGGCAAAATCAGCAGTGTAATTATTGTAATCGATCGGGGCATATTGAGGCTAACTGCTGGAGGAAGAGTGGTAAATGTACGGGTTGTGGCAGTGATGATCATAGGGTGAGAGATTGCCCTAAGTATAACAATGTTCAGGGCCGTGGTGGAGGCCAAGGTGTTCAGAATAGGGCTGCAGGTGCACGTCTAGCACAGAGGGTTCAGGCTAGGGTCTTTGCACTAGATGCAGAGGAGCTACCCGGTACTACAGCTATAGTGGAAGGTACATTTCTTCTCAATCCTCAGCCAGTTAAAGTTTTGATTGATACCGGAGCTACACATTCGTTTATAACTCCTGCATGTGCACGATCTGTGAATGTTTGCATTGATAAATTGCCGCATGAAGTTGAAGTTAGTACACCTTTGGGTGCAAAATTTGTTACTGAGTCTATTTGCAAATCTTGTGATATATGTATTGAGAACCGTAAATTTCCTGCTGATTTAATTATATTGCCATTCCGTGACTTTGAAATCATTTTGGGAATGGACTGGTTGGGGAAGCACTATGCTCAGTTGGATTGTAGAACAAAGATCGTTTATCTTCAGGTTCCTGACCTACCGGTACTAGAGATTGTTGGGAACTGCAGGGCTGCCCGAATTCCTCTTTTATCAGCGATCAAGGCTTCTAAGTTGTTGAATAAGGGTTGTGAAGCTTACTTAGCTTATTTGATCAATCAGCCTACTGATAATTTGAGTTTGAATGAGGTTCCGATTGTTAGAGACTTCCCTGGTGTATTTCCCGAGGAATTACCGAATTTACCACCGGATAGGGAGATTGAGTTCGTGATTGATCTTGTGCCAGGCACTGCGCCAATTTCTAGGAGTCCTTATAGAATGGCATCAGCTGAACTTCAGGAGTTAAAAATTCAGCTTTAGAATTTGCTTGAGAAAGGGTTTATACAATCTAGTTCTTCGCCGTGGGGCGCACCTGTGTTGTTTGTGAGAAAGAAAGACGGCACGCTACGGTTATGCATTGATTACAGGGGACTTAATCAAGTCACGATTAAGAACAAATACCCATTGCCGTTGATTGAAGAATTGTTTGACCAGTTGCAGGGTGCAAGTGTTTACTCCAAATTTGACTTGAGGCAACATTACTATCAACTTAGGATTTGGAGTGACGATATACCAAAGACGACATTCAGGACTAGATATGGCCACTATGAATTTGTTGTGTTGCCGTTTGGATTGACGAATGCACCAGCCGCATTCATGGACTTGATGCAGAGAGTTTTCCGACCTTATCTTGATCAGTTTGTCGTAATCTTTATTGACAACATTTTAGTGTACTCGAAGAACGAGGCTGAACATGAGCAACACTTGAAGATTGTGCTTCAGACTTTGCAGGAAAACAAGCTTTTTGCTAAATTCAGCAAGTGTGAATTCTAGTTGAATCAGATATCTTTTCTAGGCCATATCATTTCAGATCGAGGAATTTCAGTGGACCCAGCTAAGATTGAAGTTGTTTCATCTTGGAAGAGACCTGAGACAGTGTCAGAGATTTGGAGTTTTCTTGGATTGGCAGGTTACTACCGGAGGTTTGTTAAAGACTTCTCCAAAATTTCTGGGCCTTTGAGCCAGTTGACTCGGAAGAAAGTTGCTTACAATTGGGATGCCAAATGTGAATCCAGTTTCCAAGAATTGAAGAAGAGACTAACTACAGCTCCTATATTAGCTTTACCTGAGGGAACAGAGAACTTCGTTGTCTACAGTGATGCATCTAAGGAAGGACTAGGCTGTGTTTTAATGTAGAATGGTAAGGTGATTGCCTATGCTTCTAGGAAGTTGAAACCTTATGAAGTCAATTACCTTACACATGATCTTGAGTTAGTTGCAGTTGTGTTTGCTTTGAAGAAGTGGCGTCATTACTTGTGGGGTTGCAGATTTGAAATTTTTACTGACCACAAGAGTCTCAAGTATTTCTTTTCACAGAAGGATCTGAATATGAGGCAGCGGAGATGGCTAGAGCTATTGGGTGGTTACAACTGTTCTATTAACTAAGTGCCAGGTAAGGCAAATGTTGTTGCTGATGCTTTGAGCCGGAAGGCTACTGTTGCAAGCTTAATTATCAAGGATTGGGAGACTTTGGAAGAAATTTGTTCATGGAAGCCAGAAGCTACTGAGGTAGGGATTCGATTTGCTAGTTTGCAGATTCAGTCAGGGTTGCTAGCACAGATCAGAGAGGCTCAGAAGACTGATCCTTACATCTTGAAGATCCAAGAAAAATCAAAAGGGGGAGAGTCAGAGTTTAAATTACATGCAGATGGCATCTTCAGATTCAGGGATAGAGTATGTGTTCCTGATGATCCAACTTTGAAGAATAAGATCCTATCCGAGGCATATAATTCGAGGTATACGATTCACCCGGGCAGTACAAAAATGTATAGAGATTGCGGGGCATGTATCCAGATGTTTGACTTGTCAGAGGGTTAAAGTTGAGCATCAGAGGCCAGCCGGACTTCTACAGCCGTTGTCGATTCCGCAATGGAAGTGGGTACATATAACAATGGACCTTGTGACCGATCTTCCTAGATCTCCGAGTGGATGTGATTCTGTTTGGGTTGTTGTGGACCGCTTGACTAAAGTTACACATTTTATTCCCGTGAACAAACAGGATAGCCTTGATAAGTTAGCAGAACTTTATGTTGCTAATATTGTGAGATTGCATGGTGTGCCACAGAGTATAGTGTCAGATAGAGATCCCAGATTCAGATCTCGTTTTTGGCAGAAGTTGCAAGAGGCCATGGGAACTAAGTTGAGCTTCAGTACTGCATATCATCCACAAACTGATGGCTAGTCTGAGAGAACAATCAGGATCTTGGAAGACATGCTTCGGGCATGTGTGTTAGACTTTGGGAAGAATTGGGATAAGTTTTTGCCTTTAGCGGAGTTCGCCTACAACAATAGTTATCAATCTACTATAGGTATGGCTCCTTACGAGGCGTTGTATTGTCGGAAATGCAGATCCCCATTATATTGGGAAGAGGTTGGAGAGATGAGAACAGTTGATCCGACTGTGTTACCTGAGATGATTAAGATGGTAGATAATGTTCACCTTATTCGCCAGCGTATGCTTACAGCTCAAAGTCGTCAGAAGAGTTATGCGGATAAGCACCGTCGGGATCTTGAGTTTGATTTGGGAGATTAGGTGTTTCTTAAGATTTCTCCACGGAAGGGATTGATTCGGCACGGTAAGAGCGGAAAACTTAGTCCCAGGTATGTGGGTCCGTATGAGATCACCGAAAAGGTAGGTCCTTTGGCTTATCGGTTAGCTTTGCCTCCGAGCTTGTCGAGACTGCACGATGTGTTCCACGTGTCTATGTTGAAGAAGTACCATCCAGACCCTTCACATGTACTTGAACCAGAGCCTTAGCAGATAGAAGAGAAGTTGTCTTATGAAGATAAACCGATTCAAATTCTGGATCGGAAAATTCAGGAGCTTCGCAGGAAGAGTATTCCGTTAGTAAAGGTTCTGTGGAATCATCATGGGTTTGAGGAAACAACTTGGGAAAGAGAGGACCAGGTTCGGGATCAGTATCCGGAGTTGTTTGTTGACCAGGTAGGAATTGTGTGGGCGCAATTGTTTTAAGGGGGAGAGGGTGTAATACCCGAGCACGGAATGTGTAAATTCCTTGTTTATTATTTTAAAAATTATATTTCCTTAAATTCTTTGAGAATTAATTGTTACTTTCTGGCCGTCGCAACGTGCATTGCATTTAGGGAGCGATAGCTAAAGAACATTTACTAGTCCTCAGCAAATAGTGAAACTAGTATTTAGATGACTTAAATGTTATATTTTAATTGTTGCTAGCTTTAATTAATTTTTCTCTAGTTAGAATGGCTTTAAAATGCACAAAATAAGGCCTTTTGACCAAGTTTTAAGTAGTTGACCAAGGTTTGACCTTTGGCCATTTGACTTAGCACTTAAAAAAGCTTAAAACAAAGCAAAATAAAAAAATAGCAGCTGAATATCCAGAGAGCAGGCCGTGAGCTTCCAAGGAAAAAAAAAACCTTTCAACCTTCCAATCGATCAATCTTCATGTGAGCTCGTGCGGGGTGGTTTCCGAGGCAACTAGCGTTGTTTTCCTAGCGACTAGGAGTACCTAAGGTGAGGGAAGCATGTTATTTGCGCATTTAAATGATATGTATGTCAACTTTGCAATTTTTAGATTTTATCCGTAGATTGTTGTTTAAAGCGTTTTGATGCTTCTAGAATGTTCCTTGGCAATTGTAGAACGTGTATTTATAGCTTTTTAACATTTTCTGCGGTTAAATGTTGAGATTGCAATTAAATTTGGATGTTGAATAGTGTTTTATGAATAGTAAACCCTTGGAACGATGAAGTTGTTCCGTTATGCTGTCCGTTGATCTAGAATTATGCTAGGTGTGCTAGAATGCCTAAATGCATGGTTTGTTTGGGTTGCGTAATGGAAAAAACGGGAATTAAGCCTTGTTGAAGGTTGGGGTCGTTTAGGTCGAGTTTAGCGTTTTCACATTTTGCATGTTGGCATTGTTATGGGAGGCCATGGAAGCACTTTTGGTGCAATTATGGCGTTGGTTGGGTGTTTGGTTGATATAGTTGTAGTTCAAATGAGCAAAGGGGGAAATCGGGACTTTGCGTGGTTTCTAGGGTTAAGTAGGGTTTCAGGGCCTTTGGACGTGCCTTATGGTGACCTAGGAGGGTTGGTGAAGTCGGTTTCCAAAACTCGTGACTCGTTTGGAAATGGTAGGGTTTTGATAGTTGGGGCCGATTTGTGTTTTTGCTTGTTTTCTTGATTTTATGCCTATAGAATGCTTAGGGTTGCTTGAAATACTTGTTTGAATTGATTTGAATTGAAATGCTTATCAATTGTTGCTATTGCGTGCGAGAGTAACCTACTTTGTTATTCTCCCACGTGTGGCTTTATCGCTTGTTTATCGTCTAGTATCGAGTCTTGCATTGCATAGTGTCTCGCGCATGAGTGATGGGCCTCTCTGGGTAGCCTCGGGTTGCCAGTGTTGGTTGCTCTAGCTCCGCTACTATTCCCTTTTCTCACTTGGGTTGCCGCCCAGGGAGTTTTGGGTCGTAGGTTGATGGATAGTTCCGGGGTATTCCAAACTAGTGTTATAAGGTGGTTTAGGCTGGCGCGTCGTCATCGAATTCTTGAATGAAAGTTGCTCGTGAAAAGAGTACCGTATCCTTTGAATGAATGTTTATAGTCTTTAATGCTTGCCTTGTTATAATATTGACTTGTTTGTATCTTTAAATGATAATTGTATGCATTGCTTGGCTAATTGCATTGCATACTCCTCTCATCTCCATCCTTGAGTCCAATTGCCCTCGCTGAGCAATAGTTTTTGCTCATTCCTCTCTATACTATATTTTTACAGGAGTAGTTGACGCAGACCCTCTTGAGGTAATAGAGGAGGAGGAATAGGTGGAGGTGTTTCCGTGATAGCACTTCTTTGCTTTGCTGGTGGTTGGTTACCAGATTTTGTGCGAGCCTTGCTTGATATGTATATTGCTTGGATGTCGCTTAATTTTGAGGCTTGTAGCCTTGTATGTATTTTCTAGTTTGAGGCCTCTATGGTCTTATGTTGTATAAGTTGAAAGAATGTAAAGTTGTAAACTTTTACTCTTGTGACTAGTAAGGAAATGCATGCTAATGGAATTGACTAGTGGCATAAATACTTGTGTAGTATGCATATCATTTTTGGGTTGCAAAGTTGGTTAATAAGAAATGTATGTTTCAAAGAAAGTTGGCTTGTTTGAGTTGTTTTATGGCTTTCGCAAGTATTATGATGATTTTAGGGTTTTCGGATCGTCCGCGGTACAGAGGAGACTCCGTCCGTGTGTCGGGTCCGGGCTTGGCCTTTTGCGGGGTCGGGTCGGGGCGTGACAGTTTGACTATAATTAATGCTTATTCGTTAGCCTAGAACTCCAAAAGTTTTTTGGAAAACCGGCAGCATAATGGCTATATTTAGGATCTTTGATTTGACCTATTTTCTAGAATACCTCAAAATTCTGAATCTTTATTTTGCTTACAACTAAAGCTCTTGTTTTATCATCAATCGATATGCCCGCTAGTTTATTTTGAAAGTTCCATTTGGATTTATAAGCCTATCATGGTAATTACATCTCATTTATTTGTCAAATTCCTATTTATGCAAGTACCTATTATCATTTAGCTTACAAATGAGTACCTTAATGAGTATAGGTAGAGCTAACTTAGTTGATTCTTCACCTATTGGTTTAAACACCTAATGATAACTACTATCTATAATGATGAAAGCAAACGACCGAAATAAAAGAGTTTGTTCAGTTTATAGTTAGTACAAACCAAAATTAGACCCCAAATTACAACGGGGGTCATTTACAACAACAACATAAACAGTCTTCAATTTAAACACAACATCCCTAATAACATCCATGTTCATGAAAAACACGTAATGCACATAGTCACTCCAAAGGTTCATCAACTACCACATTCTCTTCGGGCACCTGTTCCAATTCTGCTTCACCTGTAATAACATAAAAAGGGTGAGTCCTTATGAAGTCAGCGAGGGGGGAACAAGTAACGGGACCTTTGAAATTATTTTTCGGTTCACTTGTGAAAACTTCTCTGGAAACATGTCATGTAAAACAAGTTCATAACATAGCATAAATATAAATGAACACATTTACCACATCATTTCAAAGGATACATTACGCTTTCGCATTCTCTTTCACTTTCGTTTTCGTATTCGCATGTAGTGGCCGACCTTGAATATCATACTCATTATCACTCCCGCATGGGTGTACTCCGGATTGTACACCAAACCTACGACCCAACTCTTCGAGGGTAACAAAGTTCCAAGCGAGAGAGGGAATATGGACCATGGTAGTCACGGGACCACCGACAAGCCCTATGCCGCCCGGCGTTCGTGAATTGTTACCATGCCAAAAGAAAGGTTACAACCTCGTATGCAATGCACATTTATGACATTTAACGATTCACATTAGGAGGTCAACAAAGTAGGTTGCCCCCGTATACAATTAAACAACAAGGATAGTAGAGGAACAACAAAGTAGGTTGTCCTCGACATGTTATATCGTGGATAATGTAATCATATTGTGCCATGCACTCAAGTATATGCATATGACCATTACACAACAACAATTCTTCCAAAATAAGCATTATCCCAAGTATAACATGAATAGGATAACAATTAACATGTTTTTCAACAAGAAATCTCGTAACGGTGTAATACATGCAATTAACACTTATTGGCTTAACAATTAACCATTCATAACCCGACTTAGCATGTGAGGGGCTATTCTAACTTTTACGACCAGCCTTGAAACATATCAATAAACCATACAAAACTTCAAAGGTTTCATGTCATAAACAACTTGGAAGCATAGTTAACCAATGTAACATCATATTCAAGCTTACGAACAATGTTTAACTATCTGTTGCATTTAACCAATCAAAAGTGTTCTTGCATGCACTTAATAACTTTTGGGCAGCCTACTACTAAAATTAAATCCACCAAATAAATCCATGCAAGGCCTTCAAACAACAACATCTAAGCAAACAACCGACTAAGGGTTTCACATATGTCATTAACTCCAAGGTTAACCAACAGGTAACCTCAATATCATTTTAAATCATACATATCCAAGCCTTAGAAAATCTGGATAGCCCACTACATGCTCAAAATCATCATGTAATCCCATTAAAAATAAGAGTAGAGCCACTATAAGGTAAGCAGATTGAGTAGGACTTCATATCTAACATCATATACATACATCACAAACATTTAGCCATGAAATCAACTTAAAATATGTAGGATCATCCACTAAACTTTCTGGCCAGCTCCTAACACGAGTACAAAATCCCAATCTACGCAATATAAACACATGTATTGACCTGATATGCTTCAAGACATAACTTTTAACAACCACCAATATAAATCTTCATATACAAAGGTATATACATATATATTCATGTTCATGGACTTTAAAAACATTGAAGGACAGTTTGAAACTCTCACATTGCAACCCTATAGCACATATTTCAGTTACGACCTTCACTAATTGCCCTAACTTTCGTCAGTCAGTTACCCAAGTAAATGATCTCCAAATTCAATGAATAATATATCCAATTGAAGCTTTATGAATGCTTTAACTCTGACCACAAACCTAATTCAAGTTAAGATCTAAAAGTTATAACCATTCTCGTGAGACCGCGCAACCAGCCCAGTTTTAATAACTATCTAGTACACCCTACTATTGTTTCCCTATTAGGTGGTCTTAACGTCCGAATTAGCTCTAGTCTATTTCTGCAAGATTTGTTCAAAACTGAAAAATATAGCTTCCTACCAAGTTTTGTCAATTTTAGAGATCGTTTACTACTTTAAAAGTGCTCCAAACAGTGAGGTCAGTGAGCTGTCCGAGATTCTTCAGTCATGTTTAAACTCATCTTCTTTGCTTCTAAGCAAGCAAGACTATATCACATATATACATGTGCTTATAAGCTTTTAAAAAATTTAAGGAACAGTTTTAACCCTCACCTCTTGGAGATCTATGAAGAAATGCAAAGGATCTACTTGAAAGTTTGAGAAATAGTCTTGAAAGTGCTAAAGTCCTCGTTTCCTTGCCTTGGCCGTGTATACCTCACTTGTTTCCTTTGATATTCAGTCTAGTTAGCTAACATATAGTGTGTGTGTGAGTGTTCATAACCATAAGGAAAAGAATAGAGGGGTTATACCTTACCTTGGCCGAAAATGAAAGAGGTCTAGAGAAAGTTTTAAGTGTTTCTTGAGTCTTGAAAGCCCCTTGAAGATGGCTGCCTTGCTAGGTCCGAAAATGGAGAGAAAATGAGAGAGAATGGTGAAAAAATGAGAGTTTTGGGTGTGTTAGGTTTTGAGAGAGAGATTTAGAGTGTTGTGTTGTTATTTTGATGTAGTTTGACTTGTTTTTGTGTGAGTGTGTTGCTAGATGCGAAAAGTAGAGCTTGTGTGTGTGTTGAGTCATGTGTCCGTGTAATATTTTAGATCTCTTGTGTCTTGAGATTGTACTATATTAGGTGTCTAGTGTTTAGTGTAGTGTGGACAAAGTGTGTAAGAATGTTTAGGGTTTAGGAAAAGTGTATAGAAGATGTTGGCTTAGGTGTTTGTGTAGCATTGAAGTTAGAATAGAATATAGGGCATGTTTAGAGGTTTGTGAGGTTTTGTCTTCTAGTGGTTTTGAATTAGGATAATGTTAGTGGAAGATGTAGGATAGTTTTAATAATATATTAGTATTATTAGAGTTTGTAGGATTGGTTTAATAGTATTTAAATAGTTAATGGATTGTGTAGTAGGAATATTCTATTGCCTAGTGCTTTGTGCAGGAATCTACCTAGATTAGTGTGCAGACACATTTTCCTATGTTAAGGCACGTACTATGAGGCATGCACATAAATCAATATAGGGTGCAAATCCCTAGGTAATGCACACAGTCCAATGCTAATATACGTATTCCTAGGTTAGGGCACATATTACGAGGTAATGCACATATTTCAAGAAAAATGCACGCAATTCGAGGTAGTGCACGTAAATCAATGTAAGGCAATTAAATCTAGGTTAAGGCTCATACTTCGAGATAGATGCATGTCACGCCCCAACTCGACCCCCCTTAAGGTCAGTCAGGACGCAATGGAATTTCGACAGTATAACGACTAACCCGGATACCGAGGCTCTAAACAAACCCCTTAACAACTCATACATCCAACTCCACAAACAATTCAACAATTAAACAACACAACCACAAGATACATTAAACATTCTTTTACCATTGCATCCATAGGTTATACGCCTCCATTCTAACATCATACATTTACTATATAACATACATTTTCCCAAAATAGATTATAACCAATTCAACAACCTAATCATGTTCCAAAACAAAACTACTAAATTAACAATATACATAAGTCTTATAATTGAGTAAGTTACACAATATAACATATTACAACAACTAAGACAAACTCATGGCAACGACTCCGGCAAACAAGACTCATCCACATAAAGCACATTCTCAGCTTCCTGAGGCACGTACCCAGAATCTGGATCGGTCACACTTGTAGTCAAGAAATAATTGAGAGTGAGCTTATATAAAACAAGCCCAGTGAGGATTCGATAGATCTCTAACAGTATTTACTATACTCCTTGGAAATCATCCTTTGAGCAGTAAACACATAATAATCATCAATAACAATATAAGCACATTAATTATAATGACCAATCAATAAAGGATACTCTAGTTGTTGTAGCTCCAAATGCCATCATGATCTCAACCGTTCTTCTTGTAACTCCCCATTACTCACGCACCCGAGGTACCTCTCTAGCCCTTCCTTCCATGGCACCTCCGCCCATGCGAGCTGGGGGTTGCCTATGATAGTCATGTCATTTTCAACCCGACAGCCCAACGCTGCCCGAGAGGTGGCACACACATATCAAGACTCATGACAATAATAATAAACATTCAAATCTCAGGAGGACAACCTTTCACGTTGACTATCTCCTGGCTCATCAATAATCAAATATCATAGGAGGACAAAAAAGTAGGTTGCCTATCTCCCGGTTCATCATTAATCAATCAATAATCATCATTTCAACAACATATCATCAAATAAACAATTAACAACTCAACAACTAAGTTATATGACAAAGTAGGCCATCCAACTTAACATGCAATAACCACACATTCAAACCCTAGTCTAACCATCAACAACTCACAATTCATTCACTCAAACACCACCCAAACATCCAAAGGCATAATTCAACATTTTAAAGAAAGACAACCCAAACATCTAAAAGTCATAACTTACATTCTACTAAACCGATAATGTCACGCTCCGACCCGACCCCGCAAAAGGCCAAGCCCGGACCCGACACACGGACGGAGTCTCCTCTGTACCGTGGACGTTCCGAAACCCTACATTCAATACAATATTTGTGAAAACCACAATAATCATTTGAAACAAGTCAACTTTCTTTTAGAAATATACATCTTCTCATTAATCGACTTTGCAAACCAAAATGTCATGCATTCTACACAAGTATTCATGCCACTAAGCAATTAAACCATTAGTATGCAGTTCTTACAAGTCACGTGAGTATATCTTACAACTTTACAATCTTTCAACTTTTACAACATAAGACCATAGAGGCCTCAAAATAGATACTACATACAAGGCTACAAGCCTAAAAATGAAGCGTCAACCAAGCAATATATACATCAAGCATGGCCCGCACAAAAGACTGGCAACCAACCACCAGCTAAGCAAAGAAAGTGCCATCAAGGAAACACCTCCACTTGCTCCTCCTCCTCAATTACCTCAATAGGATCCGCTTCAACTACTCCTCTAAAATATGGTATAGAAAGGAATGAGCAAAAAATATTGCTCAACGAGGGTAATTGGTCTCAAGGACAGAGGTGAGAGGAGAATGCAATGCAAATAGTCAAGTAGATCAATCAATCGTCATATAGGGATACAAGCAAAGCCAGCAATAAATCAAGACAAGCATTAAGGCTATAATCATTCAATTAAATGATACAATTCACTTTCCACGAGCAACTCTCAATCATGAATCCGATGACGATGCGCCGGCCCAACCACCTTATAACTTCAGTTTGGAATACCCCGGAAGTATCCAATCAATTCTACGACCCAAATCTCCCCGGGAGGCAACCCAAGCAAGAAAGGGAATAGGACACGGAGCTAGGGCAACCAACCTTGGCAACCCGAAGCTACCCAGAAAGGCCTATCACACCACCCCTGACTCTATGAATGCAATACAATATACAATGCAACAATCGAGCAATCGAGCAATAAAGCCACACGTGGGAGAATAACAAAGTAGGTTACTCTCGCACGCAATAGCAACAGTTGATAAACATTTCAATCATAATCAACTTTAACAAGCATAACAAGCAATAATAAGCATTCTATAGGCATAACACTATAAAAACCAACAAAATCACAAAACGACCCCAACTTTCAAAACGCTACTACTTTCAAATGAGCTACGAGTTTTGGAAACCGACTTCACCATTCCTCCTAGGTCACCATAAGGCACGTCTAAAGACCACGAAACCCTACTTTACCCTAGAATTCACGCAAAGCCCCGATTTTTCCCTTTGCTCGTTTGAACTATAGTTACCCTAACCAAACACCCAACCAATGCCATAACTACACCCAAAGTGCTTCCATGGCCTCCTGAGCAACGCCATCATGCAAAACGAGGAAACGCTAAACTCGACCTAACCGACCCCCACATGTACCAATATATTTTTCTCCGTATTTCCATTACACAACCCAAACAAATCATGCATTTAGGCATTCTAGCATATCTAGCATCTTTTCACATCAACAAAACGCAAAACGGAGCAACTTTTATGAAATGGGAGTTTACTATTCATAATTTACTATTCCATTCGCATTTTAAATTACAATTGCTATATTTAACCATAGAAAATGCTAAAAAGCTACAAATACATGTTCTACAATTGTCAAGGAACATTCTTCAAGCATCAAAGTGGATAAATTAACGATCTACGCATAAAACCTAAAAATTAAAGTTTGTGTATCATATATTCAAATGCGCAAATAAAGATGCTTCCCTCACCTTAGATGCTCCTAGACGCTAGGAAAACCACGCTGGAAGCCTCGGAAACAACCCCGTGCAAGCTCTCGCGAAGATTTGAAGATTTGAATGTTGAAAATGTTTTTTTTTTCCCTTTGAAGTTTCGGCCCTTGCTCCCCAATTTTCAGCTTTTAATTGTTTTATTTTTTTGCTATTATAAGCTTTAAATAAGATGACAACTCAAGTCAAATAGTCAAGGCTTGGTCAAAGGTTACTTAAGTTGGTCAAATAAGCTTATTTTAGGCATTTTAAGGCTAAAACAACTAATGCAATTATATTTCTAGTCAACAACAACTAAAACACTAAAATTAAAACACTAAATACTAGTTTTCACTATTTGCTGAGGACTAGAAAACACGCTCTAACTATCGCTCTCAAAATGCAATGCACTTTGCGACAATAAAGGAATAACAATTAATTTCAAAGAATTTAAGAAAAATATAATTTTCAGAAAATAAACAGGAAAATTTCACATTCCGGGCTCGGGTATTACACCCTCTCCCCCTTAAAACAATTGCGTCCACGCAATTCTTACTTGGTCGACAAATAATTCCGGATACTAACTCCGAACCTGGTCCTCTTTTTCCCAAGTCGCTTCTTCAAACCCGTGATGATTCCACATAACCTTTACCGATGGAATACTCTTCCTGCGAAGTTCCTGAACTTTCCGATCTACAATTCGAATCGGTCTCTCCTTATAAGTTAACTTTTCCTCAATCTGCAAAGGCTTGGGTTCAAGTACATGTGAAGGATCTGGATGGTATTTCCTTAACATTGACACGTGAAAAACATCGTGCAATCTCGACAAGCTCGGAGGTAAAGCTAACCGATAAGCAAAAGGACCCACCTTTTCGGTGATCTCAAACGGACCCACATACCTGGGACTAAGTTTCCCGCTCTTACCATGCCGAATCAACCCCTTTCGAGGAGAAATCTTAAGAAACACCCGATCTCCCAAAGCAAACTCAAGATCCCGACGGTGATATTCGTATAATTCTTCTGACGACTCTGAGCTGTAAGCATACGTTGGCGAATAAGGTGAACATTATCCACCATCTTAATCATCTCAGGTAACACAGTCGGATCAACTGTTCTCATCTCTCCAACCTCTTCCCAATACAATGGGGATATGCATTTACGACCGTTCAACGCCTCGTAGGGAGCCATACCTATAGTAGATTGATAACTATTATTGTAGGCGAACTCCGCTAAAGGCAAAAACTTCTCCCAATTCTTCCCAAAGTCTAACACATATGCCCGAAGCATGTCTTCCAAGATCCTGATGGTTCTCTCAGACTGGCCATCAGTTTGTGGATGGTAAGCAGTACTAAAGCTCAATTTAGTTCCCATGGCCTCTTACAACTTCTGCCAAAAACGAGATCTGAATCTAGGATCTCTATCTGACACTATACTCTGTGGTACACCATGAAGTCTCACAATATTAGCAACATAGAGCTCAGCTAGTTTATCAAGGCTATCCTGTTTGTTAATGGAAATAAAATGTGAAACCTTAGTCAATCGGTCCGCAACAACCCAAACAGAATCACATCCTCTTGGAGATCTCGGAAGATCGGTCACAAGGTCCATTGTTACATGCACCCACTTCCATTGCGTAATCGTCAACGGTTGCAAAAGCCCGGCTGGCCTCTGATGCTCAGCTTTAACTCTCTGGCAAGTTAAACACTTGGATACATACCCAGCAATCTCCCTCTTCATATTGTTCCACCAAAAGTGTTGTTTCAAGTCTCTATACATTTTAGTACTGCCCGGGTGAATCATATATCTCGAATTATGTGCCTCGGACAGAATCTCTTTCTTCAAAGTCGGATCACTAGGAACACACACTCTGTCCCTGAATCTGAAGATACCATCTGCATGTAATTTAAACTCCGACTCTTCCCTTTTTGCTTTTTCTTGGGTTTTCAAGATGTGAGGATCAGTCTTCTGAGCCTCCCTGATTTGTGTTAGCAATCCCGACTGAATTTGTAAGCTAGCAAATCGAATCCCTACCTCAATAGCTTCTGGCTTCCATGAACAAATTTCCTCCAAAGTCTCCCAATCCTTGATAATTAAACTTGCAACAGTAGCCTTTCGGCTCAAAGCATCTGCAACAACATTGGCCTTACCTGGCACGTAGTTTATAGAACAATTGTAGCCACTTAATAGCTCTAGCCAACTTCGCTGCCTCATATTCAAATCTTTTTGTGAAAACAAATATTTGAGACTCTTGTGGTCAGTAAAAATTTCAAATCTGCTACCCCACAAGTAATAACGCCACTTCTTTAAAGCAAACACAACTGCAGCTAACTCAAGATCATGTGTATGGTAATTGACTTCATATGGTTTCAACTTCCTAGAAGCATAGGCAATCACCTTACCGTTCTGCACTAAAACACAGCCCAAACCCTCTTTAGATGCATCACTGTAGACAACAAAGTTTTATGTACCCTCAGGTAAAGCTAGTATAGGAGCTGTAGTTAGTCTCTTCTTCAGTTCTTGGAAACTGGATTCACATTTAGCATCCCAGTTGTAAGTAACTTTCTTTCGAGTCAACTGGTTTAAAGGCCCAGAAATTTTGGAAAAGTCTTTAACAAACCTCTGATAGTAACCTGCCAACCCCAAAAAGATCCGAATCTCTAACACCGTTTCAGGTCTCTTCCAAGACGAAACAACCTCAATCTTAGCTGGGCCTACTGAAATTCCTTGATCTGAAATGATATGGCCCGGAAAAGATATTTGATTCAACCAGAATTCGCACTTGCTGAATTTAGCAAAAAGCTTGTTTTCTTGCAAAGTCTGTAGCACAATCTTCAAATGTTGTTCATGTTCAGCCTCATTCTTAGAGTACACTAAAATGTCGTCAATAAAGATTACGACAAATGGATCAAGATAAGGTCGAAAAACCCTCTGCATTAAGTCCATGAATGCGGCTGGTGCATTCGTCAATCCAAACAGTAACACAACAAATTCATAGTGGCCATATCTAGTCCTGAATGCCGTCTTAGGTATATCATCACTCCGAATTCTTAGTTGATAGTAACCTTGCCTCAAGTCAAATTTGGAGTAAACACTCTCGCACCCTGCAACTGGTCAAACAATTCTTCAATCAACGGCAAGGGGTATTTGTTCTTAATCGTGACTTGACTAAGTCCCCGGTAATCAATACATAACCGTAGCGTGCCGTCTTTCTTTCTCACAAACAACACAGGCGCACCCCACGACGAAGAACTAGGTTGTATAAACCCTTTCTCAAGCAAGTTCTGAAGCTGAATTTTCAATTCCTGAAGTTCAGCTGGTGCCATTCTATAAGGACTTCTAGAAATTGGCGCAGTGCCCGGCATAAGGTCAATCACAAATTCAATCTCCCTATCCAGTGGTAAACCCGGTAATTCCTTGGGAAATACAACCATGGAAGTCTTTAACAATTGGAACCTCATTCAAATTCAACTTATCAATAGGTTGATTGATTAGATAAGCTAGGTAAGCTTCACAACCTTTATTCAACAACTTAGAAGCCTTGATTGATGATAAAAGGGGTATTCTGGCAGCCCTGCAATTCCCAACAATCTCTAGTACTGGTAGGTCAGGAATTTGAAGATAAACAATTTTTGTTCTATAATCCAACTGAGCATAGTACTTCCCCAACCAGTCCATTCCCAAAATGATTTCAAAGTCACGAAAGGGCAGTATAATTAAATCAGCAGGAAATTTACAGTCCTCAATGCATATAACACAAGATTTGCAAATAGACTCAGTAACAAATTTCGCACCCAAATGCGTACTAACTTCAACTTTATGTGGCAGTTTATCAATGCAAACATTCACAGATCGTGCACATGCAGGAGTTATAAATGAATGCGTAGCTCCGGGATCAATCAAAACTTTAACTGGCTGAGTATTGAGAAGAAAGGTACCTTCTACTATTGCTGTAGTATCGGGCAGCTCCTCCGCATCTAGCGCAAAGACCCTAGCCTGTACCCTCTATGCTGGACCTGCACCTGCAGCCCTGTTCTGCACCTCATGGCCTCGAATACGGCCCTGAACATTCTTAAACTTAGGGCAATCTTTCACCCTATGCTGATCGCTCCCACAACCAGTGCACTTACCACTCTTTCTCCAGCAATTAGCTTCAACGTGCCCCGATCGATTACAAAGGTTACACTGCTGATTTTGCCTTACAATAGTGTTTCCCGTAGGTGCAGGGGCTCTGGCAGTGGTAGGAACTGTACCTCCCTACTAGGGTCTAGTCGCAGCTGGTCTCCCCTGAATCTGATACTGAGGCTGATACGGGCGCTGCTGAGGAACCTGAACAAAAGTCTGATACTGCCTCTGCTGACTCTGGCTGCTCTGGCCCAAGTACTGCTTCTTACCCGGCTGGCTACTCTCAGCTATCATCTCTGCCTTCCGTTTCTCAAACTTCAAGGCTGCTTGGAATGCCTCGGGAAAAGTAGTATAAGTCTGCCCAGTCAAATGCAACTGTATATCCATTCTCAGCCCATGAACAAACCTACTAATCATTCTCCTAGCTGGGTGCACAAACTCAGGATATACCTCGATAGGCTGACAAACCTAGCCTCATACTGTGCGACAGTCATGTTTCCTTGCTTCAGGCCCACAAATTCGTCTTCCCGCCTTTCCCTAGCCATCTCGGGAATATACTTGTCCCGAAACTCACTCACGAAATCATCCCAAAAATGCGGAACATCCTCACAGTCCCACCTCAACCTGACAATGTTCCACCACTGTTCTGCGTCACCCTCAAACAGAAATGCTGCATAAGCTATCTTTGCCTCGTCAGTGTACCTCAAAGCAGCGTAAATTTTCTCAACGCAATTAATCCATCTCTCGGCTGCCTCGTCATCCGGCTCTCCGAAGAACTTACCCGGCTCGTGCCTCAGGAATTTCTCCAACTGATTATTCTCAGCCCTATGCCCTTATGTACCAGGATTAGCTTGATTTCCCTGGGGATTATTATTCCTCTCCTGCCTCTGCTCATGCAGTACCTGAGTAATCTGGTCAACTGCAGTGGTCATAGTAGCCATAAACTGTTCAGGCATCGGTTGCTGACCCTGTTCTGCTACCTCTTCATCTGCCCCTTGACCTTGAGTACTACGACGTGGCGGCATAGTAATAACTTACAGTAGCTGGCAACATATAAAAGTAGTTTATAGATAAAAATATAACACATAAGATTAGATAACACTCAAGTCAATAACAATCAAATATCCTATCACACAATTCTCATAAGACAAGATTGACATGTCAAACTAATTCACTTAAACACATAAGCAATCCAAGTTCACATAGTCATACTATAACATTTTCACTTAAAAATCATACAATAACACTTTATCATTTTAGACCTTTACCCCACATACCGAGAAACATATCTCGGCTCATGCAATACTAACAAGCTCTGATACCACCTAAAGATGTCACGCCCCGACCCGACCCCGCAAAAGGCCAAGCTCGGACCCGACACACGGACGGAGTCTCCTCTGTACCATGGACGTTCCGAAACCCTACATTCAATACAATATTCGCGAAAACCACAATAATCATTTGAAACAAGTCAACTTTCTTTTAGAAATATACATCTTCTCATTAACCAACTTTGCAAACCAAAATGTCATGCATTCTACACAAGTATTCATGCCACAAAGCAGTTAAACCATTAGCATGCAGTTCTTACTAGTCACGTGAGTATATCTTACAACTTTACAATCTTTCAACTTTTACAACATAAGACCATAAAGGCCTCAAAATAGATACTACATACAAGGCTACAAGCCTAAAAATGAAGCGTCAACCAAGCAATATATACATCAAGCATGGCCCGCACAAAAGACTGGCAACCAACCACCAGCTAAGCAAAGAAAGTGCTATCAAGGAAACACCTCCACTTGCTCCTCCTCCTCAATTACCTCAATAGGATCCGCTTCAACTACACTTGTAAAATATAGTATAGAAAGGAATGAGCAAAAACTATGCTCAGCGAGGGTAATTGGTCTCAAGGACGGAGGTGAGAGGAGAATGCAATGCAAATAGTCAAGTAGATCAATCAATCATCATATAGGGATACAAGCAAAGCCAGCAATAAATCAAGACAAGCATTAAGGCTATAATCATTCAATTAAAGGATACAATTCACTTTCCACGAGCAACTCTCAATCACGAATCCGATGACGACGCGCCGGCCCAACCACCTTATAACTTCAGTTTGGAATACCCCGGAAGTATCCAATCAATTCTACGACCCAAATCTCCCTGGGATGCAACCCAAGCAAGAAAGGGAATAGGACACGGAGCTAGGGCAACCAACCCTGGCAACCCGAGGCTACCCAGAGAGGCCCATCACACCGCCCCTGACTCTATGAAAGCAATACAATATACAATGCAACAATCGAGCAATCGAGCAATAAAGCCACACGTGGGAGAATAACAAAGTAGGTTACTCTCGCACGCAATATCAACAGTTGATAAACATTTCAATCATAATCAACTTTAACAAGCATAACAAGCAATAATAAGCATTCTATAGGCATAACACTATAAAAACCAACAAAATCACAAAACGACCCCAACTTTCAAAACGCTACTACTTTCAAACGAGCCACGAGTTTTGAAAACCGACTTCACTATTCCTCCTAGGTCACCATAAGGCACGTCTAAAGACCACGAAACCCTACTTTACCCTAGAATTCATGCAAAGCCCCGATTTCTCCCTTTGCTCGTTTGAACTATAGCTACCCTAACCAAACACCCAACCAACGCCATAACCAAACCAAAAGTGCTTCCATGGCCTCCCGAGACAACGCCATCACGCAAAACGAGAAAATGCTAAACTCGACCTAACCGACCCCCACATGTACCAATATATTTTTCTCCGTATTTCCGTTACACAACCCAAAACAATCATGCATTTAGGCATTCTAGCATATCTAGCATCTTTTCACATCAACAAAACGCAAAACGGAGCAACTTTTACGAAACAGGGGGTTTACTATTCACAATTTACTATTCCATTCGCATTTTAAATTACAATTGCTATATTTAACCATAGAAAATGCTAAAAAGCTACAAATACATGTTCTACAATCGTCAATGAACATTCTTCTAGCATCAAAACGGATAAATTAACGATCTACGCATAAAACCTAAAAATTAAAGTTTGTATATCATATATTCAAATGCGCAAATAAAGATGCTTCCCTCACCTTAGACGCTCCTAGACGCTAGGAAAACCATGCTGGAAGCCTCGGAAACAACCCCGTGCAAAATCTCGTGAAGATTTGAATGTTGAAAATGTTTTTTTTTCCCTTTGAAGTTTCGGCCCTTGCTCCCCAATTTTCAGCTTTTAATTGTTTTATTTTTTTTGCTATTATAAGCTTTAAATAAGATGACAACTCAAGTCAAATATTCAAGGCTTGGTCAAAGGTTACTTAAGTTGGTCAAATAAGCTTATTTTAGGCATTTTAAGGCTAAAACAACTAATGCAATTATATTTCTAGTCAACAACAACTAAAACACTAAAATTAAAACACTAATTACTAGTTTTCACTATTTGCTGAGGACTAGAAAACACGCTCTAACTATCGCCCTCGAAATGCAATGCACTTTGCGACAATAAAGGAATAACAATTAATTTCAAAGAATTTAAGAAAAATATAATTTTTAGAAAATAAACAAGAAAATTTCACATTCCGGGCTCGGGTATTACAGATAACCTCCAAACCAGTTTCTATCGCTCACCCCCTCAATCAACAACATTAACCCCCTCCGAAACCAACCAATAAACATTCACATCAAGCCCAACAAGCCTAAAACCCTAATGCATCAAGGCTGAAATTTCTGGACTTTCACACCGACATCACAATCAAAATTTCGGCATTACAACATTACTACCACATATTTAACAAACTTTTACAAGCAAACAACAATTGATTCCAACCACCACAACTCCAATTATTCAACAAATAGCAAAAAACTTAATTTTAATACCCGAAAAATAAAAATTTATGCTACAATGGTTCAAATCTTATATAAACACATATAAACGATCATTAGCGTGCACTGATCAATAATATAACATCAATTCAACATTCTAACAGTTCAAAATTCAATTATATGCAAAAACATAAAAATGACATTTTGAGATCTAGAATTTTTCTCACCTTTGATGTGTTTTAATGCAAGAAAGATGTAGAATGGATGCCCAACAAGTGAAATCAAGATTTGAATAAAGTGATTTGGACTTGAATTGCAAAATCTATGTGAAAAATATTTTGAAAAACCTTGAAAATGCCTTCTTTCTTCTCCCTCATGAATTTTCGGTAATGTGTATGTTTTGTGATTGTGTTTGCTTTGTTTTTAATGTGTGTTGATGATATAAGCTCAAGGTCAACAAAATTTGCAAAGTCAAAGTTAGTATTTTTAGTCTTTTAACTAGTATTTTTAGTATTTTAATTGTTTTTAGACTATGTTTGCTCAGCCAAATGCAATTAATACTTAGACTATTTTTAAGTAGTATATTTTTAGTTGACAACAAGTTTCACATGCATAGACTTATGCCCGACTCGGTTAAAAACTCAATTTTTGCAAAAGAAAATGAAAAGTCATATTATTTGTTTTCAAATGTCTTTTGAATGCACAATTAATCTAAAATCATTTAATACCACATATAAATACATCTATATTAATATATACTAGGTCAACGAAAGTCAATGTAAGAATCGGGTTTAGAAGAAATTACTATTTAGCTCAAAAATGCTATTTTTTTGCCCAAAAAGTTCATTTAAATTTCTATTTCGTTTCAGAATCAATTTTTATCAAACATGGGTCTATTAACATCAGACGACTAGGTTTTAAGATGTTTAAAATACCTGTGTAAAAATTTTAGCGGACGTGCGTTCAAAACACTATTTACAAAAATCGACGATAAAATTTCTGATGCCGTTTTTTATGAAAATTTCATGAATGCACACTTAGCATGTATTAGGAATATAAATCATATATTTAGCACATTCTAACTCATATAACACATAAACAGGTCAAATCACGCAAATTGAGGCAAAAACACGCAAATCGAGATAAAGACAAAAACTGGGATTTCACATTCTCCCCCCCTTAAAACAATTATGTCCCCACAATTCTCAAACTAACAGATAATTAAATCCTCAATCGTTACACTTCACAATACTTCTCTTAGTTCCCATTTTATCTCTTAGGATGACACCTAACCAAAGACCTCAAAAGAACAAACTCTGTTGACTGCAAGATGATTATCATAATTCCAAGACAATCTTCAATTCATAATTCTCTCCCACCTAATATCATATTGCATATGAAAGAAATCGCAATTCCAAAGTCTTAGCATGACACCACTACTTATCAATCATCCTCTACTACACAAAAGAGCTCTATGAACACCCCGAGGGTTTAAAAACTCATTCACGATAACATGAAAGATTGTTGATCAAGGAAATTTTTTAAAAGTGACATTGGTCAGAATATGGCTATTATGAAATTTACAAGGAAATAAGGATATGGAAAGTCATATTCGAGCCAACAATCAAGGGAACAAGAGGTCAAACAAGTTAGAGAATCAATAGGCTAATAGTTTAATAAGAAAGCATGATAACTAAGATAAGGAATGTCTCAGCACCTATCAGTTAAATAAGTACGAACAAAGGATGATGACGGATCAAAACAGTGCTGAGTATGTTGAACAAACATTCCTGAACAAGTAAACATTTCAATTCTTGATGATTGTTCAAGGAACGAACAAGTAAGTTGTACTTGAGGCGAAATGAAATTAAGAAATAAGAGATGATTAATTCAATAGAAAACATGAGTGGCAAGAGTATCTCAGCATGCAATACCAAAGAAGTACGAATAAGAAATGATAACAACAAGACAGTGCCGAGTACTTTGAGTGGGCAATTGCAAGCAAAGTAATGGCTCTGCATTTAATAATAAAACAATAGGATTAACAAGGATTAACAAGAATGACAATGATGTACTTAGGTAGGGAGTACATCAAGCAAGTGAAATTCGAACAAGTAAAAAGGTATACCAAAGGAAAAAGTACTTTCATATGAATAGTAATAGGATGAAATAAAATATTGAAACCAATGGCTGGAGATATAGAATGAAATATAGAAGTTTCAAACCTTAACTCCAATAAGCGACATTGCTATAAGAAGAAAATATGAATGTTAAGAATAGAAACAATGTCAAATGAGTATAGGATCCATTAATCCAATAAGAAAAACTTTCAAGAAACAATTGATAAGGTAGAAAAGTGTAACTCTCTCTCAAATAAGTAAGAATAGAGTAAAAAAGAATAATAAGACCAATAGAATAGGAAGCACAAAAGGGGTGTCCCACCTACACATTTAAATACCAACAAGTCAAATCCTACAATCTATCTTCCTCCAAAACAAGACACTAAGGAGATCTAGAGAACCTAAGGAGTCATAACAATCACCAAACAAGACAAATCACTCCAAAATTTTACATTCCGTACCAGATCAATCACCAAACAAGACAAATCACCGATTACCCAACAAGATTGACTAATGAAGACTCCAAAATCTGATAACACAATACAGATTCATACTAACCCATTATAACACAAGAGAATCCCCAATCAACAATTTAAAAAGTCATACCACCTAGAATCCAAAAGTTTGATGTAGGCAAGGAAATGTTTAGTCACCAAAATGCATTCTTATTTCCTCAAATAATTCTATCTCCCAACAATTACATCTTCGAATAAAGTAACTTTAGTCAGGAATCACTCCAATTGTCTCCAAGGTTTAAAGATCAAAACTCCAAAATCTCCATTAATAATATAGCAATCCCAAATTGTAGAAATATTCACATGTTATACCACACTTCATTCCATTCACAAATATACATCACTAATTCCTCAAATAAATTCATTCTAAAATAACCTCAAGGAAGTATAGTCTGAGTTGAGACTCCAAAAGTGTCTAATCACAAACTCATGGAAACCTCAACTTATGATCCATCTCCAAGTAATAACAAGTTAAACATGGCAACAAAAGTAATTATAATCATCAAGATACATTGCTATTTCCTCGAACAACTTCATTCTTGCTAAAGGAACATCAAGAACAGATCCATTAAACTGAGACTAAAATCCATAAACATAACAATTAAAATCTCACTGATAAACTACTAGAATAATAATAATTCAAAATCATGGCCTACCTCTATTTCCGAAAACTCTTGCAGTCATCCTTATTTCACCCAAAAGAATCACCCACAATTATAGCATATATACTATTATATCTCATGAAAACAAGTACCAACATATTACATGATTATCATATACTACAACATTATCACATAACACACAATTCAGCATATAAGAAGCCAACATCAGATAAACAGGTTATATCACAGAAATAAGTTATAAACAATTAAAGTCATATAAGCAACAAACTTCACATAAGACAAGTTGATCACGTAACTCACATTGGTCATTTAAAGTACATTGAGCACCTAAAGCACGTTGTTTCACATAAGCTAATTATAAACAATTAAAACCACATAAACAACTAACTTCACACAAACACTTCAATCACATAAGACACATTTGTCACATAATACACATTAATCACAAAACTCATATTAACTACAACACATTGAGTACGTAAGACACGTTATCACATAAAATATATTGACCACATTAGTTCACTTAACACATAAAGCATATTGATCACATAGAAAGTTAGACACAAAAGTAAATTAATCACATAAACATATTAACATATGTTTCACTTTTCTTTCACTTAATATATACTTGCATGCTTAGACCACTGCCCACATTCCGAGGATACCCCAGCTGATAGCTAACATGCAAACTGATACCACTTAATGTCACGCCCCAACTCAACCACCCTTAAGATCAGTCAGGACGCAAAGGAATTTCGGCAGTATAACGATTGTAACCTGGATACCGAGGCTCTAAACCAACCTCTTCGCAACTCATACATCCAACTCCACAAACAATTCAACAATTAAAAAACACAACCATAAGATACATTAAACATTCTTTTACTATTACATCCATAGGTTATACGCCTCCATTCCAACATCATACATTTACTATATAACATACATTTTCCCAAAATAGATTATAACTAATTCAGCAACCTAATCATGGTCCAAAACAAAACTACTAAATTAACAATATACATAAGTCTTATAATTGAGTAAGTTATACAATATAACATATTACAACAACTAAGACAAACTCATGGCAATGACTCTAGCACACAAGACTAGTCCACATAAAGCACATTCTCAGCTTCCTGAGACACGTACCTTAAATCTGGATCGGTAACACATGTATGCATGCAATAATTGATAGTGAGCTTATATAAAACAAGCGTAGTGAGGATTCGATAGATCTCTAACAGAATTTACTATACTCCTTGGAAATCATCCTTTGAGCAGTAAACACATAACATTCATCAATAACAATATATGCACATTAATTATAATGACCCATCAATAAAGGATACTCTAGTTGGTGTACTCTAAACGCCATCACGAACTCTACCGTTCTTCTTGTAACTCCCCATTACTCACGCACTTGAGGTACCTTTTTAGCCCCTCCCTCCATGGCACATCCGCCCATGCGAGCTGGGGGTAGCCTATGATTGTCCTGTCATTTTCAGCCTGACAGCTCGACGCTGCTTGAGAGGTGGCACACACATATCAAGACTCATGACAATAATAATAAACATTCAAATCTCAGGAGGACAACCTTTCACGTTGACTATCACCCGGCTCATCAATAATCAAATATCACAGGAGGACAACAAAGTAGGCTGCTTATCTCCTGGTTCATCAATAATCAATCAATAATCATCATTTCAACAACATATCATCAAATAAACAACTAACAACTCAACAACTAAGTTAGATGACAAAGTAGGCCATCCAACTTAACATGCAATAACCACACATTCAAACCCTAATCTAACCATCAACAACTCACAATGGAATCACTCAAACACCACCCAAACATCCAAAGGCATAATTCAACATTTTAAAGAAAGACAACCCAAACTTCTAAAAGTCATAACTTACATTCTACTAAACTGATAACCTCCAAACCAGTTTCTATCACTCACCCACTCAATCAACAACATTAACTCCCTTGGAAACCAACCATAAAACATCCACATCAAGCCCAACAAGCCTAAAACTCTAATGCATCAAGGTTGAAATATTTGAACTTTCACACCGACATCACAATCAAAATTTCGGCATTAAAACATTACTACCACGTATTTAACAAACTTTTACAAGCTAACAACAATCGATTACAACCACCACAACTCCAATTATTCAACAAATAGCCAACAACTCAATTTTAATACCCGAAAAATAAAAATTCATGCTACAACAGTTCAAATCTTATATAAACACATATAAACGATCATTAGCATGCATTGATCAATAATATAACATCAATTCAACATTCTAATGGCTCAAAATTCAATTAAATGCAAAAACATAAAAATGACATTTTGAGATCTAGAATTTTTCTCTCACCTTGATGTGTTTTGATGCAAGAAAGATGTAGAATGGATTCCCAACAAGTGAAATCAAGCTTTGAATGAAGTGATTTGGACTTGAATTGCAAAATCTATGTGAAAAAATATTTTGAAAAATCTTGAAAATGCCTTCTTTCTTCTCCCTCATGGATTTTCAGTAATGTGTGTGTTTTGTGAGTGTGTTTGCTTTGTTTTTAATGTGTGTTGATGATATAAGCTCAAGGTCAACAAAATTTACAAAGTCAAAGTTAGTATTTTTAGTCTTTTAACTAGTATTTTTAGTCTTTTAATTGTTTTTAGACCATTTTTGCTCACCCAAATGCAATTAATACTTCGACTATTTTTAGGTAGTATATTTTTAGTTGACAACAAGTTTCACATGCATAGACTGATACCCGACTCGGTTAAAAAACTCAATTTTTGCAAAAGAAGATGAAATGTCATATTATTTATTTTCAAATGTCTTTTGAATGCACAATTAATCTAAAATCATTTAACACCAGATATAAATACACTTATATTAATATATACTAGGTCAACGAAAGTCAATGCAAGAATCGGGTTTAGAAGAAATTACGATTTAGCTCAAAAATGCTATTTTTCACCCGAAAAGTCCGTTTAAATTTCTATTTTGTTTCAGAATCAATTTTCATCAATTTTTAAGACATTTAAAACACCTGTGTAAAAATTTTATCCGACGTGCGTTCAAAATACTATTCACAAAAACCGACGATAAAATTTTCAATGCCCTTTTTTATGAAAATTTTATGAATGTACACTTAGCATGTATTAGGAATGTAAATCACATATTTAGCACATTCTAACTCATATAACACATAAACAGGTCAAATCATGCAAATCGAGGCATAGACACGCAAATCGAGGTAAAGACGAAAACTGAGATTTCATAATGCATATAATCTAATAAGAGTGCACATAACCCAAGATAATGCTCGTAACCTAAGGTCGGTCATATAAATCTAGGGTTAAGGCATGTAAATTGAGGTAAGTGCATATTAGTCGAGAAAATGCACGTATTCAGGGTTAAGGTACGTATCTCAAGATAAGTACACGTGACACACTAATCGAGATTAGGGCACACTAATCGAGGTAAAACAAGCTATTTAGGGTCGGGCTTCACATGCATTGACTTTTGTTGACCAAGTAAATATTGTAAATAAATATTTCATCATCTTAAATATTTTACTAAGGTAAAATTTCAATTAGAATTAAAAGCAAAGGCCACTTTAGACTTTAGTCATTAAAAATCCAATTTTTGACAACTTTGACCAATTCTTTTTGCATTGACTTTTTACTTAACTTAATATATACTCAAATATCAGCCAAAACACCACAAAAACACACCAAAAACCGTGGCTCCTTGGAGGAGAAAGATGAAGAACATTTTCAAGGTTTTTCAAAGCATTTTTCTCATAGATTTTGCATTTCAAAGCCAAATTGAGTCATTCAAAGCTTGAAATTGCTTGTTGAGAACCTATTCTACCTATTCATAGTATTACTTTGGATCAAAGGTGAGAGAAAAAAATAGATCTAGAAATTAAAGTTCATGTCAAATTTTATTTAATACATGTATAGTTATTATTTTGTTAAACTACTTATAGATTATTGCTATGTAGTTGGTAAGGACCAACTTGATGAGTTTATAGCCATTTTGAACGGTTGTTACGTGTATTTTTATTTTTCGGGTATTAAAGTTGAGTTATTGGTTCATTGTTGAATAATTGTTGTTGTAGTGGTTGGAATTGGTTGGTTGTTGCTTCTAAAATTTTGTTAATTATGGGTAGTAATGTTGTAATGCCAAATTTTTTATTAGGATGTCGTAGGAAAAGTACAAAAAATTCAGCCTTGATGCATTGCCAAAATAGGGTTGTTGGACTTGTTTTGGATAGCTTATGGTTGGTTTCCGATGGGGTAAATGTAGTTGCATGTGTGGTTGAGTGATAGGAACTGGTTTGGAGGTTATTGGATTACTAGATTGAAAGTTATGAATTTTAGAAGTTTGTGCAGTTTTTTTTTTAAATGTTGAAATATTATCTTGGGTTGTTTGTGTCACGCTCCGAGACCAAAGCCCGCCGAGGTTAAGGTCAGAGCGCAATGTGTCAATCGCTTAACACCTGTAAATCATCAATTAACAACCTAACATGCATTTTCATCCCACAAGTAACTTCAAAAGTATGCTCAAGACATTTAACATTAAAAGGCCACATCAACCTGTTTAATAATTATAAGACCTAGCATCCCTGTTTGTACTTCTTACATGGCCAAACACAATCGACTAGGCCTCAAAGGAATAGTAATTAAACTTAGTAAGTACTTAATAATCCAAAAGAATATTACATTTTTTAGGTTGTCCTAAAGTACATCGTCGGATCCTATTAACAATCTACGTCTTCAACACTAGCACAAAGATCAACAAAAACAGAAGTCAGTCTTATCACATAAAGCCTCATCGTCCTCAACCTGTACAATTGGCTCGACTTCAGTCTCACCTGTATGCATTAAAAAGAGGGGTGAACTAGTCCTGCATATAGCTCAGTGAGGAAGAGAAAGGAAAGTTTTCACAAAGGTTTTATCATTTCAAAATCATCTTTGTAAAACCATGCTATGCATATAATTCATATAGTCAAAGTGTCAAGTATAATGAATATGGGATAGTCAAAATCTTAATCAAGCAACTCTATTCTCTGAGGACCTCGAGGGACCCAGCGAGAGTAGGAACCATGTAGTAAAAGGATACAATATCACGAACTTTATTGCAGATGGCCAGTCTCGATCTTTCTTATCAAATCCTCTTCAACACACTAAACAAGAATGAGTACTCCGGAGGCAACTCAACCATGGTAGCTGACAATGTCCTGGCAAGCCCAATGCTGCCCAGGCGAAGCAGAAATTCTACCGTGGGGTTTACAAGGCTGCTTGAATCATTTAACAATTGAACCAATTCGTCTCAACTCTCCAAGGAAACACACCAAACGAGAGTGGGCACTCAAATGTAAAACAAGCTAAGAGGCAACAAAGTAGGTTGCCACCAGTTAGTAACAGTAATCAAAGACATATTAGTGCAATCATGTTCCAAATAAAGTGCACATAACACATAAACATGCTAGTGGAGGTCAACGAAATAGGTTGCCTCCAATATTGGAACACAACATATAGCAAACTCAACGCCCTCGCATTAGCTCAACTTAAATAGTTATTTGACCTATCTTCTCAAGCTCCAACTAATCTTATTTTGGTTTAGAATCGAAACTTATCGAAAGTAGATTGTTCTATAATCAAACGGAACTCAATTCGGAGTTGAATTCAGTGAGATATGGCCTCCAGAAAATCGCTGCGCAAATCTGTCAAAAATCCGGTCGAGTAAATCTGGTCGAGTAACTCGACCGGATCCACTCTTCCGGATGAGTGGTAGTGAGCATCTGGATGAGTAAATCCGGTCGAGTTACTCGACCGGATCCACTTTTCCGGATGGAGGTCCGAGAACACGAAAACATGGCATTTTTACTCTTTTGCTTGGTATCTTGCCCCTAACTCATCCAAGCCTTTTGCACACTCAAAGAGGTCTTCTAGGCAACATTCTTAAGCTCAAGAACAACACCATAACATTCTCAAATCAAACAACAACCCAAGAACACTTCAAGAACTCTAAAAAACCTCAAGAACACCAAGAACACCTACTAAGCATTAATGTGCTTGGCTTCTAATTCCTACCTTACCCACATGTTAAACTAGCTTTATTCAAGCAAGAATCACCACACAACTCATAAATTCCAACCTGTTAGATCAACCCCTAACTCAATATACAAGATAAGCCTCAAACCTTGTAATAAATCCACACATATTCATTATCAAACATATTCATAACCAATATCATGTACAATACACAATTAAAACTCATCAATCAAGCATAATATGCCTTTGTAAAATATTTATAAAACATCCCTCACCTTTGTTCTTGTATGCTAGACGAAAATGGAACAAGAATCACTTGAAGAAAATTAGGAAAACACAAGGAAAGATGCTAGGAATGGCTTGGAGATCTTCTTCTTCCTCTTCCTTTCTTCTCTTGGTTGAGTTCTCTAGTGTGTTTGTGTGTGTAGTGTAGAGATTTGGTGTATGTTGTGTGGTGTAGTGTGTGTTGTAGAGATTTGGTGTGTGTGAGTGGTGTAGTGTATGTTTTGATTGAGCAAGAATAGTGTTAGGATATTTGTTATTTTACTTTAGAACAAAAATGCCCCTCAACTAACTTATGTATTTCTAGTTTGCCATTATATTGTTAATTCCAATTGTCTTAGTTCTAGTTTAGTTACTCTAACTACCTATTGACTTAATTGGTTTTACGTACTAGCTTACACAATATTAATTATTCAAATACACGTTAAACGATGAAATGTATGTAAATCGAGATAAATGCACATAAATAAATTTTAAAGCACATAAAATGAAGTAAATGCATAAAAATAATTTTAATTATATATGATATGATCTATATGCACATGTGGTCTCGGACTGGGCTTTACAACCTCTCTTCCTTAAGAAAATTGTGCCCTCACAATTCCCTAATTACCTTGCAAACAAGAATAGATACTGTTGCTCCATTTGATCACGTCTCTCCCACATTGCATGTAATGCCCCGATCTCTCACGAGACCGGATGCTCTAAAAACCAAGCTATTCTCAACCCAATTCCAACTCGGTCTCAAAATTTTAAGGAAAATGGACAGAGTCTTCTCTATGTCGTGGACATTCTAAAAACCTGTAAACATTCAAATAAGCTATAGAACAACACTAAAGCCATTTCCAAAATAAAAATCCCAACTTTAAGGCCATCCGAGCCTTAAGACATGCAAACAGTTTAGATACACACAAGCATGCATTCATAACTTAACTTCTTTACAAAACCGCTTATCATGCCACTCCATGATAGCTTTTAAGCATTCTTAGAAATTGAAAACAACCCGTCATTCACTCCCAAGCATGCAAAGAAGCTAAGAGCAGAAATATAAATTATTACATGCCATAGTTCATATCTCCTACTACAATCAACTGGCATTCAGCTTACAATCACTCAAACATGTACATAAGCACTTAGGCTACAAAATAGAACATAAGGTAGAGCAAACAAGATCTCCATATAACAGCAAGAACAATAAATCCACCTCACGCAAGTATCACACAGCAACTAAGGCAACTCCTCCTCCAATTGCTCCTCCTGAAATATGTTAGCGAGGTATGAGCAACCACAATTGCCCAGTGAGGGATAAGGACTACCCGGGACGTGCAATGCAACAGTTATAACAATTAAACAAGAAGACAAATAAAGTACTTTTGCAACAGTAGATAACCACACATTTCAAAGGATACGATACACTTAATCCCCAATACTCCAGAATACTCTTGTCTTTGATCACGAACCACGATCCACGAACCACGATCAATATGCCAGTAAATCCCCAATCACTCAAGTGGGTGTACTCCAGATATACCCCGATAATCCTACAACCCAACACCCCCTGGCAATCTCCGGACCAGGCAAGTGAGGGACTAGGGCACGGAGATCGAATATCCACTGTCAAGCCCGCTGTCGCCCAGCCGATATTCAATACAACCGCCCCTGACACTATTGTTGCGCAACCACTATGCAATGCACTTAAATCCAATGACAATATAACAAGAATATAGGGCAATAACACATAGGAGGGACAACAAAGTAGGTTGCCCTCGAAAACAATTAAGATATAAAAAGAATATAACTCAAGCAATTATCTTAAGTCATACAATTTATTAAACAGAAAATGAACCAAAATGCACAAAAGGATGAAAATCCCTCACCTTTACCAAGCTCCATTATGCAAGAATTGGCTTCACTCTCAAACATTTTGGATAGTCAACTGAAGCATTCTTGTGGCTATAAAATATTTCATAACCTCCTAGATGGCATTAACTATATTAATATTTTACAAGTAACCTTTATAACAAGCTCAATCAATTACCCTTTTTTTGTAACAACCATTAATAATCCAATAATTCACATATAAATAGCAATTTACTTGTAGGCAATTAAACTCACAATTTCAATCCATTAATTTCATGAGTTAATCAAGTGGAAATATTACATAGCATGATCCTAAAATAAGTAATCTAAGTTAGAAGCTTCTCACTAACAAACTTAGGGTTAAAAGTAAAAGGATGACTTAACAACTCAAGAAGGGAGTGTTTCAACTAGAATATTAAAGTTAGGTGCATTTAAGTTAAAACATAGTTAACCCAAGTTAACATAATACCATACATTGTTTATGATTTTCTTCATTCTAGATTAGATAATAACTTACATGTGAAACTAGTTCAACTCCACCTAATAATAGACTAGCTATTAACTCAATTTAAGGAATCCTCTTAAGAGTTTACAGCTAAAATAAGACAAGTTCCATTAATTGTTCAATAATACATTCATTAACATTGACTTCCAAACATTTACTTCTTAAAAGACTTCTAAATCATACATTCTCTTACTTTTCAATTATTATTAGTTAGTGCATAATATTTAACTCAACCAACATTCCAGCTCTTAGTTAGCTAACTATTCAAGAAATAAGTGTTTCTCTTAAGACTTTATAACTGATAACAAACCATCCTAATCATATCATTATCTAGCTCAACAAACTTTACTATAACTTATAACTCATTATTTCACAAGTAAGACACGGGATAGGTAGCCTATCTATCAATAACTCCAGCATTAACTTGACAGCAATTTAAAATAAGAACAATTTCATCTCACTTTCATAGCAAACTCAAGTTAAAGATAACATTTAACAAACCAATAAATAACTATTTCACAATTAACTTACATTCTAATTAAACCCCTACACAATTAAACTAACTCTTCAATTTAAAACTAAATCATAAGCTTAAAGAATAGATGCTACACCAAAACACTTGTCTTCATGTCCAATCAAATTAGCATTCAAGATAAACAATAGATCTAAATCACATTCATTTATAACTAAACAATTATTTTCATGTAGGTAGTATGACATTCAAGCTATAGTTAACCTCTACATGACTTAATAAATGAGTTCACATTTTAGCAAGATGGGTAAAAGGGCAAGGGAAAAGGCAGTTGCATTCCATACTAACTCATGATTTCTATTTACTCATTCAATCTCAATTATATCACAATTTACATAATTATAAGAGCTCCATTACGCTACTAATCATCCAAGAACACTACACAATAAAGTCTTGATCAAAGATATCCAATTAGAGTTGAAATATATCATCACTTCAAGCAAAATAACAATGAAATTCAGATTGTCGCGCAATAGGACAGTTCTGACACATCTCACCAAAATGATCATAACTTATTCTAGAAAACTCCGATTAATGCACCATAAAAAGCATTAGAAACTAGACTCGTAAGGCTTTCTAACGGTATATAATTAAACCTCTAATCCTTCTCCAATTAATACAGTTTTAAGCTCAAAATTGCCTTAGTTTTGCTGAAAAAATCTGGACAGCCACGGTTGAACACACACACATGTGCACGCGTGAATTTTGCTTGGTTCCCTTACATTCCTAGCTAGTTTTAAATATTATTCAAGCATATATAACTGTTGCACACTTCATTAAGCATTTTTATCAAACATCTAGCTTACACATGTCCAAAGATAGCAAATTAACAACAACAAATATAACAATAACAATAGAAGCAATTTCATATAACAATTAAGCAAATTACAAAGGGGCATAATCAAGATTCACATAGAACTATAACAAAAGCTCCAAAACATCTTGAAAACACATTAAAACACACAAGGAGTCATGTCAAGGTCCTAGAAGCGTGAAACGATCAAAATTGTACTTAAACCCCTTTGTAACTGAACCCGTTTTCCTTCCAAACTCATGCCATTATTCTAGATTCATAAGTGGTTTATTCCATGCTTCTAGTTAACCTATTAGACACCCTTAGGACCCTCAAAGTTATGCAATTACCCGCATTTAGCTCGAAAGCCCCAAATTCCCTCTTTTGACTTTGTACTACAAGTATCTCACCCGAGACTCAAACGAAGGCTAGCAAAGCATAATTAGGGTCTACTTAGCCTAGGCACACCAAAAGTGAAGGCCAATTTTACCCAGATTCGCGATAACCCTGAAATCCCTTTCTAAAAGTTGGCTATTTCATTAATTTTGCTAGGTTATGAGCAATTAAACCCTACGGGGCCTTTACATTACCTTCATTGACATCTAAAGAACCTATTAGAACTATGAATTCAAGCTAGAAAGTCCAATTTCACAAAACTCTAGAAATCCCATCACTATTCACCCCTACGAATCAACCATTGATTTCTACCATTTAAAATACGAAACAATAGCATAAATGTGGTATCTACTACTTATATATAACATACATAAGCATATTTGAGCATTGCATTAGCAATTAAGAGCAAAACAAGAAATTCAAGAAAGTTGTCACATTTCAAAAATGCAAAAATAGCATGCAAATCCCTTACCTAAAGCGCGTAGGAGCACCTAGAAGGCTTGCACACACCCTAAACTACTTGCTCTAGGCTTGGAGTGGCTTGGATTGAAGAGTTGTTGAGCAAAAATCTGTCATTCTCCTCCTATGCTGATTTTCGAATTTGCTACAGTGTTTTCAGCTTTTCTCTTTTTTTTCTATTTTATGAGCTATTATATGTATATGTTGAGTATTTGAAAGATGGTGTCAAGTTGGGTGAGTTTATTGCCTACTAAAATGAGCCTAGTCAACTTAAAAACGAGTCTAATGCGTATAAATTAAGTTAGCTAACTAAAACATAATGTTTCATACGTAACACTATTCATTAGCTTTAACAAATCATTTTATAAACAAAAGCTCCTATCGCTTTAAGCTCAAATGAACATTTTTCTCATTCCTATAACACTTAATATGATTTAAGAAAAATACTAATTCATGGTAATTATGTAGTTGAAAAATGGAATGAATAGTAACTAAAGAAGACAGCAAGCAAAGCATAGAAGAAATGCGCAATTAGTGATGCAACAATGAATGAATGTACGGAAAAAATCTCGGGCGTCACATTGCATGCTCAACCCCATGGTGATCCTAAAGCACCTTCACCATCGGAATACTCTTGTTGCGCAACTCCCGGTCTTGCTCATCTATAATCCGCACAGGTCTTTCCTCATAAGACAAATTCTTCCGAAGCGCCAGAGGTTTCGGTTCCAGAACGTGAGAGGGATCGGGATGGTACTTCCGTAACATTGAAACATGGAACACATTGTGAATGTTGGAGAGATTCGAGGGTAGGTCTAACCGATATACGAGTTTTTCAATTCTCTCCACAATTGTAAATGGCCCAATATATATCGGCTTAATTTTTCACCTTTTTCATGTCTAATCAACCCTCTCCAGGGTGATAACTTCAAGAACACTCGATCACCCATTACAAACTCTAAGTCCCTTCTTCGCTTATTGGCATAACTCTTTTGTCTACTTTGAGCCGTGAGCATCCTCTTCCGAATCAACTGGACATTCTCCATCTTCTCTATCAACTCCGGCATCAATGTAGGGTCAATGACTTTTATCTCTCCGACATCGTCCTAATATAATGGTGACCTACACTTCCGTCCATACAGAGCCTCGTAGGGAGCCATGCCAACTGTTGCCTGATAACTATTATTATAAGCAAATTCTGCCAAAGGTAAATGCTTCTCCCATGTACCTCTAAAATCCATTACACATGCCCACAACATGTCCTCCAAAGTCTGAATAGTCCTTTTGGACTGGCCATCCGTCTGAGGTGGTACGCTGTACTGAGCTTTAATTTCGTTCCCAAGGTTTCTTGAAATTTCTACTAGAATTGAGATGTAAACTTTGGATCTCTATCAAACACAATGCTAGCTAGCACACCATGTAATTTCACAATATTAGCCACATACAACTCGGCTAATTTCCAGAGGCTATCCGTCTTGTTCATCGCAATGAAATGAGTAGTCTTCGTCAATCTATGCCTAATGACCCATACTGCATCATTTCCTTGAGGAGATCTCGGCAATTCCATAACAGAGTCCATGGTTACATGTTCCCATTTCCAATGCGGAATCTCTAAAGGTTGGAGAAGCCCTGCAGGTCTTTGATGTTCTGCCTTCACCTATTGACATATTAAGCACTGAGACACAAACTCCACAATCTCCCGCTTCATATTGTTTTACCAATAGTGTTGCCTTAGGTCTCGATACATCTTTGTACCTCTTGGGTGAATGGTATACCTAGAATGATGAGCTTCTTCAAGCACCTTCTTTTTCAACTCCGAATTATTTGGTACACAAATCCGATTCCTAAACTTCCACAACCCATCCTCATGTAACTTGAAATCTGGAATACCGTCCTTTATCTTTTGAAGTTGAGGATCTTGCTATTGATACTCCCGGATCTGAGACAATAAGGTAGGCTCCTTCATCTCTAACCTTGCCAAACTTGCCTTACGACTCAATGCATCTGCCACTACATTTGCTTTTCCGGGCACATAATTTATAGAGCAACTATATTCATCCAAGAGCTCCATCCACCTCATTTGCCTCATGTTCAACTCCTTTTGAGAAAAGAGACATCTCAAACTCTTATGATCGGTGAATATCTCAAACCTACATCCCCACAAATAATGCCTCAATTTCTTCAACGCAAAGACAATGGCAGCTAGCTCCAAATCATATGTAGGGTAATTCACCTCATAGGGCTTCAACTTCCGTGATGCATAAGCTATAACTTGATTGTTTTGCATCAACACACATCCGAGTCCTTCCTTCGAGGCATCACTATAAATAACAAACCCTTGACTCCCTTCGGATAATGTTAACACAGGAGCAGTTGTCAATCTTTTCTTCAACTCCTGGAAACTGTTTTCACACTTATCATCCCACACGAAACTGACCTTCTTTTGCGTGAGCCTTGTGAGTGGCCCCACAAGATTGGAGAAATCCTTTACAAATCTCCTATAATATCCCGCCAAACCGAGAAAACTACGTACCTCAGTGACATTCTTCGGTTTCTTCCATGATTGCACCACATCGATCTTCGAATGATCCACAGTAATCCCATCTTGAGATATCACATGACCCAAGAAGGCCACCTATTTAAGCCAAAACTCACATTTGTTGAACTTAGCAAACAATTGATGCTCTTTCAACTTCTGCAACACCAAATGCAAATGCCTCTCATGTTCTTCCTTGGTCGTTGAATACTCCAGGATATCATCTATAAAAATCACCATGAACTAGTCCAAATACGGTTGAAACACCTGTGCATCAAGTCCATAAAAGTGGCAGCAGCATTTGTTAATCTAAACGACATTATAACAAACTCATAATGCCCATACCTCGTTCTGAAAGCTGACTTAGGTACATCTTCCCGTTTGATACGAAGTTGATAATATCCTTGCCTCAAGTCAAATTTTGAATAGACCTTGGCTCTTTGAAGTTGATCAAACAATTCATCGATCAATGGCAAGGGGTACTTGTTTTTGATTGTCACTTGGTTCAACCCCTTGTAATCGATGCACAACCTCAAAGTTTCATCCTTCTTCTTCACAAATAAGACTGGTGCACCCCATATAGATGAACTAAGTTGTATGAAGCCTTTTTCCAACAAGCCTTATAACTGAACCTTCAACTCTTGCAATTCGGTCAGAGCCATGCGGTAAGGAGCCTTAAAGATTGGTTGTGTACCTGGTAGTGTCTCAATCGCAAACTCAATCTTTCTTTTAGGCGGTAATCCCTGTAATTCTTATGGGAAGACATCCACATATTCTTTAACTATCGGCACTTCTGCTAACTTAACTTGATATGTTGGCTTGTTGATTAAGTAAGTCAAATATCCCTTGCAACCCTTCCTCATGTATTTTACAGCCTTGACTGAGGATATCACAGCCTTTCCTGACAAGTCACGTTCTCCTCTCACCATAAGCACAGGTTGTCCCGGTACACGAAACTTAATAACCTTAGTCTGACAATCTAATCGTGGATGATGTCGTGATAGTCAGTCCATCCTCAAAATAACCTCATAGTCTCGGAAGATAAGCACTATGAGATCAGCAAAAAATTCCTGATTCCCAACTTGTATCTTACCTGTTTTACACGCCGGTCTAGTGGCATATATGGGGTCCATTGGTGTGCTAACATCTACATGATATGGTAAGTTCTCAACTAGCAACTTAGTGCGATATGCACACTTGGGAGTTATAAATTAATGTGTAGCTCCAGTATCAATAAGAACCTTAACCAATTGATTGTGAATCAGGAAGGTACCTTCAACAATGGCGGCATCATCTGGGATTACTGCTTGATCCATGGCATAAGCTCAGGCTCGAACCCTCTGCACTAGAACATTCCTCACCTATTGAACTGGAGCATCATTACTCTGCCACTTCGGGCAATCTCTGGCTAGGTGTTGTTTACTTCCACACCTAAGACATTTTTCACCCTTCCTCCAACATTGGGCTTCATAATGCCCGTGCTTGTCACAGTATTTGTACACAACAGTTCAGGTTGCAGTTGCGCCCCCCGGTGTTCCACGAACTACCTGAGTGGTTGGGACATTAGGCTGAGGCCTAATAACTGCTGGTCTGGCCTGATCCTGGGACTTCTGGGTCTGGAAATCTCTAGATTGACCTTGAGTCTCAAAGGACCTTTTGTTCTGTTGTGATAGACCAACATTCACTGCTAACTTCATCTCTTCAACCCTCGATGTAGCCTCAAATATAACATTATAAGTGTCAAACTTCGCTATTGTTAGCCCATCTTGAATCTCGAGTCTCAGCCCTTGTTTAAACTTCCATATCTTTGTGGCCGGGGTCTAGACCATATGCGGTGTATACTGGGAGAGGCTATCAACTTTCCCCCCATATTCCACCACTGTCATGCTTCCTTGCTTCAAGTACATAAACTCCTTCATTTTCTTATCCCGGGAAGCCTCAGATATGTATTTACTCTTGAATGCTCTAACAAAGTTCTTCCATGTAAAGGGAGTGTGTTGATCTTCCCATTAGCCTCTTACCATATCCCACCATGTCTCAGCATTATCTTCTAATTGGAAGACTACATAGGCAACCTTTTTCTCCTCTGCATAGTCCTGTGCAGCATAAATCTTCTCCATCCGAGATAGCCAATATTCTGCCTCTTCACTATTTGGCTGGCCCCTGAACTTCGTAGGGCTATAGAACAGGAAATCCTTAAGGTTATCACCTCCTCTATTACTTTCGTTTCCACCACTACTACCAGCACCATGATTGTTGTTGTTGTTATTATTATTAGCTGCTTCTACTACTGTGGCTGCCGCGGTTTCTGCTTGGTGTTCCACATCCCTACTCATCCGATCGATGGCAGTTGCCATCAAATTAAACATAGCAATACCAAGATTAGCTTGATTCGCATTCCCGGGCTCTTGAGATCCAATGTTGCTACGAGTGTTACGACCTGCCATCTATAAATATGGAACATATACCAACCACGGTTATAGGTTATGCACGCGCTATGTGAATCATGAACATGTACACTTCTAACACTCCTAATATGCATGCATATAGTTATATCTAACATGTAAATTAAACATAAACAAGAAGTAATTACAGCAAGTTAAGCACATATGGTTGCACTTATAGAAGTCACCTAAGACTCTATTCATGTTAAGACTCTTCCCCAGGGACCACTATTCAAAACCTGAACTACGCTAACTAAGGCTAGCTCTATGCTAACTAAAGCTAGCTCTGATACCACTTAAATAAATATCACGCCGCGAGACCAAAGCCCACGGAGCATGATGTGTCAATCGCTTAACACCTATAAATCATCAATTAACAACCTAACATACATTTCTATCCTGCAAGTAACTTCAAAAGTATGCTCAAGGCATTTAACATTAAAAGGCCACATCAACTTGTTTAATAATTACAAGACCTAGCATCCTTGTTTGAACTTCATACATGGCCAAACACAGTCGACTAGGCCTCAAAGGAATAGTAATTAAACTTAGTAAATACTAAATAATCCAAAAGAATATTATATGATTTAGGTTGTCCAAAAGTACATTGTCGGATCCTATTAACAAACTACATCTTCAACACTAGCATGAAGATCAACAAAAGCATAAGTCAGTCTTATAACATAAAGCCTCACCGCCCTCAACCAGTACAGTTGGCTCGACTTCAGTCTTACCTGTATGCATTAAGAAAATGGGTGAGCTAGTCCTGCGTATAGCTCAATGAGGATGAGAAAGGAAGGTTTTCACAAAGGTTTTATCATTTCAAAATCATCATTGTAAAACTATGCTATGCATATAATTCATATAGTCAAAGTTTCAAGTATAACGAATATAGGATAGTCAAAATCTTAATCAAGCAACTCTACTCTCTGAGGACCTCGAGGGACCCAGCGAGAGTAGGAACCATGTAGTAAAAGGATACAATATCATGAACTTTGTTGCAGATGGACAGTCTCGATCTTTCTTATCAAATCATCTTCAATACACTAAACAAGAATGAGTACTTCGGAGGCAACTCAACCATGGTAGCCGACAACGTCCTGGCAAGCCCGATGTTGCCCAGGCGGAGCGAAACTTCTACTGTGGGGTTTACAAGGCTGATTGAATTATTTAACAATTGAACCAATTCTCCCCAACTCTCGATGGAAACACACCAAGCGAGAGTGGGCACTCAAATGTAAAACAAGCTCGGAGACAACAAAGTAGCTTGTCACCGGTTAGTAACAGTAATCAAAGACATATTAGTGTAATCATGTTCCAAATAAAGTTCACATAACACATAAACATACAAGTGGAGGTCAACGAAATAGGTTACCTCCAATATTGGAACACAACATATAGCAAACTCAATGCCCTCGCATTAGCTCAACTTAAACAGTTATTTTACCTATTTTTCCAAGCTCCAACTAATCTGAATTTGGTTTACAATCGAAACTCATCGAAAGTAGATAGTTCTAGAATCAAACGGAACTCAATTCAAAGTTGAATTGAGTGAGATATGGCATCTAGAAAATCACTGCACAAATTTGTCAAAAATTCGGTCGAGTAAATCTGGTCGAGTAACTCGACCGCATCCACTCTTCTGGATGAGTGGCAGTAAGCATCCAGATGAGTAAATCCAATCGAGTTACTCGACCAGATCCACTCTTCCAGATGGAGGTCCGAGAACACATAAACATGACATTTTTGCTCTTTTGCTTGGTATATTGCCCCCAACTCATCCAAACCTTTTGCACACTCAAAGAGGTCTTCTAGGCAACATTCTTAAGCTTAAGAACAACACCATAACATTCGTAAATCAAACAACAACCCAAGAACACTTCAAGAACTTTCAAAAATCTCAAGAACACCAAGAACACCTACTAAGCATTAATGTGCTTGGCTTTCAATTCCTACCTTACCCACAAGTTAAACTAGCTCTATTCAAGCAAGAATCACCATACAACTCATAAATTCCAACCCGTTAGATCAAGCCCTAGCTCAATATACAAGATAAGCCTCAAACCTTGCAATAAATCCATACATATTCATTATCAAACATATTCATGACCAATATCATGTTCAATACACAATTAAAACTCATCAATCAATCATAATATGCCTTTGTAAAATATTTAAAAAACTTCCTTCACCCTTGCTCTTGTGTGCTAGACGAAAATAGAGCAAGAACCACTTGAAGAAAATTAGGAAAACACAAGGAAATATGCTAGGAATGGCTTGGAGATCTTCTTCTTCCTCTTCCTTTCTTCTCTTGGTTGAGTTCTCTAGTGTGTGTGTGTGTGTGTAATGTAGAGATTTGGTGTGTGTTGTGTGGTATAGTGTGTGTTATAGAGATTTGGTGTGTATGGATGGTCTAATGTGTGTTTTGATTAAGCAAGAATAGTGTTAGGATATTTGTTATTTTACTTTAGGACAAAAGTGTCCCTCAACTAACTTATGTATTCTAGTTTGCCATTATAGTGTTAATTCCAATTGCCTTAGTTCTAGTTTAGTTACTCTAACTACCTATTGACTTCATAGGTTTTACTTACTAGCTTATGCAATATTAATTACTCAAGTACACGTTAAACGATGAAATGTACGTAAATCGAGATAAATGCACATAAATAAATTTTAAAGTACATAAAATGCAGTAAATGCATATAAAATAATTTTAATTATATATGATATGATCTATATCCACATGTGGTCTCGGGATGGGCTTTACAGTTTAGGTAGTGTTTGAGTTGTTGATTCTTGAGTTATTGTTGTTAGGTTCGGGATTGAATGTATGTTCAAATGCATGTTGAGTTGGATGGCCTACTTTGTCATCTGACTTAATTGTTTTAGAATTGTATCGTTGTTGATTGTTTAAATGTTGTTTAATTGATTGTTGAAATATTGTTAATTGATGGTTAATTGTTGAATGCCGGGGTTCGGGCACTTCCGTTGCTGATCTCTCGAAATGTTTGCCTGGAATCGGGCACTTTCATTGTTAATCTCTTGGAATGTTTATCGGGGATCAGGCACTTTCGTTGCTGATATCTCAGAATATTGATTGATTGTTGAAATACGGGAATCAGGCACTTTCGTTGCTGATGTCTTAGAATATATAGAGTCAATTATCATTGTTGTTGCAAGCTATGATAATGTTGTGTCACTTCAGGAGGCATCCCGGGTTGATGGCACAGTTATCATGGCTAAGCCCTATCTCGCATGGGCGGACATGCCATGGAGTGTGGGTCTAGAATAAGGTACCTCAGGATTGTGTCATTGGGTTTGGAGGAGTTGGTGAGCATTGAAATGGTGTTTGGAGCTTCATTAGCAAGTGTATCGTATCCTTGTTATGTGTTTATTGTTGTTACTATATTTGTATTGTTATCAGTGTTAATTGCGAGTTGTTGCTAATAGGATAATTTCCAAAGTGCTTAAGTAAATGTTTTCAAAAGATCTATCGAATTTCATCACTGGGCTTTGTTTTATATAAGCTCGCTCTTATTCGTTTACTGCAATTAGGTGTTACTGAACCAGATTTCGGGTACGTGCCTCAGGAAGCTGAGAATATGCCTTATGTGGACAAGTCTTATGTGTCGGAGTCATATCCATGAGTTTGTCTGAGCTTTATATTATGTTGTACTGTATAACTTACATAAGATAACAGTTTGTATGATGTTGGTTTAGTAGTCTTCCTTTAGTCGGGTTGCTAAACTAGTTTATAATCTATTTTTCAAATGTATGTTATAGCTTGAGTTGTGATGTTGGAAGGGAGGCGTATAACTTATGGATGAACGGTTGAATGGTTGTTTTGTGAGACCCTGAATTTGGCCATATTTGCAATTATGTGTTTTAACATGTTTATGTGTTATATGAATTAAAATGTGCTAATTAAGTGATTAATACTTCTAATGCATGATACGTGAGCATTCATGAAATTTTCATCAAAATCGGCATCAAAAATTTTATCGTTCGTTTTTGTGAATAGTATTTTGAACACACGTCTGCTAAAATTTTGACACAGGTGTTTTAAATATTTTAAAAACTAGTCCTCCCTTATTAATAGACCCATATTTGAATAAAAATTATTTCTAAAACTAATTAGGAATTTAAATAGATTTTACAGGCGAAAAAGTACGTTTTTAAGCTAAAATATTGATTTTTGCTCAAAACGATTCTTGTGTTGACTTTCATTGACCTAGTATATATTAAATACAAATTATATTTCATTTTAAATATTTATAAAATGGCACAATTAAAAAATGCATTTAAAAGACATTTGAAAACAAATAATATAATTTTTCATATTCTTTTGCAAAAATGGAGTTTTTCCCTGAGTCGGGTATAAATGTATTCATGTGGAAATCCTTGTCAACTAAAAATGTGCTACTTAAAATAGTCTAGGAGTTAATTGCATGTTGGTGAGCAAAATAGTCAAGAAATAGAATTAAAAGACTAGAAAACAATTACAAGACTAAAAAATACTCACTTGACCAATTCGTTTTGCATTGACTTATTATTTAACTTAATATATACTCAAATATCAGCCAAAACACCACAAAAACACATCAAAAACCGTGGTTCCATGAGGGAGAAAAAAGAAGGCATTTTCAGTGTTTTTCAAAGCATTGTTCTCATAGATTTTGCATTTCAAAGCCGAATTGAGTCATTCAAAGCATGATTTCACTTGTTGGGCACCTATTGCACACATTTCTAGCATAACATAACATCAAAGATGAGAGAAAAATTCTAGATCTCAAAATGTTATTTTTATGTTTTTGCATATAATTGAATTTTGAACCGTTAGAATGTTGAATTGATGTTATATTATTGCTCAGTGGATGCTAAGGATCAGTTATATGCATTTATATAAGTTTTGAACTGTTGTAGCATGAATTTTTATTTTTCGGGTATTAAAATTGAGTTGTTGGCTACTTGTTGAATAATTGGAGTTGTGGTGATTGGAATCGATTGTTGTTAGCTTGTAAAAGTTTGTTAAATACGTGGTAGTAATGTTGTAAAGTCAAAATTTTGATTGTGATGTTGAGGTGAAAGTCCAAAAATTTCAGCCTAGGTGCATTGAGGTTTTAGGGTTGTTGAGCTTGATTTGGATGGATTATGGTTGGTTTCCAAGGGGGCTAAGGTTGTTGGTTGAGTGGGTGAGTGATAGAAACTGGTTTGGAGGTTATCGGATTAGTAGAATATAAGTTATGACTTTTAGAAGTTTGGGTTGTCTTTCTTTAAAATGTTTGAAATATGTCATTGGTTGTTTGGGTGGTGTTTGAGTGATTGAATTGTGAGTTATTGATGGTTAGATTAGGGTTTGGTTGTATGTCTAATGCATATTAAGTTGGGTGGCCTACTTTGTCATCTAACTTAATTGTCTCATGAATATATAATTGTTGATTGTTAAATATCGTCTAATTGATGGTTGAAATATGGTTTAATTGATTATTGATTATTGATTATTGATTGTTTAATGCGAGAGTCATGCAACCTTCGTTGTTGAGTTCTCGAATTGTCATTGTTATTGTTATTATGAATGCGAGAGTCAGGCAACCTTCGTTGTTGACTTCTCGAATTGTAATTGTTATTGTTATTATGAGTCTGGAGTTGGGCAACCATCGTTGTTGACTTCTTGAATTGAGTCTCATTGTTGTGAGCTTTGATAATGTTGTGTCACCTCGGGAGGCATCCTGGGCTGCAGGTACAGTTATCATGGTTAATCCCTATCTCGCATGGGCGGAGAGGCCATGGGGTGTGCGTCTAGATCAAGGTACCTCAGGATTGTGTCATTGGGTTTGAAGGAGTTGATGAGCATTGAAAATGGTGTATGGAGCTTCATCAACAAGTGTATCGTATCCTTAGTGTGTGTTTACTGTTATTGTTATGGTTGCACTTATAATGTTATTGATGTTCATTGTGTGTTTACTGCTCAAGGGATGATTTCCAAGGAGTATAGTAAATACTGTTAGAGATCTGTCGAATCCTCACTGGGCTTGTTTTATATAAGCTCACTCTCAATTATTCAATGCATACAGGTGTTACCGATCCAGATTACGGGTACGTGCCTCCAGAAGAGGATAATGTGCCATATGTGGACAAGTCCTACGTGCCAGAGTCTTGTCCTTGATATCTGAGATGTAGTTCACTTATGTTATCTTGTATATTAAAACTAGTTGGTTGTATTTACTTAGAAGTTTATGATGTATAAGATGTTTTAAAGATAGTGGATAAAATGTGGCTAGCTTAGTAGTTTTGTTTTGTAATATGATTAGGCTATTAGATTGGTTATAATCTATTTTGGAAACGTATGTTATATAGTAAATGTATGATGTTGGAACAGAGGCGTATAACGTATGGATGCAATGGTAAAATGATGCTTATTGTATATTGTGGTTGTGCTGTTTAATTGTTGAATTGTTGTGGAGTTGGTTGTATGGGTTGCGATGAGATTGGTTTAGAGTCTTGGTGTCCTAATTACTGTCATTATACTGCCGAAATTCTGTTGCGTCCTGACTGATTGTTGGAGAGGTCAAGTTGGGGCGTGACATTTAGTGGTATCAGAGCTTGATTAGCTTGTAAGCTAGGGTATCCTCAGAATGTGGGTAAAGGTCTTAACATGAATGTATGTACTAAGTGTAAAGTGAATTACATGTTAATAAGTTTATGTGATTAACTTGTTTATGTGACTAACTTTTTATGTGATCAATATGCCTTATGTGTTTAGTGAACCAAACGTGATCAATGTGTTTGTGTCATCAATATGTCTTATGTGTTAAGTGAATTAAATATGGTCAAAGTACTTTATGTGAATAACGTGCCTTACGTGCTCAATGTATTTTATGTGACCAGTGTGTGGTACGTGCTCAATTTGCTTATGTGAAGATTGTATACTTAGTATATTTATGTTACATTATGTGTGTTTAATTGATTTCCTAGGTACGTGCTTTAGATATTAGTAGTAATATGTGAATCTATCTTCTGTAGCTTACATTTTAAATTGTGCTAGATATCTTGCAAATATGATTAGGTATTACTAAACTCTAACATAGTTACTAGATTCATAGAATGAGCAAATTGAACTAAAACTGCTATGTGTGTTATGAACAGTTTACTTTATATGTTATTAATTGTGTATATGCATTACCTGTAAAATGGTAAGTAATCTCTTCCCCTGAAAGAGTCGATAGTAGCGGATCTCCCTAAAAGTGGATTAACAGAAGAAGGAACAGTAGATCAATGGTTATGGTGATCAATAGGTGGTACTCAATGCTCAGAGTTGGTATTTAATGATCAGCCCTTGGCTTTTTCTTCGGTATCTTCATTTGGAATTCTTGTTTGGTGTTCTTATCCGGTATATGACTTTCGGTATCTGGTATTCCATTTGGAATTCTTATTTGGATTCTTTTGGGGCAAACGGTAATCTTATTCGGCATTCTTCTTAGAGATTTCTATATGAAGATTCTTATTCGGTATACTTTATTGGAATTCTTCTTTGGTATTTTCTATCGGTATTCTTATGTGGAATTCTTATATGGTGTTATCCCGAGTTCTTATTTCAAGATTATTATTCGATATTCTCCAATTGTAATCTTGTTCGAAGTTCTCAGTTAGTATTCTTGATTGGTGCTCTATTACGGGATCTATGTTTGGCGTTCTTCTTTGGTAATTTATTTGGGATTCTTATTTGGAAGTCCTAGTCGCTCTTCTTATTCAGCGTTCCTATTCAAGCTCTTTGTTCGGGGATTCTTATTCGATGATCTTATTCGGTATTCCTACTTGGTGTTCTTAGTTGGTATTTAGAATTTGACATTATGTCTTTCATTTCGTATGTTTGAGTCAACCACGTCTGAGTTACTTCAAGGATCAAGGCAGAATTGCGCGGACGCAATTGTTTTAAGGGGGGGAGAATGTGAGACCCCGAATTTGGTCATATTTACAATTACGTGTTTTAACATGTTTATATGTGTTATATGAATTAAAACGTGCTAATTAAGTGATTAATACTTCTAATACATGATATGTGAGCATTCATGAAATTTTCATCAAAATCGACATCAGAAATTTTATCGTTGGTTTTTGTGAATAGTATTTTGAACACACGTCCGCTAAAATTTTGACACGGGTGTTTTAAATGTTTTAAAAACAAGTTCTCCATTATTAATAGACCCATATTTGAATAAAAATTATTTCTGAAACTGATTAGGAATTTAAATAGATTTTACGGGCGAAAAAGTACTTTTTAAGCTAAAATATTGATTTTTGCTCAAAACGATTCTTGTGTTGACTTTCATTGACCTAGTATATATTAAATATAAATTATATTTCATTTTAAATATTTATGACACAATTGAAAAATACATTTAAACGACATTTGAAAACAAATAATATAACTTTTCATCTTCTTTTGCAAAAACTAAGTTTTTACCCAAGTCGGGCGTAAATGTATGCATGATGCTACTTAAAATAGTCTAGGAGTAAAATGCATGTTGGTGAGCAAAATAGTCAAGAAATAGAATTAAAAGACTAGAAAACAATTAAAAGACTAAAAAATACTAACTTTGACCAATTCTTTTTGCATTGACTTATTATTTAACTTAATATATACTCAAATATCAGCTAAAACACCACAAAAATACATCAAAACCCGTGGCTCCATGAGGGAGAAGAAAAAAGGCATTTTCAAGGTTTTTCAAAGCATTTTTCTCATAGATTTTGCATTTCAAAGTCGAATTGAGTCATTCAAAGCTTGCTTTCACCTGTTGGGCACCTATTGCACACATTTCTAGCATCACATAAAATCAAAGGTCAGAGAAAAATTCTAGATCTCAAAATGTCATTTTTATGTTTTTGTATATAATTGAATTTTAAACCGTTAGAATGTTGAATTGATGCTATATTATTGCTCAGTGGATGCTAAGTATTAGTTATATGCATTTATATAATTTTTTAACCGTTGTAGCATTAATTTTTATTTTTCGGGTATTAAAATTGAGTTGTTGGCTATTTGTTGAATAATTGGAGTTGTAGTGGTTGGAATCGATAGCTATTAGTTTGTAAAAAAATTTTAAATATGTGATAGTAATGTTGTAATGCCGAAATTTTGATTGTAATGTTGAGGTGAAAGTCCAAAAATTTCAGCCTAGGTGCATTGAGGTTTTAGGGTTGTTGTGCTTGATTTGGATGGATTATGGTTGGTTTCTGAGGGGGCTAAGGTTGTAGGTTGAGTGGGTGAGTGATAGAAACTGGTTTGGAGGTTATCGGATTAGTAGAATGTAAGTTATTACTTTTAGAAGTTTGGGTTGTCTTTCTTTAAAATGTTGAAATATGTCTTTTGTTGTTTGGGTGGTGTTTGAGTGATTGAATTGTGAGTTGTTGATGGTTAGATTAGGGTTTGGTTGTGTGTCTAATGCATGTTAAGTTGGGTGGCCTACTTTGTAATCTAACTTAATTGTTTCATGAATATATAATTGTTGATTGTTGAATGTTGTTTACTTGATGGTTGAAATATGATTTAATTGATTATTGATTATTGATTGTTGAATGCGAGAGTCATGCAACCTTCGTTGTTGACTTCTTGAATTGTTATTGTTATTGTTATTATGAATGCGAGTCAGGCAACCTTTTTTGTTGATTTCTCGAATTGTTATTGTTATTGTTATTATGAATGCGAGACTTAGGCAACCTTCGTTGTTGAGTTCTCGAATTGTTATTGTTATTATTATTATGAATGCGAGAGTCAGGCAACCTTCGTTGTTGACTTCTCGAATTGTTATTGTTATTGTTATTATGAGTCGGGAGTCGGGCAACCATCGTTGTTGACTTCTCGAATTGAGTCTCATTGTTGTGAGCTTTGATAATGTTGTGTCACCTCGGGAGACATCCTGATCTGCGGGCACTGTTATCATGGCTAATCCCTATCTCGCATGGGCAGAGAGGCCATGGGGTGTACGTCTAGGTCAAGATATCTCAGGATTGTGTCATTGGGTTTGAAGGAGTTGATGAGCACTGAAAATGGTGTATGGAGCTTCATCAACAAGTGTATTATATCCTTAGGGTGTGTTTACTGTTATTGTTATGGTTGCACTTATAATGTTATTGATGTTCATTGTGTGTTTACTGCTCAAGGGATGATTTCCAAGGAGTACAGTAAATACTGTTAGACATCAACATATATAATTCCAACATTGTCCATAAACTAGCTAAGCTCAAAATATATATCAACTATATATAATCAAAAAGAGGTTTAAAAGTACACCTCTCTTGAAGACAACTTGAAGATGAAGCTTAAAGACCTCGATGCTTTTGAGTCCTTCTAACTTGAAGGGTCTAGTTCGTCTACCAAGCTCCAAAGTCCACTCAGAACTTCAAGAAAAAAATGTGCTAATATATCTCCAAGTTTGGAAGCTGTATCTATGTGCTATAAAAACAAAAACAAAGCTTTCTCTTCAAACCTCCAATGGCCAAAAAACACACTAGAAGAAGATGAAGTTTTCTCACTTTGTTTTGCTAGCTTTGGCCTTCTAGGTTCGAAAAGAGGAAATGGGAACAGGCGGGTTCTAGTCAGGCTAGTAAGAGTTTGTTTCAGCTTCAGGGCCAGTAGGTTGTTTATAGGCCTTCAGTACAGCAGAGTGGTTACAGGCCCCCAGTGCAGCAGGGTTCTTTCAGACCTCAGGGGCAACAGAGTTCATTTAGGCCCCAGATTCAGCAGGGATCTTACCAAACGCAGTCACAGCATAGGCCAACATAGTCTCAAGGTCAGTAAAGGCCGTATGTTATGAGACCTCAACAACAGGTAGATACAGCTACTTATTCAGCTTCTGGTTCTTGATGAGGCAGTGTTAGTGCTCCAACACTACAGTGTGCTTACTGTAAACGTAAGGACCATTTGGAGGCTGACTGTCGAGCAAAGGCAAGGACATGTAGGTTACGGTAGCAACCAACACAGGGTGAGATATTGTCCCAAGTATCAGAGATTTGAGAGTCAGCCAGCAAGCTAGGATTATCAGGGTAGACCTGCAGGCAGTGCACCTCGGCAACAGTGGATTCAGGCTCGGGTGTACGTAGTGGACTTGGAGGAGTTACCTGAGGCAAAGGCAGTTGTGGAAGGTAACTTTCTTATACTCAATCAACTTGTTAAAATATTGATTGATTCTGGTGCTACACATTCTTTCATTACACCTACCTGTGTGCAACGTGTTAATGTGCAACCTGAGAAGTTACCTTATATGGTAGAAATTAGTACTTCTTTGACTGATAAGTATGTGACTGGCTTAGTATGTAAAGACTGTAAAATACATGCTAAGGGTCAGGATTTTCCTTCAGAGCTTATCTTATTTCCTATTCGGGGGTATGATGTTATCTTAGGCATAGATTGGCTTGCCAAGTATGATGCTCAGTTAAACTATAGAACAAAGGTGGTATAGTTTCGGTTGCCAAAACAGCCAGTGGTCGAGGTAGAGGGGAACCGGGATGCTAAAACGGGTTTCATTATCTCATCAGTTAAAGCTATTAAGCTGTTGAGCAAGGGGTGTTCAAGTTATCTAGCTTATTTGATCAACAAGTCATCTGATAAGCTAAAGCTAGAGAAAGTTTCGATAATTTGGGGATATCCCAATGTATTTCTCGAGGAATTGCCAGGATGGCCACCAGAGAGAGATATTGAGTTTGTGATTAACCTTATTCCCGGTACTTAACCTATTTCTAAATCAACGTACCGGATGGCACCAGTTGAACTTAAAGTGCTAAAAACTCAATTGCAAGAGTTATTAGAGAAGGGTTTTTGTGACGCCTGAGACCACTATCACGTTTTTCATTAACTATTGCATTCATTATTTGTGCATTCTAATGTGCTATTATTTATTTTTGCCAATAGCTACTATTCAATATAAAATTTTACTGTCTAATTTCTCTGAATTAACATTTTTCCTATATTATATCACCCAATTGAGGAATGAGAAAATTGAGCATTTGAAATTTGCGTGTTAGGAAGGCTCGTTTAGGAAATATTTTAGCGAATCGTGTAAATAGTGAAACATTTAGTTAGTAGGCTAAATGAAACTAATGGCATTGGAATTGAAATAAGTAGATTTTATAAGTCATTTTGGTTCATTTTTATTGTCAACACATACACATATATGTATTACATATATCGCACATATACATAATAACATATACATACAATATTAGCATCAAAACAAAACATAAAATACCCATAACCCGATAGCCTCAAGGAGGAAGAAGAATGTAATTTTGCTCATAAAATCTTGGTTTCAAGCCCTACCAAACTAGGATCAAGCATTTCCCCGAGTTTTCTAGCTTTCTACTAGCTCCTACGCGCATTTGGTGAGAGATTTTGCACTCTTTTTGTGAATACAATGTTTATGCTACATTAAGTAACTTTTAGATTTGATGCTAAAGGCTTGATAGTTGGTTCAATCATGCTTTATATGTCACCTACATGTTGTAGAGACTATATTTATGCAATTGTTTAACTTTTTAAACGGTTGAAATCGATTGTTTAATTGGAGGGCATAAATAGTACGAAATTTTAGGGTTTTGAGAAAATGTGCATTATAGCTTGATTCAATGTTTCAATTAGGTACTTTAGATGTTAATGAAGGTAGATTAATGACCCCGTGAGGTTTAATTGCTCGGAACTTAGCTAAAACGCAAAATTAACGACTTTTAGAAAGGGGTTTCGGGTGTAATGCAAATCCGGGTTGATTTGGGCATCACATTTGGTATTCTTAGGCTATGTAGGTACTAGATATGCTTTTCTAACTCTTGGTTGAGTTCCGGTTAGGGTGCATGTAGTTCAAACTCACAAAGGGGCAATCGGGGCTTTTATGGTAATCGCGGGTAATTGAGTAATTTCGAGGCTCCTAGCAGTGCCATAAGGAGTAATTAGAAGTATGAAATTGCTCACTTGTGAATCTAGAGCTTTGCCTTTTGTTTTGGAATTGAATAGCTTTAGTTACAAAGAGGGAAAAGTGGGCAATTGGTTGTTTTGTACATCAATGGTCTTGTAAATGCTTATTATGTGTTTAAATGTACTTCTAAGTTAATGGTGAGCTTTTAGTAAAGTTTTGTGAGAAATATGTAATTTAACCCTTTGTGCTCATATTGTTATTTTCATATTTAATGCTTATATCTTGTTCTAATGTTTATATTGCTTGTATTTTGTTAAAGATCAAATTCTAATAGACATGGTATGCTAAGTGAGTAAGACTATAAGGATAGCTCATCTAGTTATATGATTATTGATTGTTGTAATTAAGAGTAATTGGAATTTATAACTTATAACCTTAACTTAATGGTATTTGATGCTTCTAATGTCTTCTATGTTGTCTAATGATATGGTAAGGTGAACTTTGTAACTAATTGTATGTGGCATATGAACTTGTGTGAATAAGTGATTTGAAGAAGAAAATGAATCGTAACTTGATTAAAGGAATGTTTTAGAGCTAATTATATGATTACTTGGGTTATGTGATTGTATGATATATATATATATATATATATATATATATATATATATATATATATATATATATATATATATATATATAAGTGATTATAAATATAGTTTCTATTATTGTAGGTTTGAGCTAAGTAATAGTTAAGTTAAAATTGATATAGTTAATTGCTAAAGTGCTAAACTTATACGAACACCCTAGGGTTATATATTCGAGCTAATTCGGGAAAGTTTAAGTAAATCGGAGCTATTCGTTTGCATGTTGGGCTTAATCCAGGTGAGGCAGTCTTCATCCTTATGTGCATAATAATTTATTTTCTTGTACATAGATTGTGTGATTTAATATAATTGTTAAAGTAATGTGCACTTATTGTCCATCTATTATGTGTGAGGGCAACCTACCTTGTTGTCCCTCAAGCATGTGTTTATTGGTTTATCTTATTGTTGTCATTTTGAGTGCATTGCAACGTGGTTGCGCAACCATTTAGGCATGGTAGTGTCATGGAAGTCGGGTGGCATCGGGCTTGCCGGTATACCTCAGCTACCATGGTTGCCCAGTCCCTCTCTCGCTTGGGATGTCGCCTAGGGAGAGTTAGGTCGTAGGATTTTGGGGTACTTTTGGAGTACACCCAACCTGGAGTTATAAAGGGATGCTGACTTATCGTTCTCAGTGATATTATTCTTCAGGATTTATGTTCGTGGTTCATGGTTCGAGAATTGGATTAATTAGGGTCATCGAGATATATCATTTTTATTATGTGGTATTTTATTGGATTTTTGTGTTATTATTGTATACTACATGTATTTGTTGCATTGAACAAACCTCGATATATTGTTCTCGTTTCCCTTCCCTCGATGGGCATATGTATTTGGTATGCTCACCATCATTGTTGACAATTTCAGGTGAGGCAAGTTCAGTTTCCCTTGAGCCTATAGAGGATAAGACCCGTGAAACTCCATGATTATGTGATACCTTGCTGCTAGTTTTTGTGGATGCTTGTATATACTTCGTGAGCCCTAGTGCCGAGAAGGTGATAGTGGCTTATAGTCTATTTTGTGGCTTATAGTCTATTTTGTGGCCTATAGTCTTGTATATATCCTCGGCCTTTTTGAATGTTGTAAAGTGTTATAAGTTTAGCCAACGCGGTTGGCAGGATTGCAAACAGTTGTAATAACTTAAAGTACTTTCGTTACTTGTCTTTCATGCATGCTTGTGTGTGGTATGATAAGTGATTTTAACATAGTATTTCAATGGTTGAATCCCACACATGTTTGTGTGATTAGCTTGTTGTTTTGTCTAAGGCCCGGATGGCCTTGAGACGAGGCATAATTGGTTGGTTAGAGTTGGATTTGTAGGAGAATGTTGGATTATGGCTTTGTGATTGTATTACGTTGTTCGCAGGTTTCGATTAGTCCTATAAACTGGGGAGACTCCGTCCATTTCCCTCATTTTTTTCGTGACTTGGGATTTCGATCGGGTTGTGTATAGTGGATTTATAGAGCTCCTGCTTTCATGAGGGAATGAGGCATTACAGTTGGTATCAGAGCTTAAATGCTCTTAGCCGGGACAGGGTCCTCGGTCTGTTGGGTAGCGAACCTTGAGTACATGCATGTGAAGTGAGTTTTGAAAAAGTATGTCCTTGCATGCGGGTTTGTGTTTACTTGAGTAAAATGTGTTCTCATGTATTATAATTGCATGAAATAGAAAGATTAGGTGAAATGTATAACTATGGGACTATGTGTGATTTAAATGGAAATGTGATTCTACGTGAATTACTTATGGGAAATATGAAGAATGTGTTAAATGTACAAATATGTGACTATGTGTACTTGTGTGGTTTTGATCGGAATGTACACCTATGTGACTACGTGTTCTAATGTGCCTTGACCATGTATGAGTGGTATTTATAAAGGTATACAATGAATAAATGTGATACATATACTTTTAATTATCTATGTTACTTACCTTAGTTTTTATTAGAAAAACTTGCACTTGAGTCACTCACTTAGATAATTATATGGAATAAGTAGATGTTAAGTAAAATGAATGTTAACTTCTTACGATATAATTAGTAGTTGCATAATGAGTTGATATTAACTATTTATCAATGTTAGTTACTTAATGTGTGAAATGTACAGCTAATAGGTTTGTGTATAACAAGGATGCTTAAGTGATTTTCATTGCATACATATATTACCCTTTTAAACTGGTAAGAAATCTCTTCCCCTATAGAAAGATGGTTAGTTGAGGATCTTCTCGAGATAAAGATCAACCAGAAGAAGGGGCAGTTAGTCAGACATCGGCAGAGGAGCAGGCATTATTGAGTGTGGTAGATACTTTGATTAGATTAGCACAAGCATTTGAGCAACAAGTTCAGTGTGAGACTTTGGTAATGGCACCTAGGGTTGAGAAGAAGAAAGTTAAGAGTGAGGCAGGACTGAGTCAAAGAGGTAAAAGACCCCGTCAACTTCAAAAATGCACTTATTGCTACCGTGAGGGTCATGATGTCATCCACTATTCGAGGAGGACTGGCAGATGTACAGGATGTGGCAGTAGTCAGCATAGGGTCAGGGAATGCCTCAGATTTAAGAGCACTAGGAGATGGACATCCGGACAGGGTAGTCAACTTAGAGTTGTAGATGATGATCCAGCACAGTAGCTTGGCAAGCAAGGAGAACTTCACAGAACAAGTAAGGGCATGAATGAATTCTTTTATATCACTGCAATTAATATTCTTATGTGATTATATTTGTATTTCTGAGATTAAGGCATCTAGCATCATCTATATATGTGTGTAACCTATGACCTATGGAGAAATGTTATATACAGATGAATTTGTTGAGGGGTATTCATTTTAGGCATTCTCGTCGGGAGCTACTTATTGAAAATGGTCTTTAGTGGCATTTCCATCAGTAGTATCATCTGGGAACCTCGAATGGATATCTTGGACCTTTTATTTGGCATCATATATAGAATTCTTGTCGGGTACTTATATTTGGAAGAGCTCGTATGTGTAGTTATTTCGCCAACATTCTTAACTGTGCTCCTTATTCGGATTTCCTTATTTGGGAGTTCACTTATGGTATTTCTTGATGTTCCATTTGGCCTTTCTCAGTGACATTCATATGTGGGAATTATTATCAAACCCTACTTAACTTAATTCCTGGTATTTCTATATGGATTTTCTAGTGGTACTCCTCGACACTATTAGATGGGATTCTCATATGATATTCATATTCGGACTTCTAATCGATATTTACAGAAGAGCCTTTATTTGGCTATATTATTCGGGATTCCTTCTGTAAAGCTTTTAGTATTTTCAACAGATTCCTCAACGATAATAGTATGGGCATTTCTCTTGGTAGACTTGTCAGTGTACTTTTTTGGCCACAGATTCGCTTGGAGTTGTGTCAGTTGATGCAAGGTCTTTTGAGAATGAGAGAATTGCGTTGACGCAATTAGTTTAAGGGGGAGAGGATGTGACGCCCAAGACCACTATCACGTTTTTCATTAACTGTTGCATTCACTATTTGCGCATTCTAATGTGCATTTATTTATTTTTGCCAATAGCTACTATTCAACATAAAATTTTACTGTCTAATTTCTCTGAATTAACATTTTCCCTATATTATATCACCCAATTGAAGAATAAGAAAATTGAGCATTTGAACATTGCATGTTAGGAAGGCTCGCATAGGAAATATTTTCGCGGATCGTGTGAATAGTGAAACATATAGTTAGTAGGCTAAATGAAACTAATGGCATTGGAATTAAATCAAGTAGACTTTATAAGTCATTTTGGCTCTTTTTTTATTGTCAACACATACACATAAATATATTAAATATATAGGATATATACACAATAACATATACATACAATATTAACATAAAAATAAAACATAAAATACCCATTGTTTCCCCTCAAACCCGATAGCCTTAAGGAGGAAGAAGAATGAAATTTTTCCCAACAAATCTTGGTTTGAAGCCCTACCAAGCTAGAATCAAGCATTTCTTCTACTAGCTTCTACGCACATTTGGTGAGGGATTTTGCACTCTTTTTGTGAATACAATGTTTATGCTACATTAAGTAACTTTTAGATTTGATGCTAAAGGCTTGATAGTTGGTTCAATCATGCTTTATATGTCACCTACATGTTGTAGAGACTATATTTATGCAATTGTTTAGCTTTTTAAACGGTTGAAATCGATTGTTTAATTGTAGGGCATAAATAGTACGAAATTTTAGATGTTAATGAAGGTAGATTAATGACCCCGTGAGGTTTAATTGCTCGGAACTTAGCTAAAACGCAAAATTAACGACTTTTAGAAAGGGGTTTCGGGTGTAATGCAAATCCGGGTTGATTTGGGCATCACATTTGGTATTCTTAGGCTATGTAGGTACTAGATATGCTTTTCTAACTCTTGGTTGAGTTCCGGTTAGGGTGCATGTAGTTCAAACTCACAAAGGGGCAATCGGGGCTTTTATGGTAATTGCGGGTAATTGAGTAATTTCGAGGCTCCTAGCAGTGCCATAAGGAGTAATTAGAAGTATGAAATTGCTCACTTGTGAATCTAGAGCTTTGCCTTTTTTTTTTGGAATCAAAAAGCTTTAGTTACAAAGGGGGAAAAGTGGGCAATTGGTTGTTTTGTACATCAATGGTCTTGTAAATGCTTATTATGTGTTTAAATGTACTTCTAAGTGAATTGTGAGCTTTTAGTAAAGTTTCGTGAGAAATATGTAATTTACCCCTTTGTGCTCATATGATTATTTTCATATTTAATTCTTATATCTTGTTCTAATGTTTATATTGCTTGTGTGACACCCCGATCCCTCTCGAGACCGGGAGTTCTATCAATCAATCTAATCACAACCCAAACCAATCCCGGGCATAAATTTTTAGGGAAAACGGACGGAGTTTCCCCTGTTTCTAGGCGAAATGTAAAAAAAACATGCGACAGCATATAAGTGGACCAATACCATGTCCAAACATTCAACCACCTCAAGGCCATCCGAGCCTTGGTTCTCAACAACTAACACAACATACAATATACATTTTCAGTTCAAAACTAACCTATCTCTTTACATCTTTTACAAGAACATTCAAGCTTGACATTTAATCCATACTAATCTACTGCACAAAATATACTATCATACCATTCTCACTCTTTTCTTTTAGACAATTACAACATGCATCGAGGTTAACTACACTACTGAATACATATCTAACTTATCAATCTACCTCAACTACTTAGCTAGATTAAATTACATTCCTTTTAACAATAAATACATACAACATATGAACATACACCTTTACATCTTTGACAGCTCAAGCCACAAAGCACGCAAGACAACTCTGCAGGCCCGAACTAACACATAATCACGAACTTTCCAGCTAACATGGCATTTCCTGAAATGTGGTGGTGAGGAGTGAGTATACACAACACGTATACTCAGTGAGGGCGAGACAGATATCGAGTTGGAGAGAAAGAAAATCGTGCAATGCAAATAAACACAGTTAAGCAATAAACACAATAAGGAAACATTCAATACAAACAACAATACTATAGGCAATCAAGAAAGCATTAACACAGCCCTTTAAAGCTATACCACACTCTGAAGGCTGTGGTTTACTCATACGAGCAATGTACCATTTCACGAGCGATACATCAATCTCGAGCTTGATGTTGACAACGATGACAATAAGCGCACATCCACCTTATATCACCAGTTTGGAATACCCCGGAAGTATCCATCAATCTACTACCCAAATCTCCCTGGGAGGCAACCAAAGCGAGAAAGGGAATAGCAGCGGAGCTAGAGCAACCAACACTGTCAACCCGAGGCTACCCAGAGAGGCCCATCACTCACGCGTGAGACACTATGCAATGCAAGACTCGATACAAGGCAATTAACGAGCGATAGCACAACAATACAAACTAGTGACAACAAACGAGATAACAAGCAATCACAATCAATACTAGCATTCAACTAACTTTTCAAGCATAACAAGCAATAGCAAGCAACAATAACAACATTTAAACAAGTAACGGCAGTTCAAACACGAAAACAACAAATATCACTATTGAACCCCAACTTCCAAGGACAATTACGAGCAAACGAGCTACGGGATTAGGAAACCGATTTCACTACATTCACTCAGGCACTACAAGGCACGTTTCTATGTCACTAAACTTCAGTTTCTCACCCGAGACCTGAAAGTCCACCTACTGCATTTGAACTACAGCTATGCTAACCGGTCATTCAATCAACACCACAACAGCGCCAAAAGTGCTTCCATGCCCTCAATTAAGAAACCCCCAACTCAATTCGAGCTCGGTCAACTTTTGGTCAAACGGCCCCTTTACGTATCTTTGTCTAATTTCCAATTTTAACAAAGGCCGATCCGTTTTCATTTCACATTTTATCTTTCTATCACTAATGGCACCTATCCAAATCAATCAATCGCAATTCGAATCGAAATCCAAAATTCTAGGGTTTACTATTCATAATTCACTATTCATGTTTTTTCCCAATTTCAAATACGCGTTTTCAACCGTAAAAATTGCTAAATAACTATCAAACAATGCTCTACGAACCCTAAGCAAGCTATTTCAAGCAACAACAGGCATTATAACACGATAAATATCGAATCTGAAAAATTGACTCTAAAATCAAATTCGTAATAAAATGTACAAAAGCATGAAAACCCTCACAGAGATTGAAGACCAAGACCCGCAAGGACCCGAGCCACGACCCCCGAGCAATTCCACGCGCAATTGTAGAAGAAAATGCAAGAAAATCTTTTTCTTTTTCTCCCCTTGAAGCTTCGGCCATGGCTAGGACAAAATGGTCATTTGGCATTTTGTTTTGTTTGATTTTTGCATTGTTTTATTATTTATTAGGTGACAAGGGGCATTTTGGTCTTTTGCAAAATCAAACTTTAATTACAAATAGTCAAATAAGCTTATTTTGATGCCATTAATTCCAATTCATGTTAAAACAATGCAATTAAATGAAAAACAACTAAAACTAGTTAAATTAAGCTAAAAACATTTTTCACTAAATCCGAAAAATATTTCTCTAACTCTTATTTTGAAATTCTACGATCGAACGGTCACTAATCGATCGCTAATAAAGTGATGAACAATAATATAAAACTCTAATTCTTTGAAAAGTAGAATAGTAGAATAGTTTTAAATTAACTCCGGCTCGGAGTTACTTTCCTCATTTATTCGAAAACCGAGTGATTTTAATGCAAAACAACCAAAACCGATTATTAAAATAATCAAAACAATCAAAGTAATTAATATTCATTTAAAATAATTAATTTAACTATTTCTAGATTATTTTAAAGAATTTATGAAGTTAACGTTAAGTTACAAATGAACAAATAAATATAAACATGTAATCAAGTGAAATTAAATATTAACATTTAAAATGATACTTAATTAGTCACAAGAGAATAAATTCAATTACTACGATTAATAGAAATAGGTAACAATCTTTTAATCAATTAATATAAATCCTTTTCGAATTCTTCTAAAAGAAATAGCAAAACAGTGAAAATTAGATGATTTAACTAATTAAACATTTAATCAAATGCAGTCAAGTGCTATTAAATGCATGCCAGGTTCGGGTTATCACAGCTTGTATTTTGTTAAAGATCAATTTCTAATATACATGATATGCTAAGTGAGTAAGACTATAAAGATAGCTCATCTAGCTATAAGATTATTGATTGTTGTAAATAAGAGTAATTGGAATTTATAACTTATAATCTTAACTTAATGGTATTTGATGCTTCTAATGTCTTATATGTTGTCTAATGATATGGTAAGGTGAACTTTGTAACTAATTGTATGTGGAATATGAACTTGTGTGAATAAGTGATTTGAAGAAGAAAATGAATCTACTATAGGTATGGCTCCCTACGAGGCGTTGTACGGTTGTAAATGCAGATCTCCATTGTTTTGGGAAGAGGTTGGAGAGATGAGAACAGTTGATCCAACTGTGTTACATGAGATGATTAAGATGGTGGATAATGTTCACCTTATTCGCCAGCGTATGCTTACAGCTTAGAGTTGTCAGAAGAGTTATGCGGATAAACACCGTCGGGATCTTGAGTTTGTTTTGGGAGATTGGGTGTTTCTTAAGATTTCTCCTTGAAATGGATTGATTCGGCATAGTAAGAGCGGGAAACTTAGTCCCAGGTATGTGGGTCCGTTTGAGATCACCGAAAAGGTAGGTCCTTTGGCTTACCGGTTAGCTTTAACTCCGAGCTTGTCGAGACTGCACGATGTGTTTCACGTGTCAATGTTAAGGAAATATCATCCAGATCCTTCACATGTACTTGAACCAGAGCCTTTGCAGATTGAGGAAAAGTTAACTTATGAGGAGAAACCGATTCGAATTGTGGATCAGAAAGTTCAGGAACTTCGCAGGAAGAGTATTCCGTTGGTAAAAGTTCTGTGGAATCATCATGGGTTTGAGGAAGCGACTTGGGAAAGAGAGGACCAGGTTCGGAGTCAGTATCCGAAGTTGTTTGTCGACCAGGTAAGAATTACGTGGACGCAATTGTTTTAAGGGGGAGAGGGTGTAATACCCAAGCTCGGAATGTAGAATTTTCTTGTTTATCTTTCTGAAAATTATATTTTCTTAAATTCTTTGAGATTTAATTGTTACTTCTTTATTGTCACAAAGTGCATTGTATATCGAGAGCGATAGTTAGAGAGCGGTTTCTAGTCCTCAGCAAATAGTGAAAACTAGTATTTAGTGTTTTAATTTTAGTGTTTTAGTGGTTGTTAGCTAGAATTAAAATTGTGCTAGTTGTTTTAGCTTTAAAATGCATGAAATAAGCCTATTTGACCAATTTTTAAGTAGTTTGACCAAGGCTTTGACTAGTTGACTTAGTTGTCATCTTTTATAAGCAAATAATATCAAAATAAAAAAACAAAAGCTGAAAAAAAAACAAGGGAAGGCCGAAACCTTCAAGGGTAAAAAAAACATTTTCAAATCTTCAAAACTTCAAATCTTCGCGTGAGCTTGCACGGGGTTGTTTCCGAGGCTTCTAACGTGGTTTTCCTTGCGACTAGGAGCGTCTAAGGTGAGGGAAACATGTTTATTTGCGAATTTGAATATTTGGTTCACAAACTTTGATTTTTGGATTTTATGCCTAGATCGTTAGTTTAATCGTTTTAATGCTTAAAGAATGTTCCTTGACAATTGTAGAACATGTATTTGTAGCTTTTTAGCATTTTCTGCGGTTGAATATCGAAATTGCAATTTAAATTGATAATTGAATAGTAAATTATGAATAGTAAAACCTCGTTTCGATGAAGTTGCTCCGTTATGCGTTCTGTTGATGTGAAAAGATGCTAGATATGCTAGAATGCCTAAATGCATGATTTGTTTGGATTGTGTAATGGAAAAACGAGGAAAAATGCCTTGGTACAAGTCGGGGTCGTTTAGGTCGAGTTTAGCATTTTCTCGTTTTGCATGATGGCATTGTCTCGGGAGGCCATGGAAGCACTTTTGGTGCGGTTATGGCGTTGGTTGGGTGTTTGGTTAGGATAGTTGTAGTTCAAACGAGCAAAGGGGAAAATCAGGGTTTTGCATGAATTCTAGGGTAAAGTAGGGTTTCGGGGTCTTTAGACGTGCCTTATGGTGACCTAGGAGGATTGGTAAAGTCGGTTTCCAAAACTCGTGGCTCGTTTGAAAGTAGTAGCGTTTGGAAAGTCGGGGTCGTTTTGTGATTTTGTTTGTTTTCTTAATGTTATGCCTATAGAATGCTTAATATTGCTTGACATGCTTGTTAGAGTTGATTCTGATTGAAATGTTTATCAACTGTTGCTATTGCGTGCGACAGTAACCTACTTTGTTATTCTCCCACGTGTGGCTCTATTGCTTGATTGCTCGATTGTTGCATTGTATATTGTATTGCATTCATAGAGTCAGGGGCGGTGTGATGGGCCTCTCTGGGTTGCCTCGGGTTGCCAGTGTTGGTTGCTCTAGCTCCGTGTCCTATTCTCTTTCTCACTTGGGTTGCCTCCTAGGGAGATTTGGGTCGTAGAATTGATGGATACTTCCGGGGTATTCCAAATTGAAGTTATAAGGTGGTTTGGGCCGGCGCGTCGTCATCGAATTCATGATTGAAAGTTGCTCGTGGAAAGTGAATTGTATCCTTTGAATGAGTGTTTATAGTTTTAATGCTTGTCTTGTTTTATTGTTGGCTTTGTTTGTATCTCTATATGATAATTGAATGAATTGCTTGACTATTTGCATTGCATTCTCCTCTCATCTCCGTCCTTGAGACCAATAACCCTCGCTGAGCAATAGTTTTTGCTCATTCCTTTCTATACCATATTTTTACAGGAGTAGTTGAAGCTGATCCTATCGAGGTAGTTGAGGAGGAGGAGCAAGTGGAGGTGTTTCCTTGATAGCACTTTCTTTGCTTAGCTGGTGGTTGGTTGCCAGTCTTTTGTGCGGGCCATGCTTGATGTGTATATTGCTTGGTTGACGCTTCATTTTGAGGCTTGTAGCCTTGTATGTAGTTTCTGTTTTGAGCCCTTTATGGTCTTATGTTGTAAAAATTTAAAGGTTGAGAAGTTGTAAAGATATACTCTTATGTCTAGTAAAGAATTGCATGCTAATGGTTAACTATTTAGTGGCACGAATACTTGTGTAGTATGAATGACATTTTTGGTTTGCAAAGTTGTTAATGAGAAGATGTATATTTTCTAAAAGAAAGTTGTCTTGATTCAAATGTTTATTATGGTTTTCGCAAGTATTATGTTGAATGTAGGGTTTCGGATCGTCCACGGTACAGAGGAGACTCTGTCCGTGTGTCGGGTCTGGGCTTGGCCTTTTGCGGGGTCGGGTCGGGGCGTGACAGTTTTGGGCTGGTAGGTGATGTCAAATTGACTCAGCTCAACTACCCATTTCAGCAGCCTGCCCGACGCCTCCGGCTTGTGCATGATAGACTTGAGTGGGGTATTCGTCATGACCTTAATTGGATAAGCATCAAAATATGGCTTCAACTTTCTTGCCGCTGTAATGAGCGCGAGGGCGAGTTTTTCCAAGGCAGAGTACCTCACCTCGGCCCCTTGCAGGGTTTTGCTGACATAATAGACCGGCTTCTGCTCCTTTCCTTCTTCTCGAACTAGTGCCGCTGCCACTGCTATCCCCGAGCATGCTAGGTATAGTACCAGCTCCTTCCCCACCTCAGGTCAGGATAGTAGGGGTGGCGAAGCTAGATACCTTTTCAGCTCTTGGAAGGCATTCTGGCATTCCGTAGTCCATTCAAAGTTCTTAGGATTCCTCAATATTTTGAACAGAGGAGCACACTTGTCAGCCGACCTGGACATGAATCTGCTTAGTGCCGCGACCTTGCCTGCTAACACCTGGACGTCTTTCACGCAGGTCGGCGGTGCCAGGTCGAGTATCGCCTGAACCTTCTCCGGGTTGGCTTCTATTCCACGGGCTATGACCATGAAGCCCAGAAACTTTCCTGCCTTGACGCCGAATGCACTTTTTCGGGTTCAGCTTTATCCCAAAGTGCTCCATTACGGCGAAGGCTTCAGCCAGGTTGGCTACATGATCTTCCGCCCTTCTGCTCTTGACCAACATGTCATCTACATAGATCTCCATATTTCGGCCAATCTGATTTTTGAAAACCTTGTTCACCATCCGAGTGTAGGTAGCTCCAGCATTCTTGAGGCCAAAAGGCATGACCTCATAGTAGTAAAGACCTTTATCGGTGGTGAAGGCAGTCTTCTCTTTGTCTCCGGAAGCCATCTTGATTTGGTTGTAGCCTTTGAAGGCATCCATGAAAGAGAGTAGCTCGAATCCGGAGGTGGCATCCACCATCTGATCAATCCGAGGTAGGGGAAAACAGTCCTTAGGGCAGGCTTTATTGAGGTCGGTAAAATCAATACACAATCTCCATCCTCCTGAGGACTTGATCACTAGCACCACGTTGGATAACCAGCTTGGGTACTGAATTTCCTTTATGTGTCCGGTGTCTACCAATTTGTCCACATCTTCTGCCATGATTTGTTGCTTATCATAATGGAAGTGACTGCGCTTCTGCTTCACCGGATAGTGATTCGGGTCGGCATTCAGGTGATGCTCGATCACTCCCGGGCTAATACCTGTCATGTCAGAGGCAAACCATGCAAATATGTGTTCATTTTTTAGGAAAAATCGGCTTATACCTTTTTTTAGGTCGGCAGAGATTTCACTTCCGATTTTTGCTCTCTTTGTTTCATCGGAGAGTTCCACCTCTTGAAGGTCTTCAGTCGGGCTGCCTCTCTTAGCATCCCTTTTCTCCTCAGGAAAATCTGGTCCCCAGCCAACCTGATATTTGGGTCGGAGGGAGTTTTCATAATACTCCCGGGCTGAGAGCTGGGCTCCGCGAATGGGGGCCGTGCTGGCTGGGGTCGGGAATTTTAGGGCCTAGTGGTAAGTTGAAGGGACGGCCCTAAAATGGTTGAGTGCCACCCAACCTAAGATCCCATTGTAAGTGGAGTTGCAATCCATCACAATGAAGTTGGCTTGCATCGAAACCCGTTTATCTCCGTCTTCCAGCTTCAGTAGAAGGTTGATGACCCTCTCGCCTCGGTGGGCTTGCTCGGTGAAACCAGCTAAGTACCCCTCAATGTTCTGAGCCGGCTCTTGTCCAACCCCATTTGCTTAAAAGTGCTGAGGAATAAGACTTTTGCCGAGCTCCCGGTGTCCACCTTCAGCCTCTTCACGGTGAAGTTGGCTATTTCAGCGCTGATCACTAGTGGGTCGTCATGGGGCAATAACACCCCCTCCAAGTCTTTTGAGGAGAAAGTGAGCTCTTTCATTTCTGAGGCCAGACCCTACACCGGTCTATACTTCCTCCCAACCCAAATATAACCCTTCCTGCTTGCCGAGGTCTCCTCAGCCGACGCCAATCCTCTTGTGATGGTTTCAATCACAGCCAAACATTCGCCCTCGGTAGGGCGCCTGGGTGGACTCCTCTCTCTATCTTTTTGATCGTGATTCTGAGTCGGCTGCTGATTTACGTACCTCCGGAGGTAACCTCGGGCTATCAGTGCCTTGATCTCCTGTTTCAAGTCTTTGCACTCTTCGGTGGTATGACCGTAGTCCATATGGTAGCGACAATATTTGGTTCTATTGCGCTTCTCAGGTCGGCCTTTCATCCTTGGAGCTGGAGGCAGGTGGTTCTAGTGCTGGATCTCCATCAGGATCTGCTCCCTTGTGGTATTAAGGGGAGTGAACATAGTGAATCGGGGGTTCTGCTTCAGCTGATGAGGATGCTTACCTCGGCCATTTTGGACTTTACCCCCAGGTTGGGCTCGGGAGGTCTCTCCTTTCTTATTGGCTTCCTTCTCCTTGTCATCATCCCTATTCGCCTGATGGATTTTTTCTGAGTGTATGTACCCTTCTGCGCGCACCATTAGCTCGACTACAATATCCACGGGGTCGATGGCCAAGGAGGATGTAGAAGGGCCTGACCTGAGCCCGCTCTGGTAAGCCATCAACGCCATGGAGTCCTCCAGGTTAGGGATTCTGAGGGACTCTTCATTGAATCTGGCTGTGTAAGCCCTCAAACTTTCCCCCTTATGCTGTTTCACCAATAGCAATGTAGAAGTGTGGTGGGTGGCGCGTCGGCTTCTCGCGAAGCGGGATAGGAAAGCCTCAACCAGCTGATGAAAACTTGCAATAGAGGCGGGACGAAGTTTTTGGAACCAGTCCAAGGCATTGCCAACCAGGGTGGTCTGGAATGTCTTCGTCTTCATGAGGTCGGACATGTCATGTAGAGTTATGTGGTGGTCAAAGTTGAGCAAGTGACTAGCTGGGACGCCGTCCCTATTGTAGACTGCTAGGTTGGGTATCCGGTTGTCAGTGGGTAGCGGCGTGGCTAGCACCTCGGGTGAGAGTGGGCTTATGCTGAGCTGGTTAATGATCTTGGCTATGGCAGCCGCGGTCTTGGCCTGCTCGGGGTTGGCTTGAGCCGCCCTTCTACCTCTTGCCTCCTCAGGTCCCGCCACCGGCTCCAGGAAGCCCTCCTCGTCTTGCATCCATTTTCGCCTTGGGTCTGGGATGCGGAACTGTGGACGTGCAGGCCACGGCGTAGCTGCTTGCGGAGCCGGGGGGTCCCCAACTAGCCGGGCTACCTGCTTCTTAAGTTCCTCAAACATTCTCAGCATCATCTTTATCTCCGTTGACAGACTGGAGTTGGGGTCTCCATCTGTCGTGGGGTTGGTTTGAGTGGCTAAGTGTATACGTTGGCTCGTTCCAACATCGGCTGGAGTTGGGCTTTGGCTAGGCACCTGCGTGGTTTCGAGGTCCCCATCCAGGTTGGGCGAATCCTCTACCGATGCGCTGTGGCTTCTCGTTTGCACCATGATAGTTTCTCAATGAGTGGTGCAGCGAGTGGTAGAAAGAACTCCGTTTCCCATAGACGGTGCCAAACTATCAAGGTCGGAATCTCGACGTTGAGGTTGGGAGCTACTCCTGCCGAGCTGGACTTTTTAGCTTGGCCTCTGAGTTGAACTTTTCTGGTGGGCTACCTGACCTGCACAAGGAAAATGAAGGAAAAGGCGGGGTGATGACCTGGATTTTCCCCTCAGGCACGCGAATGATTAATATGTTCAAGTTGGCGAAGTAGCTGAGAGTATTTAATGAGCAGTTACCTTTGAAATGAAAGGGAGGAGCTCTATTTATACTAAATTCGGACCTGACAGCATTTAATGCGGTGCAGCTTTATGTCCTATCAAGACTTTATGTCCTATCAGGGCAGTTGGCACTAAGGTCGGGGTTTTCCTGGGTCGGGGTGAGGTCGAATCAGCATTCAGGTTGGGCATTAGCTGTATACGCTAGGATTGGCTCGGATTAGCCCGCCTCAGCTCGGGATCCCCCTCGTCATCTTTTTTATTTTTATTTTTATCACAACCGCCCAATCATCTGTACATAAGCCTTCTTGGTGTAATTAGTTGGAAAACACCATGTTAGGATTTTTTTTTTTTTGGTAATTGCCTGGCTCCAACAGTCTTTTTGCTTCAAAGAAAAGCATGCCATCACAATGAATGAATTAGAAGAATTACAAAAAAGAAAATAGAATTGGACAACCACCTTTTTTGCTCCAATAGTTTCTGCAACTCTACAGCAGCAGCACAGCCAAAGAGCATTTGACGAGTTCTTTTTTGCTCGCCAGATGTGAAGAGCCAAAAAAAAAAGAAGTAGCGAGGAGGGTTAGGATAGAGAGTGAGATGAAGAGGCTGTTGGAGATAAAATTTGGTACTTTTGCTCTCTATTTTAGCTAATAAGGTGATATAGCTAGTTTGTTGGACTTGCTCTAATGTACAAAACTTCTAATGTTAATGATATAGGTATTCCATTCATAAACTTTGTAGTCTCTTATTTTTTCATTGTTTTTAATTTAATTGTTTTCTAATTTTTATTAATTTTTATTTATTTATTTATTTATTTATATTTATTTAAGTTTCTTTTATTTATTTTTAATTTAATTAATTAATTTATTTGTTTTTTATTACCTTTAATTTAATTTATTTTATTTTATTTTTAAAAATTGGTTGATTTATCTAATTTCTAATTTAAATTTTTATTTATTATATTTTAAATTTATTGTAATTTATTTTTTTAAATTTATCATATTTATTTGCATTCCAAAATGTTTGTTGAAATGTCTGAATGGTAAAGTACAACCAAAGGTTCCTTCCATGGTTTAGCAAACCAAAAGAGACAAATGCAAATTGATATTGGATTTTAAGGTAATTTTTCTACTGTAGGGTTCGGATAATAAATGAACTAAGAGATAATTTTACACTTAATTATGTTTTTTATTTGCCCTATTATTTCTTCTGGTATATCAGCCGACGACCTTGTAATCAATAGACTATACATTTTTTTTTGGACGAAATAGACGATACACTTAGGCTCTATTTGTTTGCCATAAAATATTTTTTCAAAAAATATTTTTTGAATTTTACGATATTTGGTAATATTGAAAAATTAGTTAACTGTAAAATGTTTTCCGGTCGAAAATTACGGCTGCTTTTACTTAATTTTATGGTGTTTGGTAACACCAAAAAATTGGTCAACTGTAAAATATTTTACGGTCAACAATTGCGGCTAGTACAAAATTCTGTAAAATGTTTTCATTTTCTTTGGGAGAAGAAAATATTATCCAAACATCAGAAAATATTTTTCAATATTCTATTTTCCATAAAAATATTTTTTCTCAACAAGTTATTTTACGGCAAATAAACTGAGCTCTGTAAAATATTTAATTTTCCACAAAAAATATTTTATACAAGCAAGTTATTTTACGGCAAATAAACGAAGCCTTGGCAACACAAATTGGATTCACGTACATGCATCCATGTGCATGTGTGTATGTAGGACTTGGTTCCTCTACAATTCTTTTATCTACAATTTTACGCAATACCCATTCTGATTAATACCATGTGTTACTAAATATGATCTACGAATTATATTAATCTTGCTAAACTAGATTTCTAACCATGATTAAAAAATATTAAATACCAAAATTTAACTACCATATTTAGTTAGCAAAACAAATATAGAAGTACATGATTCTAAAAAAAAAAAAAAACTATTCTTGCACAAGAAGAACGATTCCAAAAAGAAAAAAAAATAAGAGCAACACATACTACTTTTCTACTCCAACTTCACCAAGCAAGAGCAAAAATAGTTGCTTTATAGTGTTTAAGTGTGTTCTAATTAAAAAAATAAAAAATCACGTTAATGGTTAAACGATATATAAATATATATATATATATATATATATATATTTTTTGGTCTTTATTACTTTCTCTCTGAAATGATGAGTCAGAATCGTAAGGCTTTTTGAAGCTTCATTAGACAAGTTGGAGCAAATATCATATGTCTAATATTTTTTTTTTGTTTTTTTTTCTGTTGGAGCAAAATTCTAATGGCTACATTTTTTATTTTGTCCAACTTTCTTGAGATTTTAAAGACTATTGCCCTAAAACGTGACTTTATGTGAAACCCCACTTTTCTATCATGTCTCGTTTTGCGTGTTTATTCTCGTTTTGCATGAATTGACCTGTTTATGTGCTATACGACTTAGAATGTGATAATTTTGATATTAATACTTCTAGAACATGCTAAATGTGCATTCATGAAATTTTCATAAAAAACGGAGTCAGAAATTTTATCGTCGACTTTTAATGAATAGTATTTTTGAAACACGTCCTCTAAAATTTTGAAACTGATCTTTTTAACCCTTCTAGACCTAGTCCTCGGACTTTAATAGACCTGTGTTTGATGAAATCGAGTTTTAAGTCGACTCGGGTAAAATTGTTTGATTGTAAAAATTCTTGTCACCTAAAAATAATCTACTTGAGCTATCATAGGAGTTGCATATTTGTTTTGAGCAAAGAGATAGCTAAAATGCATTAAAAAGACAAGAAAACACAAAAATACTAAGTTTATTCAACTTTGACTTTGCATTTTAATTGTTGACTTGCCTTATATATGCTAAATAACTAAAAATAGCTCACAAAATAAAGCTCAAAACACCACAAACACACACACACATGGCTGAAACTCTCAAGGCCATTTTTGCTTAGTTTTTGTTCAATATTTCTCTTATAAATTGCAATCCAAGGCCAAAACTCTTGAACCAAAGTTTGTTCTTGCTTGTTGGGCACGCATTGCACGCATATCTAGGCTTATATCGCATCTAAGATGAGAGAAAAATTCTATATCTCAAAACTCATCTTTTATGTTTTTGCGTAGAATTGATTATTGAACTGTTAAAATGTTAATTTGATGTTAGATTATTGCTCAATGCATGCCTAGGATTGTTTATATGTATTCTTGCGAGATTTGAACCGTTGTAGTATAATTATTTATTTTCGGGTATTTAAAGTTGAGTTATTTGCCATTTCTTGATTATCTTGAGTTGTATTGGTTGAAATCGATTGCTGTCGATTTCTAAAAGTTTGATAATTACGTGGTAGCACTGTTATAATGCCGAATTTTTGATTGTGATATCCGTGTGAAAGTCCGAAAATTTCAGACATGACGCATTAGGGTTTTAGGGTTGTTAGGCATGATTTGGATGTGTTTTGGTTGGTTTCCGAGAGGGTTAATTTAGTAGATTGAATGAGTGAGTGATAGAAACTGATTTGGAGTTGTTTGGATTAGTAGAATGTAAGATATGATTATTTGAAGTTTAGGTTGTCTTTATTTAAAATGTTAAATTATGCCTTTAGTTGATTGGGTGTGGTTTGAGTGATTGAATTGTGAGTTGATAATGGGTAAACTAGGGTTTGATTGTGTGTTTTCTTGCTCAAAGGATCATTTTCAAGGAGTATAGTAAATACTGTTCGAGATCTATCGGATCATCACTGGGCTTATTTTATATAAGCTCACTCTCTATTATTGCATGCTTACAAGTGTTGTAGAGCAGGACTACGGGTACGTGCCTCCGAAGAGGAAAATGTGCCTTTCGTGGATGAGTCTTATGTTCCGGAGTCTCATCCTTGATGTTGTATTGTTTTGCTATCTTGTATAATAACCTAGTTGACTTTTATATGCTTTGTAGTTTATAACGTATGTGTCACGCCCCGACCCGACCCCGCAAAAGGCCAAGCCCGGACCCAACACACGGACGGAGTCTCCTCTGTACCGCGGACTATCCGAACACCCTAAAATCATCATAATACTTGCGAAAGCCATAAAACAACTCAAACAAGCCAACTTTCTTTGAAACATACATTTCTTATTAACCAACTTTGCAACCCAAAAATGATATGCATACTACACAAGTATTTATGCCACTAGTCAATTCCATTAGCATGCATTTCCTTACTAGTCACAAGAGTAAAAGTTTACAACTTTACATTCTTTCAACTTATACAACATAAGACCGTAGAGGCCTCAAACTAGAAAATACATACAAGGCTACAAGCCTCAAAATTAAGCGACATCCAAGCAATATACATATCAAGCAAGGCTCGCACAAAATCTGGTAACCAACCACCAGCAAAGCAAAGAAGTGCTATCACAGGAACACCTCCACCTGTTCCTCCTCCTCAATTACCTCAAGAGGGTCTGCTTCAACTACTCCTGTAAAAACATAGTATAGAGAGGAATGAGCAAAAACTATTGCTCAGCGAGGGAAATTGGTCTCAAGGACGGAGATGAGAGGAGTATGCAATGCAATTAGCCAAGCAATGCATACAATTATCATTTAAAGATACAAACAAGTCAATATTATAACAAGGCAAGCATTAAAGACTATAAACATTCATTCAAAGGATACGGTACTCTTTTCACGAGCAACTTTCATTCAAGAATTCGATGACGACGCGCCGGCCCAACCACCTTATAACACCAGTTTGGAATACCCCGGAAGTATCCATCAACCTACGACCCAAAACTCCCTGGGAGGCAACCCAAGCGAGAAGAGGGAATAGCAGCGAAGCTAGAGCAACCAACACTGGCAACCCGAGGCTACCCAGAGAGGCCCATCACTCACGCGCGAGACACTATGCAATGCAAGACTCGATACAAGGCGATAAACAAGCGATAAAGCCACACGTGGGAGAATAACAAAGTAGGTTACTCCCGCAAGCAATAGCAGCAATTGATAAGCATTTCAATCCAAATCAATTCAAACAAGTATTTCAAGCAACCCTAAGTATTCTATAGGCATAAAATCAAGAAAACAAGCAAAAACACAAATCGGCCCCAATTATCAAAACGCTACCATTTCCAAACGAGGCACGAGTTTTGGAAACCGACTTCGCCAATCCTCCTAGGTCACCATAAGGCACGTCTAAAGACCCCTAAACCCTACTTAACCCTAGATTTCACGCAAAGTCCCATTTTCCCCCTTTGCTCGTTTGAACTACAACTATATCAACCAAACACCCAACCAACGCCATAATCGCACCAAAAGTGCTTCCATGGCCTCCTGAAACAATGCCAAAACGCAAAACGAGAAAACGCCAAACTTGACCTAAACGACCCCGACTTTCACCAAGGCTTAATTCCCGTTTTTTCCATTACGCAACCCAAACAAACCATGCATTTAGGCATTCTAGCACACCTAGCACAATTCTACATCAACGGACAGCATAACGGAACAACTTCATCGTTCCAAGGGTTTACTATTCACAAAATACTATTCAACATCCAAATTAAATTGCAATCTCAACATTTAACCGCAAAAAATGTTAAAAAGCTATAAATACACGTTCTACAATTGCCAAGGAACATTCTAGAAGCATCAAAACGCTTTAAACAACAATCTATGGATAAAATCTAAAAATTGCAAAGTTGACATACATATCAATTAAATGCGCAAATAACATGCTTCCCTCACCTTAGGTACTCCTAGTCGCTAGGAAAACAACGCTAGTTGCCTCGGAAACCACCCCGCACGAGCTCACGCGAAGATTGATCGATTGGAAGGTTGAAAGGTTTTTTTTTTCCTTGGAAGCTCACGGCCTGCTCACTGTATTTTTCAGCTGCTATTTGTTTTTATTTTGCTTTGTTTTAGCTTATTAAAAGGTTGGCTTGGTCAAATGGTCAAAGTCCTAGGTCAACCAACTTAAAACTTGGTCAAAAGGCCTTATTTCAATGCATTTTAAGCTAAAATAACTAACACCAATATAAATTTCAGCTAGCAACAATTTAAATATAAAATTTAAGTCATCTAAATACTAGTTTCACTATTTGCTAAGGACTAGACACCGTTCTCTAGCTATCGCTCCCTAAATGCAATGTACGTTGCGACAGCAAGGAAGTAACAATTAATTCTAAAAGAATTTAAGGAAATATAATTTTCAAAATAATAAATAAGAAATTTCACATTCCGGGCTCGGGTATTACAGTATGAGTTGTTGAAAGGTTAATGAATTAGTTTATGCTAACTTAGTAGCCTTCTTTTGTTTATGATTAGGTTGCTAGGTTGGTTCAGTATATTTTTGAAATGTATATTAAGGTTCATGTATTATGTTGGAACGGAGGCGTATAACAAAGAATGATTATGGTGTACTATGGTTATTGTAACCCCCTGAACCTAACCCCACGCTAAAGTCAGGCTCGGACCCGTCACTCGGACAGAGTCTCCTCTATACCAAGGACTAAACTATTACCTGCGAATAGTTACTTATAACATTTGAACTATAAACAACAACTTATCTTCTAATATCTCCAAAGCCAAAACAAAATCACAAGGCCATTCGAGCCTTGGAGCAACAACAATCTTCTTAAGCACACAAGCATGCGAGATAAGTTGGTTTTAGCCATAAGTAGTTGGATACAATTATAATTTTAAGTTCCATATGTAGGACAACAAGCACTCCAAGCATGCAAGAGAAAATAAAGTCTAGAATCCATTATTACAATTCAACATCTTTCTCTAACATTCAAGACTACAACTACTAAACATATACACAAGACCCCAAGGTCTCAAAATATAATATTTAACATGAACTCCACGCAAGTTGCACATAAGATCCACCTTAGCACACAAAGTCACGGATTCTGATCTACGTGAACTTCTTCTTCTTCTACTACTTCTAACAGTTGGGGATTCACCTCAGCTTCTCCTGAAACATATCAAATGAGGAGTGAGCAACAAAGTTGCCCAACGAGGGAGATGATGCAACATACCAACGTGCAATATGATATGCAAACACAAGAAAACATATATAAGCCACGTAAACCAGCAAGATAACAAGCCAAGTAATTAATCACTTTTGAAAGGATACGGTTCCACTTCCAAGTCTTCAATCACGAGCCACGAACCACGAATTTCACGAACTTGCCGGCAAAACCCAAACACCAACAATTGGGATACTTTGGATGTATCTTGATCCTACGACCCTTTCTCCCGAGGTAGGTCCATGCCCAGCAGGTGAACCATGCCTCTGGGGTAGTGGAGTATGCCTCAACGAGAAAGGGAATAGGCACCATGGTAGTTGAGGGAGCACAGCAAGCCCGACGCCGCGCATGTTTCTCGACGCTACCATGTCCGAAAAGGTTGCACAACCCCGAGACAAGTCACAAGCAATCAAGATATCACATAACCCGTAAGAGGGTCGACAAAGTAGGCCGCCCTCACATATAAGCACGATATAAGCTCACACAAGCACAAAAATAGCTTAAAGATCCCAAAAGAAGCAATCAACATAAATATTTCCCACGAGCTACTCAAATAGCTTAATTATATCTTAAATATTCAATACAAGACAATACAATCCCACAACAAGTTCCAAATGCAACTAAAACGGCTAAAAACTACTTTTTCCCTTTCTTTAACCGAGTTTTCTTTCTCCTATGCGTGGTTCAAGATTTCCAAATCATATCCTAATCTTTCTATATTCTTAATTAAGCCCAAATATACCTATTAGAATCATAAAAACCCATTTTAGAAGCAAAAGTTTGGGAAGGCCCCGAACGGGTTTGAACTACAACTATACTAACCGATTCCCATTTTCGCAAAACGAAAGCACCAAATGTGCTTCCTTAGCTCAACGATACCCGAATCAATGCCCAAACTTGCCCGGATTGCTTAATGAGAAAAGTCCATTTTTTAAAGTCGGCTATTTATGTAATTAATCTCGGTTTCGAGTGATTCAACCTCACGTGGCTTTTCAACTAACTTCACTAGGGTCTAGAGCATCTAATTGAAGCCTCAATTCAAGTTTAGTAGAGGCAAGAACAAGCTTGAACTAGGTTGATAACACTTGTAGAAGCCTTAGGAAGCATCCAAGATCAAGCTTGAAGATGAAAAATTCTCCTCTTTGCTCCTAGAGGTGGTCGGCCATGGTGGATGACATGGAGGTCATTTTTTTCTTTTGTTTTGATGACAAGCTTGTGTTATTGTTTTATTTTCATGAGTTGGTTTTATTATATGTAGGTGCATGACTATTAATCTAAGCTAATTAGTCCCAAAAACTTGATCAACTAAGGCTAAATGTGATCTCAAATATTTTTAGTTGCAACTAGCACTATTCTAACGTAACACTATTCAAAGGACATGAAATCTATTTTCTAAACATGCTCCTAAGCTCGAAAGTCCAAAATGACTAAGTCTTGATTCCTTCTAGATGTCCTATGATCTAGGAAAAATATAAAACTAACTTTCGAGGCAGTCAAAATTTTTATTAATAGTAACCTCTAATAAAAACAATTAAGTAAGAAAGATGATGCACGTAGAAATGCGCAAATAGATATGCAACAATTATAAATAGATTTATGATAGAATTATCGGGCGTTACACCCTCTCCCCCTTAAACTAATTGCGTCCTCGCAATTCTTACATGATTCGGCAAAGAGCTCCGGATACTTCTCTCTGATTTGATCTTCTCGCTCCCAAGTGGCATCCTCAACCCCATGATGATCCCAAAGAACTTTTACCATAGGAATACTTTTAGTTCGAAGTTCCTGAATCTTTCGGTCAACCACTCAAAGAGGTTTCTCAACATATGCTAAAGACTCATCAATCTCCAAAGGTTCTGGCTCAATGATATGCGACGGATCAGGGTTATATTTCCTCAACAGTGACACATGAAAAACATCATGAATCTGGCCCAAACTCAGAGGTAATGCCAATCTGTAAGCTAAATCCCCAACCTTCTCAGTGATTTCAAATGATCCCACATATCTAGGACTAAGTTTACCTCCTTTTCCATGTCGAATCAAACCCTTGCGCGGAGAGACTTTCAAGAATACACGATCACCCTTTGAAAATACTAAATTCTGTCGACGTCTATCAGCATAATTCTTCTGTCGACTGTGAGCTGTAAGCATCCTTTTCTTTATAAGCTTCACATTATCCACCATTTTGATCATCTCAGGAAGAATAGCGGAATCAATTGTCTTCATCTCACCTACCTCATCCCAATACAACGGAGACCTACATTTTCGCCCGTAAAGTGCTTCGTAGGGTGCCATGCCAATAGTAGCTTGATAATTGTTATTATAAGCAAACTCCGGTAAAGGTAGGTACTTCTCCCAATTCTTTCCAAAATCCAGAACACAAGCTCTCAACATGTCTTCCAGTATCCTGATAGTCCTCTCTGACTAGCCATCCGTCTGCGGGTGATATGCAGTACTAAAACTCAAATTAGTCCCCAAAGCCTTTTGTAGTTTCTGCCAGAACTGTGATGTAAACCTGGGATCCCTGTCCGAAACTATCTGAGATGGGACTCCATGCAATCTCACAATATTTTCAACATATAGCTCGGCCAATTTATCAAGAGAATCTATTTTCCTTGTAGCAATAAAATGTGAACTCTTCGTCAACCTATCTACTACAACCCACACAGAATCATTACCTCATGGTGATCTCGGAAAATCTGACATAAGGTCCATAGTAACCTGGTCCCATTTCCATACCGGAATCTCCAATGGCTACAACAATCCTCCCGGCCTCTGATGTTCTGCCTTAACTTTCTGACAAGTCAAACACTTAGCTACATAATCAGCTATCTCTCTCTTCATGTTGTTCCACCATATTTTCTGTTTTAAATCTTTGTACATTTTAGTGCTTCCAGGATGAATTGTGTAATTAGAAGCATGAGCCTCGGCAAGAATCTCATCTTTCACAGTCGAATCACTAGGAATGCAAATTCTATTCCTGTACCTGAGTAGTCCATCATCATGCAACTTAAAGTCGGACTCTCCCTCTTTTGATTTCTCTAGAAGCTTTAATAACTGAGGATCTAATTGCTGCGCTTCTCTGATTCTAGATAGCAATAGAGATTGAATTTGTAGGCTAGCAAATTGAATACCTGATCTAGAAGCCTCTGGTTTCCACAAACATAGCTCTTCCACAATCTCCCAGTCCTTGATTATCAAACTAGCCACATAAGCTTTTCGGCTCAGTGCATCTGCAACAATATTAGCTTTTCCCAGCAAATAGCTAATGGTACAATTATAATCATTTAAAATTTCTAGCCAACGCCTTTGCCTCATATTCAAATCTTTTTGAGAAAACAGGTATTTTAAACTTTTATGGTCAGTAAATATTTCAAATTTATTACCCCACAAATAATGACGCCATTTCTTCAAAGCAAAGACAACAGCTGCAAGCTCAAGATCATGTGTAGGATAATTGAGTTCATATGGTTTCAATTTCCTAGAGGCATATGCTATCACTTTACCATTTTGCATAAGAACACAACCCAAGCCTTATCTCGAAGCATCACTGTAAATCACCAAGTTTTCAGTCCCCTCAGGCAAAGCAAGGATAGGTGCAGTGGTAAGTCTCTTTTTCAACTCCTGGAAACTGGCTTCACATCTATCATCCCAATTAAACACAGTTTTCTTCTGAGTTAATGTAGTTAAAGGCCCTGTAATCTTAGAAAAATCCTTAACAAATCGCCTATAATAGCCCGCTATTCCCAAGAAACTACGGACTTCTGTGACAGTTTCAGGTCTTTTCCATGACATAATCACCTCAATTTTAGCAGGATCAACATATATTCCTTCCTGTGAAATGATATGACCTAAAAAGGCAACCTGTTTCAACCAGAATTCGCATTTGCTAAATTTGGCAAACAATTTGTGTTCTTGCAGGGTTTGAAGCACAATTTTCAAATGTTCTTCATGCTCTGACTCAGATTTAGAATATACTAATATATCATCAATAAAAATCACAACAAACTGATCAAGATAGGGTCAAAATACTCTCTGCATCAAATCTATAAAAGCGGCTGGAGCATTTGTCAAACCAAATGGTAAAACAACAAACTCATAGTGGCCGTACCTGGTTCTAAATGCAGTCTTAAGTACATCCTCTTTTCGGATCCTCAACTGGTAATAACCCTGCCTCAAGTCAAATTTTGAAAACACAATGGCACCCTGTAGCTGATCAAACAACTCCTCAATTAAGGGCAAAGGATATTTATTTTTCACCGTCATCTGATTAAGACCTCGATAATCAATGCACAAACGCAGAGTACCGTCTTTCTTTTTCACAAATAACACGGGAGTACCCCACGGTGACGAACTAGGCTGAATAAAACCTTTCTCAAGTAAACCCTGTAGCTAAATTTTCAATTCTTGTAACTCAGGGGGAGACATTCTATACGGGGTTCTCGATATAGGATTAGTTCCTGACAACAAGTCAATCACAAACTCAATCTCCCTATCAGGTGGTAATCCAGGCAACTCCTCAGGGAAAACCCCTAGAAACTCTTTTATAACAGGTACCTCATTCAATTTCAATTTATCTCCAGGCTGATTAATTAAATAAGCTAAGTATGCATCATAGCCTTTACTCAACATTTTAGTAGCTTTAATGGAAGATATGATACGAGTCCCAGTAGACTTTCGACTCCCAGTTACTTTAATAACAGGTTGGTTAGGTACTTCTAAAGTTAAAACTTTCCTCCTACAGTCCAAACATGCATAATATCGCCCCAACCAATCCATCCCCAAGATAACTTCAGAGTCCCGAAATGGCATAATAATCAAATCAATAGGATACATGCGACCCTCAATGAAAATATTACAATCTTTACACATAGACTCTGTAACAAATTTAGTACCCATAGGATTACCTACTTCAATCACATACGGCAGTTTATCAACTTTTAATGTAGCAAACTGTGAACATGCAGGAGTAATGAATGAATGTGTAGCCCCGGTGTCAATCAAAACTACTACCGGCTGGCTATTAATAAGAAAAGTACCTTCCACTACCACCGTCGTCTCTGGAAGTTCCTCCTGGTCGAGTGCAAATACCCGTGCCTGACCTCGCGGTACAGTAGCTGCTCCTGAACCTCTAGTCTGGGCACCCTGGCTTGAAGTCTGACCCTGACCATATTTAAACTTGGGACAATCTCTAACTCTGTACTGATCACTGCCACAACCTGTGCAACGGCCCAATTTCCTCCAACACTTAGCCTCTGTGTGGCCCTTGCGGTTGCAATAAGTACACTGTAGGTTCTTCTTAGCAGCAGCTCCTCCTGTAGGGGCCCTATAAGTAGATGTAGCAGAACTACCCTGCTGAGATCTAGCAATCACTGGTCGGGTCTATGACTGTCCCTGTGGCTGGCTCTAAGCTGGTCTCGGCTGTGACTGTACTTGAACTGGTCCTGGATAGCTCTGGGTCTACCTAGGCTGCTGAGTCTGAACAGGCTGCTGATACTGCCTCTGATAACCTTGACTCTGAGACTAAAACTGACGTTTGTTTGACTAACTAGACTGAGCTAACACATCTACCTTACGCTTCTCATATCTCGATGCGGCCCTAACTATTGCAGCATAGTTCGGGTAATCTTGCGAAGACAAGTTAAGAATGATGTCACTCCTCAACCCTGTGATAAATCTCTGGATCTTCACATCCTCCGGCTGAACCAAAGCTGGAACATATCGAGATAGTCTCGTAAAGGTAGCCTCATACTGGTCTACAGTCATGTTCCCCTGTTTCAAAGCTATGAATTCATCCTAATGTCTCTCACGGGCTACAACCGATACATATTTATCTCGAAACTCACGAACAAAGTCAGCCCATACATGCTGGACCCTCTCAGCATCCCATTTCTCTCTAATAGTGCGCCACCACTTCTCGGCGTCACCCTCCATTAAAAAGGCAGCATAGGTAATCTTTCTTTCATCGTTGCACTCAAGTATCGCAGCAACTTTCTCGAACTTACTCAACCACATCTCTGCTTTCATATCATCAGGCTCGCTGTAAAAACTATATGCCCCGTGATGCAGGAATTTATCAAACAAGTTACCCCCTACAGCACCACTGCCCTCTGCTCTGGCAGCCTGATTACCCCTACCGACACCTGTAGTACCTTGCTGAACCATAAATGGAGCTATGGTATTCATTGCGGTGGCCATTGTGGCCATAATCTGGGCATTACTCAGTTCCTGACCCTGCAGTACATCCCCGGCTGCCCCAGCACCTTGCCTTGGTACATCCTGTCTGGGAGCTTCCTCCGGCTCTCTCCGTGGTCTACCCCGTCTCCTCATTACAATGCTAGAAGAACATAATATTATAATAGGCAAATAAACTATGCAAAGATAATGTACACATTGTTTTCAAACATTTTACACACATAAGAAACATATAAAACACTTAAGAACATTAAACTCTAACTTTTCATATTCTTATCATGTCATGCTTTATCATTCCTTTTTCATGGTAGCATGTCTTTTATCCAAGTACTTAAACAATTAAACAATCACATATTCACATAATTCACTTTCACATATAGACCACTACCCACATGCCAAGGAAGTTAACCCGGCTTCAAGCATTCAAGTAACTCTGATACCACTTAAAGTGTAACGCCCCGAACCCAACCCCACGCTAAAGTCAGGCTTGGACCCATCACTCGGACATAGTCTCCTCTGTACCAAGGACTAAACTATTACCTGCGAATAGTCACTTATAACATTTGAACTATAAACAACAACTTATCTTCTAATATCTCCAAAGCCAAAACAAAATCACAAGGCCATTCGAGCCTTGGAGCAACAACAATCTTCTTAAGCACACAAGCATGCGAGATAAGTTGGTTTTAGCCATAAGTAGTTAGATACAATTGTAATTTTAAGTTCCATATGTAGGACAACAAGCACTCCAAGCATGCAAGAGAAAATAAAGTCTAGAATCCATTATTACAATTCAACATCTTTCTCTAACATTCAAGATTACAACTACTAAACATATACACAAGACCCCAAGGTCTCAAAATACAACATTTAACATGAACTCCACGCAAGTTACACATAAAATCCACCTTAGCACACAAAGTCACAGATTCTGATCTACGTGAACTTCTTCTTCTTCTTCTACTTCTAACAGTTGGGGATTTACCTCAGCTTCTCTTGAAACATATCAAATGAGGAGTGAGCAACAAAGTTGCCCAGCGAGGGAGGTGATGCAACATACCAATGTGCAATATGATATGCAAACACAAGAAAACATATATAAGCCACGTAAACCAGCAAGATAACAAGCCAAGTAATTAATCACTTTTGAAAGGATACGGCTCCACTTCCAAGTCTTCAATCACGAGACACAAACCACGAACTTCACGAACTTGCTGGCAAACCCCACACACCAACAATTGGGATACTTCGGATGTATCCCAATCCTACGACCCTTTCTCCCGAGGTAGGTCCATGCCCAGTAGGTGAACCACGCCTCTGGGGTAGTGGAGTATGCCTCAGCGAGAAAGGAAATAGGCACCATGGTAGTCGAGGGAACACGGCAAGCCTGACGCCGCCCGTGTTTCTCGACCCTACCATGTCCGAAAAGGTTGCGCAACCCTGAGACAAGTCACAAGCAATCAAGTTATCACATAACACGTAAAAGGGTCGACAAAGTAGGCCGCCCTCACATATAAGCACGATATAAGCTCACACAAGCACAAAAATAGCTTAAAGATCCCAAAAGAAGCAATCAACATAAATATTTCCCACGAGATACTCAAATAGCTTAATTATATCTTAAATATTCAATACAAGACAATACAATCCCACAACAAGTTCCAAATGCAACTAAAACGGCTAAAAACTACTTTTCCCCTTTCTTTAACCGAGTTTTCTTTCTCCTATGTGTGGTTCAAGATTTCCAAATCATATCCTAATCTTTCTATATTCTTAATTAAGCCTAAATACACCTATTAGAATCATAAAAACCCATTTTAGAAGTAAAAGTTCGGGAAGGCCCTGAACGGGTTTGAACTACAACTATACTAACCGACTCCCATTTTTGCAAAACGAAAGCACCAAATGTGCTTCCTTAGCTCAAGGATACCCGAATCAATGCCCAAACTTACCCGGAACGCTTAACGAGAAAAGTCCATTTTTTAAAGTCGGCTATTTATGTAATTAATCTCGGTTTCGAGTGATTCAACCTCACGTGGCTTTTCAACTAACTTCACTAGGGTCTAGAGCATCTAATTGAAGCCTCAATTCAAGCTTAGTAGAGGCAAGAACAAGCTTGAGCTAGGTTGATAACACTTGTAGAAGCTTTAGGAAGCATCCAAGATCAAGCTTGAAGATGAAAAATTATCCTCTTTGCTCTAGGGTGGTTGGCCATGGTGGAGGACATGGAGGTCATTTTTTTCTTTTGTTTTGATGACAAGCTAGTGTTATTGTTTTATTTTCATGAGTTGGTTTTATTATATGTAGGTGCATGACTATTAATCTAAGCTAATTAGTCCCAAAAACTTGATCAACTAAGGCTAAATGTGATCTCAAATATTTTTAGTTGCAACTAACACTATTCTAATGTAACACTATTCAAATGATATGAAATCTATTTTCTAAACGCACGCTTCTAAGCTTGAAAGTCCAAAATGACTAAGTCTCGATTCCTTCTAGATTTCCTATGATCTAGGAAAAATATAAAATCTAACTTTCGAGGCGGTCGAAATATTTATGAATAGTAACCTCTAATAAAAACAATTAAGTAAGAAAGATGATGCACGTAGAAATGCGCAAATAGATATGCAACAATTATAAATAGATTTATGATAGAATTCGCGGGCGTCACAGTTATGATGTATGTTGTTATTTTATTGAGGAGTTGTTGGTTGTATGGTTTATGGAGTTGATGTATGATGTTCTAGTGAGGTTGGATTAGAGCCTCGGTATCCTATTTACTGTCGTTATACTGCCGAAATTCCGTTGCGTCCTGACTAATTATAGGAGGGGTCGAGTTAGGGCGTGACACTTTATTTTTCTTTCACACTAGACACTAAACTAATTTCCATAAAAAGTGGACAACTAAAAATTATTGGCGCAAAAAACGTATGAGTTGGAAAGCATAATGCAGCAAGTCATTAATTTGAGAAGAGATTATATTAGATTTTGCTAACTAATATGGTAGTTAGATTTTGATATTTAATGCTTTCTAAACATGGTTGAAAATCTAGTTTAGCAAGATAAATATAATCCGCAAATTATATTTAGTGACACGTGACATTAATCAAAATGGGTATTATGTGAAATTGTAGAGAAATATATATATGTATACCTGATTAAGGCTATCCTCAATGGAGTTTCTATAATGGGTCTTTGTCCATCATTTTAGGGACACATATAGAGACTAAGATCAATTTTAGAGACCCACTTAGAGACCAATGCAAAAAAAACTATTTTAGAGACCCATTTAGAGACCAAGATAAAAAAAAAAAAATCCCCAGTGACGGTCTTTATAAAATTGAGTCTCTATATCGTGTTAATTTTAATTTTACACAATAATTTGATTATGTGTTATTTTTTCTCGTGTGTTACTTTTTTTAATTAATTTTTATTTATATTATTTTAACTTTTTTAACGAATATTTCAAGCAAAAAATAAATAATTTGCGACAAACATAACGTTTAAAAAATTAGGATTACATTTAATTACATAATTTCATATTGAAAAAAAAACTAATTAAAAATCACTAATTAAAAAAAACTCTACGAAAGTTAATCGAACGGGATGCATATGAGGATAATACAAATACATCTATTGTTCTTCGTCAAGTGAAGTCATATGAGGATGATATACGTCATTATTAAAGTTAATCGAATGGGATGCCCTTTTTGTCATAATTGCATTTTGTTCCTCAATCATCCACGCTCTTCTAGCCGGAGTTTCGATTGCCGAAGTCTTTGTTGTCATAATCTTATAATCGTTAGAAGTTTCTAATTCCTCTTTGTACTCCTTAATTATTTTTGTCATGTCTTTCGCTTGTTCATTAAGATCTTCCGCAATAGCCTTACCCTTTGTTTGTTTTCTAACCTTTTTGTTTCTAATCGGCCTTGACGATCTCGGGGTTTTCGGCACTAACTCCATGGGATCTTCATTGTTAAGAGAAAAATCTGTCTCGGGTGGACTCATATTCATCATTGGACTCGTAACATTGATTATTGACCGCTATTTTTTTCCGTGTTGTAAAATTGACCAACAGTGTTCCAGGTTGAAATTCTGACCCATAGCTGTGTATAAGCGCCTTGCGTCATCCATCTACAAAACAATTCAATATCTCTCAAAATTTAATATAAAAATTTGTTAAATATTAAATACAATATACTCTATAAAAATACAATATATAGTATTAAAAACTCACATTGTCAGCGACATTTGCTCCGCTTCTTGGTCTCATATTTACTTGAGCAAGACACTCCGCAAATTTTGTGCATTCTTGGTTTATTTGCGTCCATCGAGATTTAAGGCTCTTTGTTGTTCTTTTTTCACTTGGATTTTTGGGGGGTATAACTCTTCATATTTTTGTAAAACTTGATTCCACATTATTCCTGATGTTTGATTTATCCCGACCAAAGGATCTTTGCTAATCGCAATATAAGCCCGGCATAAAGCCTCATCATCTGCATGCGTGAAATTGTGACCCCTAGAAATTCCGTCCGTACATTCCATAACTACTAATCCATAAAAGGAAAAAAGGAGAGTTAGAAAATAAAATACAAAACCCTAATTAAAAAATATAATTAAAAAAAATAAGCTAAACTAAAAAAACATTAAAAAAATAACCTAAACTAAAATAACATTAAAAAATAAAATACAAAACCCTAATTAAATATATTATTAAAATATAATTCAAAAAATATAATTCAAAAAATAACCTAAACTAAAATAACATTAAAAAATAAAAAACAAAACCCTAATTAAATATATTATTAAAATATAATTCAAAAATATAATTAAAAAATTAACCTAAACTAAAACAACATTAAAAAAATAACCTAAACTAAAAAAAATTAAAAAATAAAATACAAAACTCTAATTAAATATATTAAAAGCCTTAATTAAAAAAATAACCTAAACTAAAAAAATATAAAAAATAACCAAAATATATTAAAAAACTTAATTAAAAAATTTGGAATTAAAAACTCTAACTATAAAAGCACCCCCCCCCCCCAACCATATATTTTCCTCAATCCCTCCCCTACAGCGCCGCACCCCCCCTCCCTCTCCCTCCTTCTTCCTTTTCTGCAGCGCCGCCGCCCTCCCCCCTTCCCCCCCTCCCTTTCTTTTCCCTCCACATCTATATACACACACAAACACACACAAAATAAATATATATAAAAGTATGTGTGTGTGTGTGTGTGTGTGTGGGTGTTTGTATGTAGTGTGTGTGTGTGTGTGTATGTGCAGCGACTCCCCCCCTCCTCCCTGCCTTTCCTTCAGATCTCTATACATACACACACACCCCCTCATATATATATACATATATATGTCATATATATATCTATATATATATATGTGTTTGTATGTACTGCGCGCCTCCCCCCACCTGCCCCCTGCCCCCTACAGATCTATATATACACACACACACACAATATATATATATATATATATATATATATATATATATGTGTGTGTGTGTGTTTGTATGTGATGCACACCCCCCTCCCCCCCCCCCCCCCACTGCCTGTTTTTACCTTTTTCTGTTTATTGAGCCAAATTTGAGTTTTTTGTTTGAAATCTTTGGTATGTTGAAAGATTTCTGATATGTGTTGATGGTATTTTTGTTTCCATATTTGTTTGCATATATACATGAAAATCAATGGATCAATTTTTTTTTCAGCTTTGCAACGGCTCTATTGTCAGCATATGTTGGCTTTTTTTTTTTTTGTCTGATTAAAATAAAAAATTATATAATTTTTTTTTTAGATCTGACTTTGTCAGAGTGTCAGATCGTCATATGCTTCAAAATAGAGACTCGTTTTTGTCTTCTTGTGTAGTTTTCATTTTCTTCAACAAATTTGTTAAAAAAAATGGAGATCAGGTACTATTTTGGCTCCTCAAGGCTGTTGTGATGTCATTTTTTTGTCAAAAAGTGTCAAATAATATTTTAGAGACTCCCATTGGTGTTGGTTTTTCCTCAATGGAGTCTCTAAAAATAACAATTATTGCTGTTTAGAGACTCCATTGAGGATGCCCTAAGTAATAAAGAAGAAGATAAATAATTGCTAGCAAAAAGGAAATAAAAGAAAATTGTAAGGAATTAGGAATCGTGAGTCATGTCTCCAGTCTACTTATGGAAGAAAATAAGACTAAAGAAAAGAAGGGCTAAGGTTTGTAACCTGTCTGATGTGAAAGAAAGAAAGAATAAAGAAAGGCATACGAGGCTTGCTGTAGATTTTGGAATGGAAGATTTGGCAAGAGATAAATTGGGAGTCGTGTCCGATACAGAAGAAAACAAGGAAGAAAGAAAATAATGAAGGTTTTGTATTGGACAAGCTATGTTGGGACGGAAAAGACCAGAGAAGAGAGAGAAAGCCAGAAAAAAAAATTATGGTGGCGTGAGGCAAATAAGAATGGAAGACCAGGTACGTTAAATAAGAATGGAACACCAGCTACGTTAGTCTATGCCTTTTGATACCATAAAAGAATTAAAAAGAGTAATTTTATATATAATTTTTTTCTTATTACTTATTATCTTTTTATCATCACTTTGTATAATTTTATTTGGAAGCCAACTACTATTTTAATTAATGACAAGAAAGAAAAACTACTTTTTTTTATTTCTCCTTCTTCTTTTGCTTATTTTATCTCTCTTAATTAAAATTTATCAAAAGTTTTTTTTTCTTTGTTTAACTATATCAGACTTTTTGACTGATAAAAAAAAATATGAAACCCAAATATTTGAGAAAGAATAATAAATTAATAGTCCAAAAGAAAAGGATTAGTCCTGATCATTTTTTTTTCTTTATTGCCGTCAATTGGATGCAAATTCTTTCCTCTAGGATTAAGATAATCACTGCAGTTGGAAAATGAACAAAATTTTCTGAATCGATTGATTTTGATACTAGTACTTAGAACAATTTCTTTGAACTAGCTAATTTCTAGGAGAGAGAAAAATCGCAATAACAAAAAAAACAAGAACCACACAAATAATTTAGCAACATTATCATCGAAAGATGTAAAAACCACCCGTTTTCCATTTAGTTGATGGTTTTATGGCAAGATGTAAGAATTAATTTTAATTCTTCAATGATATAGAAGCACAATAAAAAAGCAAAAAAATGTCTTAAATATTGAACACAACCTCTCAGCTTTCATACACATCAACTTACTTTCTCTCTCTGATCTCATTTCCTGCTGCCAAAGCTTTTGCTAAAATCTATACCACATATTGAGCACTGCTGAGTAAGGGACTTCTTTAGGGGAGGGGTGCCTAACCTACTTTTCTATCATGTTACAGTCTCTTTACCCTCTGATTTTTCATCTCCTTTTTCTTTTCCCTGCAAAATTGGAGAAGATTGTAGGTCTGGTATATATATGTTATCACCCTCTGTTTTTTTATTCTTAACATTTTCTTAACATCATTTTGCTCTACAAATGGATTTTTCTGGGAAAGCAAAAGAATGGTAATGCCATTCTGAAAAATCAGAATATATTTAAATAGTGAAGAAAATGGGTCACATCTTCGATTAGAAGTTTACAGTAGAAAACGTGTAGTTGAAGCTATTTTCCTAATCTTTTACATATTAAATATGTAAAATCTTATTTTCAAACCTCTTTCTAGTTGTACTTTGTTTGTCCCTCTTATGTTTTAGTAGACAATTGAGTGAGGATTGTTCATGGAACAACCTCAATACATTATGCTGGGTAATAGGATTTATATCCTAGTCAATGATGGAGGATATATCAGGTATTCTTCTAAACTTTTAGTTGAATTTATATTGAATTATTTCAATATTTACACATGTCAGAATGGATCTTTAGTCAATTATGTTTTGGGGTTTGGGTTTTCAAGGAATTAAGGGTTTAGGGTTCGATGTATGGGGTTTAGGGATGAGGGGTCGTGTTTCCTTGTCGGGGTCGAGGTCATTATAATAACAAGTCATATTGAAAGAAAATATTTTTGATAGTTGATTTTACAAGTGTAATGATTTTAGCGATTCATCGCCTCAATCAACCATTTGAGCTCTTGGAGATCAAGTGTTAGAGTCAACCATTTGAGCTCTTAGAGGTCAAGTGTTAGAGTTTTAAGTTGATCCACATTCATCTGATTCATTTGATGATATTTTATACTAATAGTTTCTTCATTTTTTCTTAATCTACCTAATTTGCAATCACTAGTAGTATATATAATGTTTTACACATCACTGATTTATCTACATGGGCGGAAATGATCAACATGGGATTAATTTTCAAAATAGTCTACCAAAAAGTTAATATTCATTTCATAGAAATTTATATAGTTACAAATTTCTATCTAAAATGTAACAAATTGAACAAATAACAAATTGAAACATTTTCATTAGATTTCTTTGAGGAATAACTTCATAATATACCCTTTTCAACCAAACAATATAAGTCAATGTAGAATGTAGAGTTTTTAGTACAATGAACTTAACATTTTTTGTTTTTCACAAGCTAAAATATTTGACCATTTTCATTATGGTATTAGTTTGAAAAAAATACTTAATTAAATAAATAAAGCTTTGCCTAATATGTCTTAAGATTTTGTAATTTTTCACTACCCAAATATAATCCTAAGGTTTCATACCAAGGGTATTTGCAAGATTTTGATGACAACAAACATATTAATATGTGAGATTGAACATCTTTCTATACATTATGAACTTACATGCTTTATTTGAGGGAGATTTCTCAATGACTCCACACGTGCTTTATTGTTTAAATGCTACTCACTTGGCACATAGTGTATAAAATGCATAATATGAAGGGGAGTCATGTCCCAAAAAATCAATATTCTTGCTATAATGCGATTAAATGGTATATTATTGTTGTCATAGCAAATAATGATTTATCATTATAAAAAATGGGAGATTGTTGGCATTATACCTAAATATATCATTTTGATGATAATAAATCAAGAAAAATTAGATTTGTCAAGTGTTATTGCATTTATATATTTATATAATTAAACTAACACTTACGGATCACGAAATTAAAATATGCATATCGAGTTGCCAAATATTGGAATTAGATTACATGGAGAAGAGAATGGTATTGATAAAATAAAATGCAAGTATAAATAACTGAATTTTTCAAGTATGTGAAATAAAATATGTCTATAATCTTAAAGACACATTTATTAGCTTTTGTGCATTAAATGTGTATATCATTTTAAGCCAAAATTGTGGATTACATTGAATCTATATTATTGTGAGCCAAATATATCACGAATATTTGGTGTTATATGAGGAAAATGTGATTGACCATAGAAGAGTTATAAGATTAAGAAGATGAAAATTATGTTGGCCATTGAGAATAGTTGAAATATACATCATCCTCAACCCCCTACATATAAATACCCTCATCAAGGCCAATGCTGGCACCGTGTATAGCTATGAGAACCTTTTTGGAGATTTCAATAAGATAATCTTGTTTTAGTGTTGGTATTTCATTTTCTTCTTTTACATCATCTTTTTTTTCCTAACTTGATAGATATTAAAAGTTACCAAATTTCATATTTTGCTCAATTGAAATAGATACACTAAGATAAGCATTGCTGCCCATTTTTAAGGATTATGACTCTACGAAAAACTAACCTCTCATGAACATGATCCAAACATAGAGAATATTACCTAATCCACTACAAAACAAAGGCACATTAGAGACACGTTTTTTGCGGCGATTTAGTGAATTGGCGCGAAAAGTTCATTTTGATTGATTTTTTGCGGCGGTTCACAAAACCATCGTAAAATCTGACCAACCTCTGTAAAAATGGCACACTTTTAGCGACGATTTTGATAATGGACTACCACTAAAAGTGGGACACTTTTTGCGGCATGAAAGGCAAGAATAGGCGCGTGGGATAAGTTGCCGCCTTAAAATTTCTTCAATTTTCCTTTAGTTATAGGTGGCGGTTTTCTTGCACTGCCGCTTATGAGGAGTAGTATATTTTATTTATTTTATTTGCAAATGAATCTAAGATGCGTTTTATTGAAACTTTCATATATATGTGAAGTATAAAATATATTTTTATTTTTCTATTGTACTCTAGGCAGCAGTTAACATGTAATTAATTCTTGTTTTTTAAAATTTTTTTTGTTGGCTCTTTGTCAAGTATAAAATTTAATTTTTTTAATATTTTTCACTAAACTTTCAATAGTTTTTTTGCAAAAAACTTGCACTTATGTTTAGGATTAAAGAAAATATTTATAGTAAACCACCTATAAACTAAAATTAAAAATATCAAGATACTTTAATATTATTTTGACTTGAAATATAATACATATAACAATATAAATATTATGCGATTATGGTTATAATGAATTTTCAATTGAACTGTTGAGTTTAAAGCCAAATTAATTATCTTTTAAATATTCGTTCAAATTTATATATATTTTCTATAATTATAATTTTACTAACCTATATATCGTCTTCATCCAATCTCAATAATTATTTTAAGTACGATTTCTCTTAACTCTTACACAATTTTTCTCCAAATACAATCTTATATAGATTATATCTTCTTATCAATCCAAACAAGCGGTAAAAGAACATAAGTAGCACCCCAACCTAATATAATAATCATCACATATAACTTTTTACCTTCGAGTATAAAACTAGTTATATCAATTTTTAATAAAATAATCTTTTGATAAAATAGATTATTTTATTATTATCTGAATACAATGTGAACTTAGAATATTGTAAAATTTTTCTAAGCTTTCTCATTCTTTTCCTTTCTTCCTTCATGATAATCAAACATGATTATATTAAAACGTTTGTCTCATTTCATTTCTTTTCCTTCTAATGTCCTCAAACCAAACACATCTTAGGCACTATACTACAAGGTATACAAATGATATTTGGAACAAAATAAAAATGATTAATTTTATTTATAAATACAACTTATTGGATTTTTTACCTTGTGTTGGTCCCTTGTTGCCATAGAATACAAATATACAAAATAACCAATTCTGATTTTTAAGTTTGGGCTTTTGATTATGGGCTTGTAACCTGCCAAAGAAGGCCAAGGAATAGGAATAAACTTATCCCTATTACGAATAACATTATTATCCGTAACCAAACAGGCCCACAAAGCCCATCCAGAAACCCTAGCCTCCTATCACTTATAAAAGTGTGTATATATGTATATAGATACATATCGATAGTACAAAAAGGTCGGTTGTCGTGCACGAAACCCTAGCTCTGTACTTTTTTAGCAAAAGTATATATAAAAAAATGTATATCGTATTTTGTGAAGCGTATATTACTGTTTGGTGTTTTTGTAATTTTGTTTCCTTTTTTTTAATGATTTTTAAAGTGAGTTTTTGAGAGTGTATATGTGTGTATGTATGTGTTGCATTTACAGAAGATAGTGTAAAAAGTATCATCGTTATCATCATCACTGCGGTGCCATCTCTCTTGTGACAAAAAGTTGATAGCAATGAGCAGCGGCGCTAACGGCTCGTTGTACCGGCATCACAAGAATGACGTAGAGGCCGGAGCGTCAAGTCACTACGACTATGATGACGATGAGGATAATGGCAGTCCCTTCAATATTGTTCATACCAAGAGCGCTCTTGTAATACCCGAGCCCGGAATATGAAACTTTCTTGTTTATCTTTCTGAAAATTATATTTTCTTAAATTCTTTGAGATTTAATTGTTGTTTCTTTATTATAGCAAAGTGCATTGCATTTCGAGAGCGATAGTTAGAGAGTGGTTTCTAGTCCTCAGCAAATAGTGAAAACTAGTATTTAGTGTTTTAATTTTAGTGTTTTAGATTGTTGTTAGCTAGAATTAAAATTGCATTAGTTATTTTAGCTTTAAAATGCATAAAATAAGCTAAATTGACCAACTTAAGTTAGTTTGACCAAAGCTTGACCAATTGACCAAGGCTTGTCATCTTTTATAAGCTATATTAGCAAGGAAAAAAAGAAAACAAAGCTGAAAAATAGAAAAGGAGCAGGCCGAAACCAAGAGAGAAAAAAAAACATTTTCAAATCTTCAAAACTTCAAATCTTCGGGTGAGCTTGCACAGGGTCGTTTCCGAGGCATCCAGCGTGGTTTTCCTTGCGACTAGGAGCGTCTAAGGTGAAGGAAGCACGTTATTTGCGCATTTGAATGTTATATGTATCAACTTTAAATTTTTGGGTTTTATCCGTAGTTTGTTATTTTAATCATTTTGATGCTTAAAGAATGTTCCTTGACAATTGTAGAACATGTATTTGTAGCTTTTTAGCATTTTCTGCGGTTGAATATCGAAATTGCAATTTAAATTGATAATTGAATAGTAAATTATGAATAGTAAAACCTCGTTTCGATGAAGTTGCTCCGTTATGCGTTCTGTTGATGTGAAAAGATGCTAGATATGCTAGAATGCCTAAATGCATGATTTGTTTGGATTGTGTAAAAGTAGTAGCGTTTGGAAAGTCGGGGTCGTTTTGTAATTTTGTTTGTTTTCTTAATGTTATGCCTATAGAATGCTTAATATTGCTTGATATGCTTGTTAGAGTTGATTCTGATTGAAATGTTTATCAACTGTTGCTATTGCGTACGAGAGTAACCTACTTTGTTATTCTCCCATGTGTGGTTCTATTGCTTGATTGCTCGATTGTTGCATTGTATATTGTATTGCATTCATAGAGTCAGGGGCGGTGTGATGGGCCTCTCTGGGTAGCCTCGGGTTGCCAGTGTTGGTTGCTTTAGCTCCGTGACCTATTCCCTTTCTCGCTTGGGTTGCCTCCCAGGGAGATTTGGGTCGTAGAATTGATGGATACTTCCGGAGTATTCCAAACTGAAGTTATATGGTGGTTTGGGCCGGCGCGTCGTCATCGAATTCGTGATTGAAAATTGCTCGTGGAAAGTGAATCGTATCCTTTGAATGAGTGTTTATAGTTTTAATGCTTGTCTTGTTTATTGCTGGCTTTGTCTGTATCTCTATATGATAATTGAATGAATTGCTTGACTATTTGCATTGCATTCTCCTCTCATCTCCGTCCTTGAGACCAATAACCCTCGCTGAGCAATAGTTTTTTTGCTCATTCCTTTCTATACTATATTTTACAAGAGTAGTTGAAGCGGATCCTATTGAGGTAATTGAGGAGGAGGAGCAAGTGAAGGTGTTTCCTTGATAGCACTTCTTTGCTTAGCTGGTGGTTGGTTGCCAGACTTTTGTGCGGGCCATGCTTGATGTGTTTAATGCTTGGTTGACACTTCATTTTGAGGCTTGTAGCCTTGTATGTAGTTTCTATTTTGAGGCCTCTATGGTCTTATGTTGTAAAGTTGAAAGAATGTGAAGATATAAAGAAATACTCATATGACTAGTAAAGAATTGCATGCTAATGGTTAACTGTTTAGTGGCACGAATACTTGTGTAGTATGCATGACATTTTTGGTTTGCAAAGTTGTTAATGAGAAGATGTATATTTTCTAAAAGAAAATTGTCTTGATTCAAATGTTTATTATGGTTTTCGCAAGTATTATGTTGAATGTAGGGTTTTCGGATCATCCACGGTACAGAGGAGACTCCGTCCGTGTGTCGGGTCCGGGCTTCGCCTTTTGTGGGGTCGGGTCGGGGCGTGACATCTTTAGGTGGTATCAGAGCATGATAGTATTGCATGAGCTGGGATATGTTTCTCGGTCTGTGGGGTAAATGTAACGCCCCGATCCCTCACGAGACCGGAGGCTCTAATAACCAAGCTATTCTCAACCCAATCCCAACCCAGTCTCAAAATTTTAGGGAAAAATGGACAGAGTTTCCCCTGTACTATGGACATTCTGAAAACCTGTAAACTCTCAAATAAGGTAACTACAAGGTAAACAAACTTTTCATGGCTAAATATGTAAAGATTCAAGGCCATCCGAGCCTTGAAGCAAACAACAATTTCAAAACCACACAAGCATGCAAGTAACTTGTTTATAATATAGTCTAATAACCATGCCATTCTAGGATAACATTAAAACATACTTAGAGATAAAACATTCTACACTAAGCCATTCACCCCCAAGCATGCAAAGCAACTAGAAATAGAAATATAAGTTATTACAAGCCATAGAATTACCACTGCTACTACATTATCAGACTTCCAGCTTACATATTACTCAAATATATACATGAGCTTTAAGGCCCCAAAATAGATTATACATAGAACAACAAATTCTTCACATAGCAACCAGAAAACACATCCACCTCAGACAAATATCACACAGCAGCTAAGGCAACTCCACCAAATGTGCCACCTGAAACATGTTAGTGAGGTATGAGCAACCACTGTTGCCCAGTGAGGAATAAAGTCCCGGGGCGTGCAATGCAACAGGTAATACAGTTAAACGACAATAACAATTAGACAATATTATAAACAAGTTACTTGCATGCTTGTGTGGTTTTGGAACTGTTGTTTGCTTCAAGGCTCGGATGGCCTTGAATCTTTAAATATTTAGCCATGAAAAGTTTGTTTACCTTGTAGTTACCTTATTTGAGAGTTTACAGGTTTTCAGAATGTCCATAGTACAGGGGAAACTCTGTCCATTTTTCCCTAAAATTTTGAGACTGGGTTGGGATTGGGTTGAGAATAGCTTGGTTATTAGAGCCTCCGGTCTCGTGAGGGATCGGGGCGTTACAGGTGGTATCAGAGCTTAGTTAGCTCTAAGCCGGGACAGGGTCCTCGGCCTGTCGGGTAGTAACCCTTGCGTGTGCGCTTGATTAAGTGTGTGTCTTAAAAGTGTATGCCTGCATGTTTGATTGTGTGTCTTGTATTGAATGTGTGCACCTATGTGATATAATTATGTGTTACGTGCTAAATGTGTGCTAAGTGAAGCAAAGTGGCTAGTTATGCATCAAATTGACTTCGTGAATTATTAAATGCTTGAACTGTTGCTTGTAATGTGTGTATTTGAATGTCTTTGATTGAGTTGTGTTATGCTTGACTTGATTATCGTGCTTGAATGACTTTGATGATTACACTGTTTCACAAACTCTTTCATTAACATGTTTGCGTAATAGTTTAAAGAATGATTATACATATGCAATTGTTTGGCATGCATACATAGCCGTCGAATGGTAAGAAAAACTCCTTCCTCCCCTGAAGAGAGGTGATTAGTGGCAGGCCTTCCAAATTATGTTGATTAGCAGAAATGAGAGGCAATTAATCAGCCTTTATTTGGGAATTGGTGGATATAGTTGGAGCTCAGTTATTGGGATTCTTCTAAGGCCTTCTTCAGTGCTTAGCGGTCATAAATGAGTAGCTTCTTTTGGGGGTGAATGGCTTAGTGTAGAATGTTTTATCTCTAAGTATGTTTTAATGTTATCCTAGAATGGCATGGTTATTAGACTATATTATAAACAAGTTACTTGCATGCTTGTGTGGTTTTGGAACTGTTGTTTGCTTCAAGGCTCGGATGGCCTTGAATCTTTAAATATTTAGCCATGAAAAGTTTGTTTACCTTGTAGTTACCTTATTTGAGAGTTTACAGGTTTTCAGAATGTCCATAGTACAGAGGAAACTCTGTCCGTTTTTCCCTAAAATTTTGAGACTGGGTTGGGATTGGGTTGAGAATAGCTTGGTTATTAGAGCCTCCAGTCTCGTGAGGGATCGGGGCGTTACAGTAAAGGTCTAAAATGCTAAAGTGTTAATGTATGATTGTTAAGTGAAAAGTGTTATAGTATGACTACGTGAACTTGGGTTCTTATGTGCTTAAGTGAATTAGTTTGGCATGTCAATCTTGTGTTATGTGAATTGTGTGATAGGATATTTGATTGTTATTGACTTGAGTGTTATCTAATCTTATGTGCTATATTTCTGTCTATAAACTACTTTTAAATGTTGCCAGCTATTGTGAGTTGTTACTATGCCGCAACGACGTAGTACTCAAGGTCAAGGGGCAGATGAAGAGGCAGCAGAACAGGGTCAACAACCGTTACCTGAACAGTTTATGGCTACCATGACCACTACAGTTGACCGGATTACTCAGGTACTGCATGAGCAGAGGCAAGACAGGAATAATAATCCCCAGGGAAATCAAGCTAATCCTGGTGGACAGGGGCCTAGGGCTGAGAATAATCAGTTGGAGAAATTCCTGAGGCACGAGCCGGGTAAGTTCTTTGGAGAGCCGGATGACGAGGCAGCTGAGAGATGGCTTAACCATGTTGAGAAAATTTATGCCACTTTGAGGTACACTGATGAGGCAAGAATAGCTTATGCAACATTTTTGTTTGAGGGTGACGCAGAACAGTGGTGGAATACTATCAGGTTGAGGTGGGATTGTGAGGATGTTCCGCATTTGTAGGATGATTTCATGAGTGAGTTTCATGACAAGTATATTCCCGAGATGGCTAGGGAAAGGCGGGAAGATGAATTTGTGGCCCTGAAGCAGGGAAACATGACTGTTGCACAGTATGAGGCTAGGTTTGTCAGCCTGTCGAGGTATATGCCTGAGCTGGTGCGGCCAGCTAGGAGGATGATTCATAGGTTTGTTCGTGGGCTGAGAATGGATATACAGCTGCATTTGACTGGACAGACTTACACTACTTTTCCCGAGGCATTCCAAGCAGCCTCGAAGTTTGAGAAACGGAAGGCAGAGATGATAGCTGAGAGTAGCCAGCCGAGTAAGAAACAGTACTTGGGCCAGAGCAGCCAGAGTCAGCAGAGGCAGTATCAGACTTTTGTTCAGGCTCCTCAGCAACGTCCGTATCAGCCTCAGTATCAGATTCAGGGGAGGCCAGCTATGACTAGACCCCAGCAGGGAGGTACAGTTCCTACCACTGCCAGAGCCCCCGCACCTACGGGAAACACTGTTGTAAGACAAAATCAGCAGTGTAACTTTTGTAATCGATCGGGGCACGTTGAGGCTAATTGCTGGAGAAAGAGTGGGTTTATGCACCGGTTGTGGGAGTGATGAGCATAGGGTGAAAGATTGCCCTAAGTATAAGAATGTTTAGGGCCGTACTGGAGGCCAAGGTGTGCAGAATAGGGCTGCAGGTGCAGGTCCAACACAGAGGATACAGGCTAGGGTCTTTGCACTGGATGTGAAGGAGCTACCCGATACTACAGCAATAGTGGAAGGTACCTTTCTTCTTAATACTCAGTCAGTTAAAGTTTTGATTGATTCCGGAGCTACACATTCGTTTATAACTCCTGCATGTGCACGATCTGTGAATGTTTGCATTGATAAACTGCCACATGAAGTTGAAGTTAGTACGCCTTTGGGTGCGAAATTTGTTACTGAGTCTATTTGCAAATCTTGTGATATATGCATTGAGAACCGTAAATTTCCTGCTGATTTAATTATACTGCCCTTCCGTGACTTTGAAATCATTTTAGGAATGGACTGGTTGGGGAAATACTATGCTCAGTTGGATTGTAGAACAAAAATTGTTTATCTTCAGATTCCTGACCTACCGGTACTAGAGATTGTTGGGAACTGCAGGGCTGCCCGAATACCTCTTTTATCATCAATGAAGGCTTCTAAGTTGTTGAATAAAGGTTGTGAAGCTTACTTAGCTTATCTGATCAATCAACCTACTGATAAGTTGAATTTGAATGAGGTTCCAATTGTTAAAGACTTCCCTAGTGTATTTCCCGAGGAATTACCAGGTTTACCACTGGATAGGGAGATTGAATTTGTGATTGATCTTATGCCAGGCACTGCGCCAATTTCTAGGAGTCCTTATAGAATGGCATCGGCTAAACTTCAAGAATTGAAAATTCAGCTTCAGAACTTGCTTGAGAAAGGGTTTATACAACCTAGTTCTTCACCGTGGGGTGCGCCTGTGTTGTTTGTGAGAATGAAAGACGGCACGCTTCGGTTATGTATTGATTACAGGGGACTTAATCAAGTCACGATTAAGAACAAATACCCCTTGCCGTTGATTGAAGAATTGTTTGACCAGTTGCAGGGTGCGAGTGTTTACTCTAAATTTGACTTAAGGCAGGGTTACTATCAACTCAGGATTCGGAGTGACGATATACCTAAGATGGCATTCAGGACTAGATATGGCCACTATGAATTTGTTGTGTTACCGTTTGGATTGACGAATGCACCAGCCGCATTTATGGACTTAATGCAGAGGGTTTTTCGACCTTATCTTGATCAATTTGTCGTAATCTTTATTGACGACATTTTAGTATACTCTAAGAATGAGGTTGAACATGAACAACATTTGAAAATTGTGCTCCAGACTTTGCAAGAAGACAAGCTTTTTTCTAAATTCAGCAAGTGTGAATTTTGGTTGAATCAAATATCTTTTCTAGGCCATATCATTTCGGATCAAGGAATTTTAGTAGACCCAGCTAAGATTGAAGTTGTTTCGTCTTGGAAGAGACCTGAAACGGTGTCAGAGATTCGGAGTTTTCTGGGGTTGGTAGGTTACTATCGGAGGTTTGTTAAAGACTTTTCCAAAATTTCTGGACCTTTAAGCCAGTTGACTCGAAAGAAAGTTACTTACAACTGGGATGCTAAGTGTGAATCCAGTTTCCAAGAACTGAAGAAGAGACTAACTACAGCTCCTATACTAGCTTTACCTGAGGGTACAGAAAACTTTGTTGTCTACAGTGATGCATCTAAAGAAGGTTTGGGCTATGTTTTAATGCAGAGTGGTAAGGTGATTGCCTATGCTTCTAGGAAGTTGAAACCATATGAAGTCAATTACCCTACACATGATCTGGAGTTAGCTGTAGTTGTGATTGCTTTAAAGAAGTGGCGTCATTACTTGTGGGGTAGCAGATTTGAAATTTTTACTGACCACAAGAGTCTTAAATATTTGTTTTCACAAAAAGATTTGAATATGAGGCAGCGAAGATGGCTAGAGCTATTAAGTGGTTACAATTGTTCTATAAACTATGTGCTAGGTAAGGCAAATGTTGTTGCGGATGCTTTGAGCCGAAAGGCTACTGTTGCAAGTTTAATTATCAAGGATTGGGAGACTTTGGAGGAAATTTGTTCATGGAAGCCAGAAGCTACTGAGGTAGGGATTCGATTTGCTAGCTTGCAAATTCAGTCGTGATTGCTAACGCAAATCAGAGAGGCTCAGAAGACTGATCCTCACATCTTGAAAATCCAAGAAAAAGCAAAAGGGGGAGAGTAGGAGTTTAAATTACATGCAGATGGTATCTTCAGATTCAGGGATAGAGTGTGTGTTCCTGGTGATCCGACTTTGAAGAATGAGATTCTGTCCGGGGCACATAATTCAAGATATACGATTCACCCGGGCAGTACTAAAATGTATAGAGATTTGAAACAACACTTCTTGTGGAACAATATGAAGAGGGAGATTGCTGGGTATGTATCTAGGTGTTTAACTTGTTAGAGGGTTAAGGTTGAGCATCAGAGGCCAGCCGGGCTTCTACAACCGTTGTCGATTCCGCAATGGAAGTGGGTGCATATAACAATGGACCTTGTGACCGATCTTCCTAGATCTCCGAGAGGATATGATTCTGTTTGGGTTGTTGTGGACCGATTGACTAAGGTTTCACATTTTATTTCCGTGAACAAACAGGATAGCCTTGATAAACTAGCTGAGCTTTATGTTGCTAATATTGTGAGACTTCATGGTGTGCCACAGAGTATAGTGTCAGATAGAGATCCCAGATTTAGATCTCATTTTTGGCAGAAGTTGCAAGAGGCCATGGGAACTAAATTGAGCTTCAGTACTGCATACCATCCACAAATTGATGGCCAGTCTGAGAGAACTATCAGGATCTTGGAAGACATGCTTCAGGCATGTGTGTTAGACTTTGGGAAGAATTGGGAGAAGTTTTTGCCTTTAGCGAAGTTCGCCTACAATAATAGTTATCAATCTACTATAGGTATGGCTCCCTATGAGGCGTTGTACGGTCATAAATGCAGATCCCCATTGTATTGGGAAGAGGTTGGAGAAATGAGAACAGTTGATCCGACTGTGTTACCTGAGATGATTAAGATGGTAGATAATGTTCACCTTATTCGTCAGCGTATGCTTACAGCTCAGAGTTGTCAGAAGAGTTATGCGAATAAACACCATCGGGATCTTGAGTTTGCTTTGGGAGATTGGGTGTTTCTTAAGATTTCTCCTCGAAAGGGATTGATTCGGCATGGTAAGAGCGGAAAACTTAGTCCCAAGTATGTGGGTCCGTATGAGATCACCGAAAAGGTGGGTCCTTTAGCTTATCGGTTAGCTTTACCTCCGAGCTTGTCAAGACTGCACGATGTGTTTCATGTGTCAATGTTGAGGAAATACCATCCAGATCCTTCACATGTACTTGAACCAGAGCCTTTGCATATTGAGGAAAAGTTAACTTATGAAGAGAAACCGATTCGAATTGTGGATCGGAAAGTTTAGGAACTTCGCAGGAAGAATATTCTGTTGGTAAAAGTTCTATGGAATCATCATGGGTTTGAGGAAGCAACTTGGGAAAGAGAGGACCAGGTTCGGAGTCAGTATCCGGAGTTGTTTGTCGACCAGGTAAGAATTGCGTGGACACAATTGTTTTAAAGGGGAGAGGGTGTAATACCCTAGCCCGGAATGTGAAACTTTCTTGTTTATCTTTCTGAAAATTATATTTTCTTAAATTCTTTGAGATTTAATTGTTGCTTCTTTATTGTCGCAAAGTGCATTACATTTCGAGAGCGATAGTTAGAGAGTGTTTTCTAGTCCTCAGCAAATAGTGAAAACTAGTATTTAGTGTTTTAATTTTAGTGTTTTAGATTGTTGTTAGCTAGAATTAAAATTGCATTAGTTATTTTAGCTTTAAAATGCATAAAATAAGCTAAATTGACCAACTTAAGTTAGTTTGACCAAAGCTTGACCAATTGACCAAGGCTTGTCATCTTTTATTAAGCAAATAACAAAGAAAAAAATAAAACAAAGCTGAAAAATAGAAAAGGAGCAGGCCAAAACCAAGAGAGAAAAAAAAACATTTTCAAATCTTCAAAACTTCAAATCTTCGCGTGAGCTTGCACGGGGTTGTTTCCGAGGCATCCAGCGTGGTTTTCCTTGCGACTAGGAACGTCTAAGGTGAGGGAGGCACGTTATTTGCGCATTTGAATGTTATATGTATCAACTTTAAATTTTTGAGTTTTATCCGCAGTTTGTTATTTTAATCGTTTTTATGCTTAAAGAATGTTCCTTGACAATTGTAGAACATGTATTTGTAGCTTTTTAGCATTTTCTGCTGTTGAATATCGAAATTGCAATTTAAATTGATAATTGAATAGTAAAACCTCGTTTCGATGAAGTTGCTCCGTTATGCATTCTGTTGATGTGAAAAGATGCTAGATATGCTAGAATGCCTAAATGCATGATTTGTTTGGATTGTGTAATGGGAAAACGAGGAAAAATTCCTTGGTACAAGTCAGGGTCGTTTAGGTCAAGTTTAGCGTTTCCTCGTTTTGCGTGATGGCATTGTCTCGGGAGGCCATGGAAGCACTTTTGGTGTGGTTATGGCGTTGGTTGGGTATTTGGCTAGGATAGTTGTAGTTCAAACGAGCAAAGGGAGAAATCGGGGCTTTGCGTGAATTCTAGGGTAAAGTAGCGTTTCGGGGTCTTTAGATGTGTCTTATGGTGACATAGGAGGATTGGTGAAGTCGGTTTCCAAAACTCGTGACTTGTTTGAAAGTAGTAGCGTTTGGAAAGTCGGGGTCGATTTGTAATTTTGTTTGTTTTCTTAATGTTATGCCCATAGAATGCTTAATATTGCTTGATATGCTTGTTAGAGTTGATTCTGATTGAAATGTTTATCAATTGTTGCTATTGCGTGTGAGAGTAACCTACTTTGTTATTCTCCCACGTGTGGTTCTATTGCTTGATTGCTCGATTGTTGCATTGTATATTGTATTGCATTCATAGAGTCAGGGGCGGTGTGATGGGCCTCTATGGGTAGCCTCGGGTTGCCAGTGTTGGTTGCTCTAGCTCCGTGACCTATTCCCTTTCTCGCTTGGGTTGCCTCCCAGGGAGATTTGGGTCGTAGAATTGATGGATACTTCCGGAGTATTCCAAACTGAAGTTATAAGGTGGTTTGGGTCGGCGCGTCGTCATCGAATTCGTGACTGAAAGTTGCTCGTGGAAAGTGAATCGTATCCTTTGAATGAGTGTTTATAGTTTTAATGCTTGTCTTGTTTATTGTTGGCTTTGTTTGTATCTCTATATGATAATTGAATGAATTACTTGACTATTTGCATTGCATTCTCCTCTCATCTCCGTCCTTGAGACCAATAACCCTCGCTGAGCAATAGTTTTTTTGCTCATTCCTTTCTATACTATATTTTACAAGAGTAGTTGAAGCGGATCCTATTGAGGTAATTGAGGAGGAGGTGCAAGTGGAGGTGTTTCCTTGATAGCACTTCTTTGCTTAGTTGGTGGTTGGTTGCCAGACTTTTGTGCGGGCCATGCTTGATGTGTTTAATGCTTGGTTGACGCTTCATTTTGAGGCTTGTAGCCTTGTATGTAGTTTCTATTTTAAGGCCTCTATGGTCTTATGTTGTAAAGTTGAAAGAATGTGAAGATGTAAAGAAATACTCATATGACTAGTAAAGAATTGCATGCTAATGGTTAACTGTTTAGTGGCACGAATACTTGTGTAGTATGCATGACATTTTTGGTTTGCAAAGTTGTTAATGAGAAGATGTATATTTTCTAAAAGAAAGTTGTCTTGATTCAAATGTTTATTATAGTTTTCGCAAGTATTATGTTGAATGTAGGGTTTTCGGATCGTCCACGGTATAGAGGAGACTCCGTCCATGTGTCGGGTCCGGGCTTGGCCTTTTGAGGTCGGGTCGGGGCGTGACAGCTCCTATCGACCGCCTCAAAAGATGACGAGTAAGTTGTTTTATTATTATTATTATTTTTTTCTCTCCTTAATATTTTACTTCTAAAACTATTTTTGGTTGTATATTTTTTATTATTTTTTTGAAATTTTTGGGGCAATATGTGAATGGGAGAGTAGAAAGTGGTTTAATGTGTTAGTTTTTATTTTTATTTTTTATTATGAGTGATGATTATTTTAGTACTTTAAAATTTTGATGATGAGAATGAATTTTTAGGAAATTTTGGTTATTACTTTGCTATTAATTGATTTATTTTTTAGGGAGTAAAAGTAAGCTTGTGTATATCTGGAATTGTATCATTATAGAATATTAAGCCGAAGAAAATCGCAATGCGAAGTTTAATTAAATTTTATGTGCAATTGTAGCTGAATTTGTTTTACGCGTTGTCTTACCCCTTTAATGTCTTTCGTTTTGTCTGGCTTTGTGCTTCAGTAGGATTTGCAAAAAAGAGAATGTTATACACTATGTTTTTACATATTCGTTGGGCCATTACAGGGTTACAAGGGAGGGCTTATAAAATGGGTTATGGAAATCTTGATCTGATGTGCTTGACGGAGTGGCTCTGCTTGGGCTTGTTTTGTGCCTGCTATGCCATTTAATTTGGTTACAAGTATTTTGTATTTTGATTTAGAAGTAATTCTTCGTTCTGCCATTTAAACTGGTTATGAGTATTTTGTATTTTGATTTTGTAGTAATTTTCTTTGAATGATGCTTAATACATATGGAGAAGACTTCATAGAAACTGTTTATATTATGTCTCCATTGAATAATTAATCAACCATCAATCTTATGTTTTGGTCATTTGGTTGTATGGAATATAGTCTAGTGCCATCCCCACTTCTTTATTATCGTTGTTCATGCCCTAAAGAATTGAAGAATAATATAACTCAATCCCAAAGGTGAATAAACTAGTGAGAGAAAAAACTTCGGCAGGTTGTGAGCTTTGTTTATTGGGGTGTAAAATTGCATTTGGATTGGTGGATTTGCGTTTGAGAGGGCATTTTAAGTTTCAAACCCCTTGCATTTGAATTCCATGAACTGAGAATCCTTAAATTGAACAACAAGAGGATTTGGTCAAGGATTTCCAATTCATATACTTTAGATGACATAGAAGATAGTTAAGAATGGGGATGGATTTCGAATGACACCTATTTACTGAGTATTTGAACTCTTTAAAAAATACTAATGAAATTAGTGACATATTTGGTAGAGGATATAATCAAATTAGTTTTTCAACTATGACTGATTTGATCCTTGATATTGAAAGCAATGTTATCTCAAGTCCTTCAATCCAAATGCAACCCTAGAGTTGTTTTATATCTCAAGTCCTTCAATCCAAAAAACTTGTCAGAGGGAAAGCTTCTAAACTATTGGATAGGTGTACGTGGCTGGTAATAAATATTATTCGTACTCAAACTTATAGGTATTGAGTTCGATATTCTGATATATGATACAACTTTTCGCATCTTTTGGCAGACTGCACAAGCAAAAAAGTATTTCTGCATACTAATGTCCTATTCACTTTTATCTTGCTCGAGTACTGCCTTCATCCCTGAACTAATTGTATTCATTCTTCTTTAGCAAGTTGTACTTGTGCTTAATGCTTCGCGTCGATTTCAATATAGTTTGGATCTAAAGAAAGAAGGAAGTGAGTTATAGCAAATATCAGAAAGCATGCACAAGTTGTTCGGGTAATTTCATTTCTCATCCTTAGTGCACTTATGTAATTCCGATTTCTTTATCAAAGTTTTACCACATGAACCTTAATCAGGCGGCCATTCTTTTCAAAGCTTCTATACTAGGAGATAGTGGTATGCCATTTTCTCTTCTCTTTCTCTTTTTTTTTCCAATATCGTAAAGTTGATTCTCAAGGTTTACTGGACATTGTAGAACTTTTCCACATAATTAATGATATATTACTGGCATCATTTGTTTGTCTGCATGGTTCTTCTACATTTAGTTTGTGAGGTTAAGCTATTTTGGCTCTTTTCATATGCATAAAGCCCTTTTGATACCAAGAGGAGGAAACTATAATATAAAAGTTATCTAATTGTTGCGGCTTGATTGAAGTTATTTCTTTTCAATTATCCTAGGATTTTCATTTTTTTTCTGAAGAAACTGGATAGGAAAATGCAGACATATATGGAATTTTAGATTCATATGGACATGTTTTAATTTTTATAACACATTTGTGCATTTACAAAATTTTGGACTCTGCAACTGTATTTTGTTAGAAGTTCTTCTTCTAGTCTCTAGGTGTGCTTCTAAATTTCATAACTTTTCTCGCTTTTCCCTTCCCCCTTTCTGAACAAAAAAAAAATATTTTTCCCTTTTATGGTATTTTTCTGTATTCCAACTACTAATTTTTTGCCTTACGGAGCCATGGCTTGCTATTACCCTCTATTCGTGCTACTTATCATATGGCTTTCTATTATTGGCAACTTTGGTTTACAGATCAAGAAAGCATTAAGGGAGTGAAGGTGGAGGTTACTCATCGTGGGAACATGTGTAAGAAATACCGCATCTTTGGTTTAACATCTCAAGCCACTCGAGAGCTAACATATGTGTTGTATTTCATTTGTTGTCAATAATAGTCAGTTAATTTGATTAGTTTAGTCACGATACAATTAATCGAGCACAACATGTGATCATATGATATATAGATCATTGCAATGGGAGATTATAAGAGTTCAGGATGCGATGACATGAATGTCATAGGCTCTTCAGATGTCTATATGCTCGGGTGCAACCAGTCTATCCAATATAATTGGAATACAAATTGAATGTATAGAGATGCAAGGCTGTTTATGCTGTTTGATACTCTTCATTGTTGTTTGTATGTGTTCGTTTCCCTTTTGAAGAGGGAGGTACAATGATATTTGTATGCATATAGTCATTAGGATATTTCGTTCGTTGTATGTGTTGGTTTCCCTTTTGAAGAGGGAGGTACAATGATATTTGTATACATATGGTCATTAGGATATTTCGTTCATTACAATGATATTTGTATGGGATGGGATTATATGAACTTTATGATTTCTTCAGATGTCGATATGCTTCTAGTGTGCCAATGGATCTATTTTACAATGGAATAAAAATACAACTGAATGTATAGATAATACTGTTTATGTTTTCTGATACTCTTCATTGTTGCTAGTACATGTTAGTTTCCCTATTGATGAAAGAGGTACAATGGAATCTATGGTGGTGTATTTCCAGGAGACCTATGGTTTTGTGATCCACCACACACAACTGCCTTGTTTGCAAGTCGGAAATCAAGGGAGACTAAATTATTTACCAGTGGAGGTTGGCATTTTTGTCACTTTTGTCTCAGATATGCACTTTACTTTGCTATTTTCTATGCTTATGATGCCTTGTTTGATGAACTAGGTTTTGAGGGCCAACAGTATTCAAAGAGGTTGAACGAGAGGTAGATCACTGCTCAACTGAAGGTGACGTGCCAGTGTCCCCAGGAAGGGGAATATGATATTCTTCAGGTTGGTGTCTATGTTGCTATTGCATTGAGTTGTAATTTGCTTCGTATTCTTTTGTACTGCTGTATCAAGTAAAAAACCCCTTTAGTGACCTAGGAGAGAATACTTGGATAGATAATAGAGACAGATGAAAGTGGATAAGTTATTGAGGTTGTTGATAAAAGAGGTGGTTGCATTGAAGATACAGCTTCCTCCCTGATGTTTATTTTCACTGGCAAGTTGCGATGTTAATTTATGACTAAAATGCTGTAGTCTTTAGCAGAATTATAGAGTTGGGTTTGCATAAACATGCTTGCAGTGAACTATCCTCTTTGAGCTTCCCAAAGTCAATTTTTCTTGAGTGTATGGTACATAATTAATTTGGTATTTTTATTAACCTTCTCTATGTTAATAACAAGGGGAATGAACAAGGGCTTGTTTGGAACAGGTTTTAAAAACAGTTTTTTTATTTTTTAGTTTTTAAAAACTAAAAAAATTGTTTGGATGAGTGGTTTTGAGAAATTGTTTTCAAAATTCTATTCTCAAAAATCAAAAAAGCAAAACACATAAAAGTTGTTTTCTGTAGTTTTTGTTTCCAAAACAACCAAAAACACAGAGAAGTCAATTTCATTAATGGCAATTTTGTAAATAAATCAAACTTTAATACCAAACTTGAAAAACAACTCAAACAAATATCTCTCACCAATTTCTCTCTCTTCTTTCTTCAGACAACGCTCTTCCACTCCTTCAGATAACGATACTCTTCTTGTTCTTCCTTTTTTTTTTTTTTCTCGAAGAGCATATTTGATCTATTAGCAAAAAAAAAAAAAAATCAGATATTGATCTTCATAGATCCTTAAAGCAGATCCACACGAAAACGTTGGTTTTTTCTAACTTCTTTTTGCATTATGTTTTTTGCGACTATTGTTTAATCTTCTGGGTATTAATTTTTGAATTTTGGGAAAACTGAGTTGTTGACGAGTATATATCTATTTATATTCTGATATGGTGAAATGCATATTTTATTTACTTCTTAATTTTTTTGTGAGATTTAGGTATTGTGATTTGTGAATGTTAGGAAAGCTAACCCGTTGGCGATGTTGAAGAATGCACAAGTGTTATTTCTAGAGAGAATTTCTGATAGAGTTAATTCTGCTTCACTTCAGAAGGTATAAATTGCGAGATCCAACGAGGAAATAAGTAAACATATAGTACATAAACCCATTATTCTGCTGTGAAATATCGTCGTACAATATGATAACAAAAGTTGTTTCTCTTCCTTGCTTTTCTTTGCAAGTCCTATTTGGTCGGTTAACAGTCTGAAAATTGAGGTGTTGTGCCTTTTCTCAACAAAAATCAGCTAGAAAAGTTATTGAGATATGTGTTTATTTGTAATCTCTCTTATCCTTATCTTAACTTCAAGTCTGTTGTACCAAAGCTGTATTTATACACCAGCTCTATGTGAATGCAAGATAAGCTTCTTCAATATCGTGCATACCTTTTCTCTATATGGTATACAGAGCTTACCACCTCTAACGAGAAAAATGATCCCTACATATTTTTTTTCCCCAGCTCCGCTGCTATTTTTTTTTGACGATTGTTCAAAGTCTAATGGCTATTGTATTGCCAACACTCTCATCTTCTCAATCCTCACCTGATCATCCCTCATCCCTCACATCCCAACCCTCCTCTAACACTCCTCAACCTCTGATTGCAATCAATATTAATAAGTTCATGATGGATTGCTTGCTAGATCGTGAACATTTCCATCAGATACAAAAGCCACATTTTCCTTGGGAATTCTACATATACCGTCAACTTCATAAGCGAATTCCAAAAGCAGAAGTACGCCATTCTTGAATTCTTTTGGCTTTTGTTCAAAAATGCCTCTTCTCACTTCTTTCTTTGTTGCAGAGATCAAGCTTTGGCTTTGCTCATAGATTGCATCTATTCGCTGACTACAACATCCTTGTCTCTAATTATTTAGCACATGGGACACTTCAAGTTAGCATATATAATTTCCATGAGCCTTAGACTATAGTATAACAATCCTACCTTATTCTTATTCTTCCCAATTGCAATTTGAAGGATGCCATTAATTCTAATGTGGTAACTGATGGGTCCATGGAAGAAGTTTTACACTATAGAAATGCTCCGTATGCTGGAAACTCTGCATGATGCTGTGATTATCCATGGTGATTTCAAACTTGATAATCTGCTTATTTGATATGCTAGGTAATCGAGTTCATGCCATAGTGCACAAGGGTCTGTGATTTTCTGATAGCCTATATGCGCTTTGTACAAATTGATACAACTGTAGGACGTGAATGTGTTATTTTATGTCTGTTTACTTAAGTAATAGGAAGAAACCTTTTTGTAAGATCTGCCCGAGACTATCTATATACATTTTTCTTGTTGACTGGGGGAGAGGAATAGACCTTAGTCTCTTCCTTGACCAAACAAAATTCATGGGAGACTGTCAAACTTCTGGCTTTCGTTGCATTGAAATGCAAGAGAAAAGGCCATGGACATTTTAGTTCATATGTTGTTTTATCAGTGTATTGTTATCTCTGTTGTTGTAGGAGTTAGTGTTCCTTTATTTTTTCACCACTTAATTGTCATCCCTTTGTTCCTTTAGGTGACCCTTATAACTCTGCCTGTGTATATGCAGCCGGTCCCAAGCTCGAAAAAAGGAGGAGGGCAAGGGTCTAAGCCATAGGGTGTTCACCAGAGATAGTTGAAGATGGGATGAAGCAGGAGGAGGATCAACCTTACCTTCCGTGGATTATTCCCATCCAATGCTGCCAGATTGAAAGTAAAACACCATCTATATCAATGAAGCATTGAAGTTGTTTACAAATGAACTACAACTTTGGGTTTGATGTTGTGCCTGAATTTTAGCTTTAGAGTGATTGTAGTTTTCGTGAAAAAAATACCAATTGAAGCGGAGGGTTTCTTTTGAATAAACTACAACTTTGGGGTTGATGTTGTGGCTGAAATGTAACTCAAAAGAAACCGGATTAGACTCATTATTTGCATCATCAAGAATTTGAATAATCTGCAATATAGCTTTGGCTTCGGAATGTTATATGAGATACACACTATTGTATTATATAAGATTTCTATTTATGAAATTATTTAGAATGTTCTGTTAAAAGACTTTTTATTAGCTCATGTTCAATCTCACATTAAGTGGAGTAGAAGATTATTTGTTTTACTTTAATATTGAAAACTCTATAATATTATCTATATCTATGAATTAATATTGCAAACTCTGTAATATTATCTAAATTTAGGAATATAGTTTATTAATTTATTATATATGAGTAAAAAATATGTATTTTCATTGTTGACATCTAAACAAATTTTTTATTTTTTTTGTTCTTAAAACTATTTTCTAGAGCACATATGCCAAACGAATTTTCTATTTTTTTGTTTTGAAAATTGGTTTTGGAAACAATTTTACTCAAACAAATTTTCTGTTTTTTGTTCTTAAAAAAAGTTTTTCAAAACTATTCTTAAAAATTGTTCTACAAAACAAAAAAATAAAAACACTTCCAAACAGGCCCCAAACTTTTGAGTAGTTTTGAATTTCTCAGTGTGCCTTGAAGCAATGGTAACACATTTTTTCTCATCACAGACGATAGAACATAATGCTTATGCTGATGACCCCTATGCCACGGAGTTTGGTATCAAAATTAGCGAGAAGTTGGCACAAGTAGAAGATCGCATTCTGCCTGCCCCTTGGGTAATCTTATAGTGAAAATGTTTCTTGCTTACTAATCTTTCTGCTTTAATTAGTTCAATCTAGTTTCATGGTTTAAGCAATTAGTTTGATTGATTTTTGCTTTGGCAGCTAAAGTTCCATGATTCTGGTCGTGAGAATGATTGTCTGCCTCAAGTTGGCCAGTGGAATATGATGAATAAGGTTACTGTTCTGCTGTAGATTTTAACTTGTAGATGTCTTGTGCATGAACCTATAATGTAGTAGTCATCCTCTTTGTTTCTTCTGTGTTTTTTTTTTTTTCTTCCTTTTTCTCAAGGAGTTTTGGGAGAATATATATTGCTGATGTATGTGAAGGCTTTGTCTTTCTCTCTTTGAAGAACTCGATTTCTTCTCTCTTTCAATACTTGTTGTATGCTGTTGTGCCTCTTTGAAATTCGAAGTGTTTATTATGTTGGTACAAGACATTATAGTGATTCACATGCATCACAAGTACCCATCTATATTCTCAGGGCTTCTTTTCCTTTGTGATGTACTAGAAGATAGTTAATTCGCTTATATCATCAGAACAACCCGTCTGTTTCTTGATACCTTTTTATAATCTGTGTGGCTTTCATTGTTCTATACCTGTCTAATGATTGACATAAGTAATGTAGTTCTTTTGTCTCTTTTTGGATACTTTGGTGGCTTGATGCAACCAAGTCATTTGTAATATGTATATGGTTAGCTTGTTGCTTCTTCTTCTGACATTTTGCATGGCTGGAAATTCACTATTATTGATTTTATATAGAAAATGGTAAATGGTGAATAGTAGGCATTTGGATTTGTATAAATCTCTTGCAATGTGCAAGACAGTGTGGCTGTAGCTTTTGTCACGAGCTTGCTCAGATTTGCATTACCTCGGGCATGGTAAAGATTTGGATAGTTTGTTGTCTTTTATAGCCTTGTTGGACTTATTTTATGGGCTTGTTGGGCTTTTGACACTAATATTAAAATTTTTTATTTGTTTAAAGCACTTCAATCATGAACTTGTAAGTTCTCGGCCATACCAAGTCGTCAAAAGAGTACTGAAAGCCAAGTTCTATGATGCCATGGCCAAATTGCAGCCGAAGGAGAAGGAGCTTGACTTGCTGTTTGTTATTTTGCCTAACAACGATGGCTGTCTTTATGGTATTGAATGTGCAATCTCTGTTAATTTTGCCTCCGTAAGTTGAATTACTTGTTTGATTTAGGTTATTTTTTTACTATTTCTGCTTTCCTGATATTGGTTTTTGGTTGGTGGGTGATCTGAAGCGGATTTGTGAGACAGATCTTGTCATTGTCTCCCAATGTTGTTTGACAAAGCACGTCTTTAGGATGAGCAAACAATATCTTGCAGATGTGGTGTTGAAGATAAATGTGAAAGTTGGTGTAATACCCGAGCCCGGAATGTGGAATTTTCTTGTTTATCTTTCAGAAAATTATATTTTCTTAAATTCTTTGAGATTTAATTGTTACTTCTTTATTGTCGCAAAGTGCATTGCATATCGAGAGCGATAGTTAGAGAGTGGTTTCTAGTCCTTAGCAAATAGTGAAAACTAGTATTTAGTGTTTTAATTTTAGTGTTTTAGTGGTTGTTAGCTAGAATGAAAATTGCATTAGTTATTTTAGCTTTAAAATGCATAAAATAAGCTAAAATTGACCAACTTAAGTTAGTTGACCAAAGGCTTGACCAATTGACCAAAGCTTGTCATCTTTTATTAAGCAAATAACAAAGAAAAAAATAAAACAAAGCTGAAAAAAAAACATAGAGAAGGCCTAAACCTTCAAGAGAAAAAAAAAACATTTTCAAATCTTCAAAACTTCAAATCTTCGCGTGAGCTTGCACGGGGTCGTTTCTGAGGCATCCAACGTGGTTTTCCTTGCGACTAGGAGCATCTAAGGTGAGGGAAGTACGTTATTTGTGCATTTGAATGTTATATATATCAACTTTAAATTTTTGGGTTTTATCCGTAGTTTGTTATTTTAATCGCTTTGATGCTTAAAGAATGTTCCTTGACAATTGTAGAACATGTATTTGTAGCTTTTTAGCATTTTCTGCGGTTGAATATCGAAATTGCAATTTAAATTGATAATTGAATAGTAAATTATGAATAGTAAAACCTCGTTTCGATGAAGTTGCTCCGTTATGCGTTCTGTTGATGTGAAAAGATGCTAGATATGCTAGAATGCCTAAATGCATGATTTGTTTGGATTGTGTAATGGAAAAACGAGGAAAAATGCCTTGGTACAAGTCGGGGTCGTTTAGGTCGAGTTTAGCGTTTTCTCGTTTTGCGTGATGGCATTGTCCCGGGAGGCCATGGAAGCACTTTTGGTGTGGTTATGGAGTTGGTTGGGTGTTTGGTTAGGATAGTTGTAGTTCAAACGAGCAAAGGGAGAAATCGGGACTTAGCGTGAATTCTAGGGTAAAGTAGGGTTTCGGGGTCTTTAGACGTGCCTTATGGTGACCTAGGAGGATTGGTGAAGTCGATTTCCAAAACTCGTGGTTCGTTTGAAAGTAGTAGCATTTGGAAAGTTGGAGTCATTTTGAGATTTTGTTTGTTTTCTTAATGTTATGTCTATAAAATGTTTAATATTGCTTGTTATGCTTGTTAGAGTTGATTCTGAATGAAATGTTTATCAATTGTTGCTATTGCGTGCGAGAGTAACCTACTTTGTTATTCTCCCACGTGTGGCTTTATTGCTCGATTGCTCGATTGTTGCATTGTATATTGTATTGCATTCATAGAGTCAGGGGCGGTGTGATGGGCCTCTCTGGGTAGCCACGGGTTGCCAGTGTTGGTTGCTCTAGCTCCATGTTCTATTCCCTTTCTCGCTTGGGTTGCCTCCCAGAGAGATTTGGGTCGTAGAACTGATGGATACTTCCAGGGTATTCCAAACTGAAGTTATAAGGTGGTTTGGGCCGGCGCGTCATCATCGAATTCGTGATTGAAAGTTGCTCGTGGAAAGTGAATCGTATCCTTTGAATGAGTGTTTATAGTTTTAATGCTTGTCTTGTTTTATTGTTGGCTTTGTTTGTATCTCTATATGATAATTGAATGAATTGCTTGACTATTTGCATTGCATTCTCCTCTCATCTCCGTCCTTGAGACCAATAACCCTCGCTGAGCAATAGTTTTTGTTCATTCCTTTCTATACTATATTTTACAGGAGTAGTTGAAGCGGATCCTATTGAAGTAATTGAGGAGGAGGAGCAAGTGGAGGTGTTTCCTTGATAGCACTTTCTTTGCTTAGCTGGTGGTTGGTTGCCAGTCTTTTGTGCGGGCCATGTTTGATGTATATACTGCTTGGTTGACGCTTCATTTTGAGGCTTGTAGCCTTGTATGTAGTTTCTATTTTGAGGCCTCTATGGTCTTATGTTGTAAAAGTTGAAAGAATGTGAAGTTGTAAAGATATACTCTTATGACTAGTAAAGAATTGCATACTAATGGTTTAACTGTTTAGTGGCATAAATACTTGTGTAGTATGCATGGCATTTTGGTTTGCAAAGTTGGTTAATGAGAAGATGTATGTTTTTAATAGAAAGTTGGCTTCTTTCAAATGTTTATTATGGTTTTCTCGAGTATTATATTGAATGTTGGGTTTTCGGATCGTCCACGGTACAGAGGAGACTCCGTCCGTGTGTCGGGTCCGGGCTTGGCCTTTTGCGGGGTTGGGTCGGGGCGTGACAGTTGGGGGAAGGAACACCGTGCTTGTTGATGCCCTATCTAGGCGCATACCCTTAGTGATGTACCTACTATCATTTTTAGGGCTGATAGGGACTGTTACTGGTGGCATGATCAAGTATGGGCTCTTCCTTGCCACACTATAAATTTTGTACTTGAATGTTTTCCGATGTATCTTTGTTGCAAATTACTGTCTCCCATATGTTTGAGCATTCTTGATAGCAATAGTGCTTTGGTTCAGGGAACTAATTTCTTTCCGTAGAGCAGCTGGATAGAAGTCACAGCGGATTATTTTCTATAGGTGCGCTCTATAAAGATTAAAGACTATTTTTGCCTGTCCCTCCTTTTCCAATCCTATCCATCTTATTAAGATTTCTTTCTTTGCAGATATGGTGTCAGTGAAGGGCAATTCTACCAAGTACTACTTTATGAACTTGACGCAATCCGCAAGGTAAGATGGCTTCCTTCCTTTCTTCCTCCCTCTCTTTCTCTATTGCCACTTTATTTCCTTCTTCTTCCTCCTCCTTACACGCTAAAAACAAAATTAAGCATTGGGAAGTAAATATACAATTGGTGGTGTCTCAGGCATGTGCATCTTTGGAACCGAACTATCAGCCCCCAGTTATATTTGTTGTTGTTCAGAAACGTCATCACACTAGGCTTTTTGCTAACAACCATTAAGATTGGAATGCATTAGATAGAAGTGGAAATATACTTCCTGGTAAGACATTTCACTTGATTCACTTTGCTGAAATTTTATCTCATGACTCTCTCCTTCAAACAAGTTTCATATATAATTTTTGTATGTGGACTCTAGTCGATTCAAAGATCTGCCACCCCACGGAGTTTGACTTCTACCTTTGTAGCCATGCTGGGATACATGTGGAGTAGCTTCCCCACTTAGTTGACTTGTTTTTTGTGCCGCATAATGATGCAATATTTATTTAGATTTGCTCTTAATTCTTGTAGGGCACTAGCCGACCAGCCAACTACCATGTGCTCTGGGATGAGAACAAGTTTACTGTTGATGGTCTGCAGTCACTCACGAACAACTTTTGCTACACGTAAGTATAATCCTCGGCTGTGGGATTGAGTGAGTTTGACTTCTACCTTTGTAACCATGCGGGGTACAAGTGGAGTAGCTTCCCCACTCAGTTGACTTGTTTTTTGTGCCGCATAATGATGCAATATTTATTTAGATTTGCTCTTAATTCTTGTAGGGCACTAGCCGACCAGCCCACTACCATGTGCTCTGGGATGAGATCAAGTTTATTGCTGATGGTCTGCAGTCACTCACGAACAACTTTTGCTACACGTAAGTATAATCGTCGGCTATGGGATTGAGTTGTTAAATTCTGCTTGTAGTGTGTATAATTTTATTATTTTCCGTGCTAACCTCTCACAGAAATGCAAGATGCACTCGCTAAGTCTCTCATTGGTATGTTTTCTCTGGTTTCCCGTTGTCTGGTTTTGATATGAAACTTTCAACTTTTCACTTGTCTCTTTTCATATGAAACTTTTAACTTTTAACTTGTTTATTTTCTAATACTTGTCTGTGTCTCCATTGGCAGTGCCTCCTGCATACTACGCTCATCTGGCTGCTTTTCGAGCTCGCTTCTATATGGAGCCAGAGAATGTGAAGAGGGTGATGTTTTCTTGTTAGGTGGCAAGATCTGTGATATGATGCTAGCACCAGATTTCAAAACTATGCAATATTTTCATATGAAAACCTGAATTATTACTACTACTAGTACTACTAAAACTAAAGTCTTGTATTATTTAGTCGTACCTGGATGACTCTTTTCATCGTTGTGCTTAAAGCAAGCACAAATTGACATGTAAGGCCATCCCTTGTGGTAACCTTGCACGTTTGATTTGGAGACTTGACAATATTTATTTCTTTTGTTTTGGTGTGTGTTTTTGCAACCATGTGTGGTGATTTGAACAAGTTTATAAAACTTTTTACTGGTAATGCCTCATTGTTCCTATAACATGTTTTGATCAATTGCAGTAGCTAAATAACTGGAAGCAATGTGTGAGAATTACTTGGCGATACTAAAAGTAAGTTGGACTAAATTTCTTTATTCTTGGAAGTTTGATAATGTTTTTATTGCGGGTTGTATTCCTTGTCTATTCTTAGCATAAATCTTTATGACGAGGGGTGCTCGAGCTGAGGTGAATTACCCACGCCGAGTTGAGACGGGCTAATTAGAGCCGAGCCCAGCGCATTCAGCTAAATGCCTAACCTGGATGCTGACCCGACCCCGGAAAACCCCGACCTCAGTGCCAGTTGTTTCGATGGGACATAAAGCATTGATGGGACATAAAGCTGTATAGCATTAAATGCTGTCAGACCCGAATTTAGTATAAATAGAGCTCCACCCCCTTCATTTCAGAGGTAACTTGTCATTAAATGCTCTCAGCTACCTTGCCAGCTTGGACATACTAATCATTCACACGCCCGAGGGGAAAATCCGGGTCCTCACCCCGCCTTTTCCTTCCTTTTTCTTGTGTAGATTCAGTTGCCGACCTGAAAATTCAGCTCGGAAGCCAACCTGAAAGTTCAGCTTGACAAAGCGTAGCCGTACAGCCTCAGCTGCGAAGATTTCTGACCTCGACAGTTTGGCGCCGTCTGTGAGAACCGAGTTCTTTCTATCACTCTTCTCACCACTCATTGAGAAACCATCATGGTACAAACTAGAAGCCACAGTGCACCGGTAGAGGACTAACCCAACCTGGACGAGGACCTCGAAACCACACAGGTGCCAAGCCAAGATCAAACCCAAGCCGACGTTGGAACGAGCCAACATATACACTTAGCCTCAGAAACCAACCCCTCTACGGATGGAGACCTCAACTCCAGCCTGACGCCGGAGATGAGGATGATGCTTAAGATGTTCCAGGAGCTAAATGAGCAGGTAGCCCGGCTAGCTGCGGAACCCCCAGTTCCACAAGCAACTACATCGTGGCCCCTGCGCCCACAGTTCCGCATTTCGGCCCCGGGGCGAACCCGAGCACAAGACGGAGAAGGATTCCTGGAGCCGGAGGCGAGACCCGTGGAGGGGAGAGGAAAGAGGGCGGCCCACGCCGACCCCGAGAAGGCCAAGACCGCGGTTGCCATAGCCAAGGTCATTAACCAGCTCGGCGTGAGCCCACTCTTGCCCGAAGTACTGGCAACGCCATTGCCCACCGGCAACCGGATGCCCAACCTGGTAATCTATAATGGGGACGGAGACCCAGCCAGCCACCTGCTGAACTTCGACCACCATATGACTCTGCATGATATGACCGACCTCATGAAGATGAAAACATTCCCAACCACCTTGGTTGGCAATACCTTGGACTAGTTCCAAAAACTTCGTCCCGGCTCTATTGCAAGTTTTTATCAGCTGGCTGAGGCTTTCTTGTCCCGCTTCGCTGGAAGCCGACGTGCAACGCGTCACACCTCGTCATTGCTATCGGTGAAATAGCACAAAGGAGAGAGTCTGAGGGCTTACAACGCCCGATTCAATGAATAAACCCTCAGGATCCCCAACCTGGAAGATTACATGGCACTAATGGCTTACCAAAGTGGGCTTAGGTCGGGACCCCTTACCTCTTCCTTGGCCATCGACCCCGTGGATACCGTAGCTGAGCTGATGGTACGGGCAGAAGGGTACATACACTCGGAGAAAATCCATCAAGCCAAGAGGGATGATGATAAGGAGAAGGAAGCCGGAAAAAATGGAGAAACCTCACGAGCCCAACCTTGGAGTAAGATCCAAAACGATCGAGGAAAGCAACCTCAGCAACCCAAGCAAAACCCCCGATTTACTATGTTCACTCCACTTAACACCTCAAGGGAGCAGATCTTAATGGAGATCCAGCACCAGAACCACCTACCTCCAGCACCGAGAATGAAAGGCCGACCTGAAAAGCGCAATAGAACCAAGTATTACCGCTACCACATGGATTACGGCCATACCACCGAGGAGTGCAAAGACTTGAAATAGGAGATCGCCTCCGGAGGTACGTAGATAATTAGCCGACCTGCAGCCAAGATCAGAGGGACAGGGAGAGAAGTCCAACCAGACGCCAAGTCGGGGGTGGACGTCTAGCTGTGATCGAGACCATCGCCAGAGGATTGGCGTCGGGTGGAAAGACCTCGGCTGGCAGGAAGGGTTATGTTCGAGCCGGAAGAGAGTATGGGCCAGCCCGGGGTTCGGTTCCGGAGTTGGAGGAGCTCATTTTTTCCTCAGAAGATTTGGAAGGTGTGATATTGCCCCATGACAACCCACTGGTGATCAGCGCCGAAATAGCCAACTTCACCGTGAAGAGGTTGATGGTAGACACCAGGAGCTCGGCAGAAGTCCTATTCTTGAAGGCGTTTGAGCAAATGGGATTGAACAGAAGCCGGCTTAGACCATTGAGGGGCACCTTGGCTGGATTCACCGGGCATGCCCACCGAGCCGAAGGGGTCATCAACCTTCCGTTGAAGTTGGAAGACGGAGATAAGCGGGTTTCAATGCAAGCCAACTTCATTGTGATGGATTGCAACTCCACTTACAACGGTATTTTAGGTCGGATGGCACTCAACCATTTCAGGGCCGTCCCTTCTACCTATTACCAGGCCCTAAAATTCCTCACCTTGGCCGGCACAGCCATCATCCGCGGAGCCCAGCTCTCAGCCTGGGAGTGTTATGAAAATTCCCTCTGACCCAAATATCAGGTTGGCTAAGGACCAGATTTTCCCGAAGAGAAGAGGGATGCTAAGAGAGGAAGCCCAGCTGAAAACCTTCAAGAGGTGGAACTCTTCGATGAAACAAAGAAAGCAAAGATCGGAAGTGAACACTCTGATGACCTCAAGAAAGGTATAAGCCAATTTCTTCTGAAAAATGAACACATATTTGCATGGTCTGCCTCTGACATGACAGGTATTGACCCGGGAGTGATTGAGCATCACTTGAATGCTGACCCAAATCACTATCCGGTGAAGCAGAAGCGCAGGCACTTCCATTATGATAAGCAACAAATCATAGCAGAAGAGGTGGACAAATTGGTAGACGCCGGCCACATAAAGAAAATCCAGTACCCAACCTAGTTATCCAACGTGGTCCTAGTGACTAAGTCCTCAAGTGGATGGAGACTGTGTATTGACTTCACCGACATCAACAAAGCCTGCCGCAAGGACTGCTTTCCCCTACCTCGGATTGATCAGATGGTGGATGCCACCTCCGGATTCGAGCTACTCTCTTTCATAGACGCCTTCAAAGGCTATAACCAGATTAAGATGGCACCCAGAGACAAAGAGAAGACTGCCTTTACCACCGATAAAGGTTTTTACTACTATGAGGTCATGTCTTTTGGCCTCAAGAATTCTGGAGCTACCTACACTCGAATGGTGAACAAGGTTTTCAAAAATCAGATTGGCCGAAATATGGAGATCTATGTAGATGACATGTTGATCAAGAGTAGAAGGGCGGAAGACCATGAAGCCGACCTGGCTGAAGCCTTCGCCGTAATGGAGTACTTTGGGATAAAGCTGAACCCGAAAAAATGCGCATTTGGCGTCAAGGCAGGAAAGTTTCTGGGCTTCATGGTCACAGCCCGTGAGATAGAAGCCAACCCGGAGAAGGTTCAGGCGATACTCGACCTGGCACCACCGACCTGCATGAAAGACGTCCAAGTGTTAGCAGGCAAGGTCGCGGCGCTGAGCAGATTCATGTCCAAGTCGGCGGACAAATGTGCTCCCCTGTTCAAGATATTGAGGAATCCAAAGAACTTTGAATGGACTAGGGAATGCCAGAACGCCTTCCAAGAGCTGAAAAGGTATTTAGCTTCGTCACCCCTGCTATCCCGACCTGAGGTGGGGGAGGTGCTGGTACTATACCTAGCATGCTCGGGGACAGCAGTGGCAGCAGCACTAGTTCGAGAAGAAGGGAAGGAACAGAAGCCGGTCTATTATGTCAGCAAAACCCTACAAGGGGCTGAGGTGAGGTACTCTTCCTTGGAAAAACTCGCCCTCAAGCTCATCACAGCGGCAAGAAAGTTGAAGCCATACTTTGACGCTCATCCGATTAAGGTCATGACGGATGCCCCACTCAAGTCCATCATGCACAAACTGGAGGCGTCGGGCAGGCTGCTGAAATAGGCAGTTGAGCTGAGTCAATTCGACATCACTTACTAGCCCAGAATAACCATCAAAGCCCAAGCCATCGCGAAATTTGTGGTAGAATGCACTAGCCGAGCCGAGCATGACCCGGAGGACGTGTGGAAGGTCCATGTGGATGGGGCCTCAGGGAAGTCTGGTAGCAGAGCTGGGGTGGTCATCCTCGACCAGACTCGGCATGAGCACCAATATTCCCTCAAGTTCACCTTTCCGGCATCCAACAATGAAGCGGAGTATGAAGCGGTGATCGCGGGGCTGAAAATTGCAGCTTAGCTCGAGGCACAGACAATCGACCTGAGCACCGACTCTCAATTGGTTTCTAGTCAGATATCGGAGTTCGAAGCCAATGACAGTACTATGCTGGCCTACCTCAACAGAGTCAAGGATTTGACCTCAAGGCTCAAAAGGTTCACGATACAGCAAATTCTGAGAGAAGAGAATATAAAGGCTAATGCCCTGTCCAGGTTGGCCTTGGGCGAGAGCCGACCTACCCTGGTCTAAGTGGAAGAAGTATCCGAACCAAGTATTCAGTTGGGGGTGCCAGTCGTAGCCGAGCTCAATCTAAGTCCAGATTGGACCAAACCAATTGTGGACTACTTGGAGGGGGGTATGACCCCAGAGGATGAAAAAGCAGCTCGAAAACTCATGAAACAGGACTCAAGGTTTGTCATAATTGCCGGGCAACTCTATAAGAGAGCCTACACTTGGCCTCTCTTAAAATGTGTTGGACCCGAGGAGGGAAACTATGTACTCCAGGAGATCCATGAAGGGGTATGTGGAAACCACTTGGGAGGCAAAGCTCTGGCTCGAAAGACATTGAGGCAAGGCTATTTCTGGCCAACCTTAGAACAAGATGCCAAAGAGTATGTAAAAAATTGCGACACTTGCCAAAGGTTTGCCAACGTACAAAGGAAGCCTGCGGTAGACCTCACGGTGATGATAAGCCCATGACCATTTTATCAGTGGGGTCTAGATATCATTGGCCCATTGCCAACCAGTGTTGGCCAAAAGAAGCACGCCTTCGTAGTAGAACACTATTTCACCAAATGGCCTGAGGCTGAAGGTGTTGCTAGAATAACAGAAAAGGCAGCTTGGGATTTTGTGTGGAAAAATATCATTTGCCAGTTCGGGGTGCCAAAGGTCATCATTACTGACCACGGCAAGCAATTCGACAGTGCATACTTTCAAGGCAAATGTGCTGAGATTGTGATCGACCTTAGATTCTCGTCTATTGCTCATCCTCAAAGTAATGACCAAGTTGAAAGGACTAACCAAATCATTTTACAGGGCCTAAAAACCAAGCTGGAGGAAGCAGAGGGCCAGTGGGCATCGATTTTTCCCGAGGTGTTGTAGGCTCAGCGGACCACTACCAGCTCGGCAACGAGAGAATCACCCTTTGAGCTGACCTTCGGTACTCAAGCGGTGGTGCCAGTGGAGATCGGGTCTCCGACCAGTAGAACCCTCCACCATGATCTAGAAATAAACGGAGCACGGATCCGTGAAGAGCTCGACCTCGCCAAAGAGCTCCGAGCTAAAGCTCAAATTAGAATGCTGGCCAGCAAAGCTGCCATGCAAAGAGCCTTTGCCAAATAGGTCAAGCCTAAGCCTATTAAGGTTGGCGACCTCGTACTCAGAAAGGCCATCTTTTTGCTGCGCTCGGGTAACAAGCTCTCCCCAACCTGGGAGGGACCGTATGAAGTCATGAGAGAAGTCTGACCTAGGACCTTCTATCTCCGTGACAAGAATAGGAAACTATTGAAGAATGCATGGCACTCAGAATACCTGAAGCGGTATTTTGTCTAAAGGCCCTGAGCCAAAATATTTTCTAACGGCCTCGAGCCGAAATATTTTGTAACGGCCCCGAGCCGAAATCTCTTGTTAAGGCCCCGAGCTAAAACATTACTTGTAATCGGCCCCCGAGCCTAAGTACTTCGTACACAAATTCAATACAATGAATTTTGTAAACCAGCGCAATGCCCGACCCAGGCCCAAGTGCCTCAGCTACAAAGCTACTTCCAACTCGGATTAACGCGGTGGCCACGCTTGATCACGAGCTAGCGATCAAGTAAGCCAGCTCGGACCATGTTCCAGCTCGGATATAATCAATAACAATTTGATTAGCTTTGCCAGTTTGGATTAAGGTCCAACTCGGCGTAGTCTGGCTTCAGGTCGGTATATTAGTTTGGGTCTAAACTCGAACTCAACATTCGTCAACATTAGTTTGACCAATTTTAAATCGAACTGACGAGTCTAGATCGGCGACAATTATATAGTTGCCCAGTTAACCAACTCGGATTAGGATGATAATTCATTAAATCGCGTCCAGCTCGGTTTTTCTACTTAAGTTTGAAAGGTCCATTATATTGGCCCGACCCCACTTACTTAAGAAAAATTTATGAAGAGAAAGGTACACAAGTACGAACTCGAATAAAATGCAAAATACTAATTTTATTAGAATTGAAAAACAATTACAAAAGCCCGACCTGGGCAAAATTACAAAGAGCCCAACTTGGGCGAAACTACAAAAGCCCTACTGGGGCTGATTTAAAAAAAAATCTATTCTGGAGGAGCGGCGTTGGTTGTATCAGCCTTGTCCCCGACCCAGTCCATACCTTCTTGGACAAATTTCATCACCTCTTTAGCCTAAGATGTCAGGTCGGCCGGAAGCTCAGGAATCTCCCAGAACTCTGGCGGCGGAGCCTCCAAGATTTCAATATAGTCATTCTTGGTGGCAGGGAAAAAGGTCTTCACTCTCTCCCGAGCTACGACTTGACCCCTGAAGTAGAACTCAAGCTCGGCATACTTGGCCATGGCACCACCTTCCGTGGCCAACCAGTCCACAGTCGCATTGCTTGACTTGAAGGCTTCCACTGCCTTCTCTCCTTCGAGGCCGACCCGGTCCACCAGATCCCAGAGCTTCGTCTCAGTTTCACGTTTCTCCAGTTTGTAGCGCTCGACGTCCTTGGCCGCGGCTTCCCATCGGGACTTCTCCGCATCAAGCTCCTTCTCAGACGGTCGATCTCGGTCGTGTCTGCCTTGCGCCTCTAGGCGGTCTCCTCCCTTAGAGTCTCAAGCTCGGCTCGGGCATCTATGTATCGCTGCTTGAGCTCGACGCAATGAGTCTGGGCCCTGATAAGAAAGCTAAGAGCTGAAAGGATGTGGGACTCGGCCTGTGTATAAGAGAGTAAAGCGATCAGTAGAGCTAAAAAACATAACCATATCAAAAGTCGTATAAGACTCACAGTAACTATGGCTGTCCACAGGTCGATCGAGAGCTGCTCTGCCAGGACCATCGCCAGCTTGGGGTCGCGGGCCATCTTGGTCGCCTCCACGAAGTCCTTGTTGGGAAGGCTCACCTCTGCGGCCTTGCCTTTCCCGGAGTACTCGGCCCGAGGCCGCTTTTTACTCTCATGACGGGACGCTGAGCACTCCGGGATCGCCACTCCCGAGCTCGATCTCTTAGGCAAGGGAGACCCTAACGTCCCCTTGGTAGAGACCTTGGAGCCGACCTCCCGCACTTGGCCGCTGGGCCGCTGCCTCTGACCCTGAGCAGTACCTCCCAAGCCAGACCGAGCTGAAGCCTCGCCGCTGGCCTCGTTCCTCTTTCTCACCTGTGCATACGCAAGTTTTCTCATATCCGCCATACTTGCAAAAGGTAGAGGAAAGAAATGAAAATGAGCCAAAACCCAACCTAAAAAGACTAGCAGACAGGGTAATTGGGACGTCGGACACCGATCCTACAAACTGACCCTCTTCTGAGCTAGACCCCGTGTCCCCTTCAGGCTCGGGAAGCAGGTTGGGATTATCCCTTGAGAGGTCGGGTTCCCTACCAATAGCTTGGAATCTCAGATCCGTTCCCATTTGAGCACACTGTCAATATTTATCAGCATCCCGGGCGCGGGTCTGAGCACCGCGACTTCCTCAAGTTCCTCCTCTGAGAGCTTGGGGTCATCATTGACGGTCTTCCTCAAACTTGGAATCCAGACCAACCTGCAACCAGAGTTCACAGCCGGCTCCACCCAATAATAGTCGTTATGCCAGCCCTTGTTGGAAGAGTGCCACTTGGTGAATATGGAGTTGCCGACCCGAGCTGCGAAGTGGAACCACCTTGGCTGCTTCGGGTTAGGTTTGCACACAAAGAAATGCCTGAACCTGCGCAAGGTCGGCTCCACTTTCTTCTCAAGGAAGAACACATAGAAGGCCACCATCACGGCCCAACCGTTCAGTAACATCTGACCTAGGCTGAGCTCAAAGTAGTTCAAGATATTGACAACAAAACTGGGGAAGGGGAGCTGGATAGCGTCGAATGCAAGGTCATATATGGTAAAGTGGTCGACCGAAGGATAGCAAGCCGATTCATGCTGACCTGGAACCTTCAGCTTGTGATGATGATCCACTGACCAGTTCCTCAGCCTGGCATTAGTCATTTGCATCATGGAATGGCACTTACGCTTGCAACAGGCGAACAACTGCTCAATCCTCTTCCCCCGAGTTGAAGAAGCGCTGGCTGTGGCCGAGCTTTGAGGTCGAACAGCACTAACCGGGACTGCTTCGATTGGCTCGGCGGCAGAAACTCCAGCTAGGTACTCTTGTGGCATCTCGACCCCCTCTAGTTAATTCAGCGGCTCCTCATCTTCCCTATCTTCCAAGTCTCCCAGGTCAGCCAAAGGATCTGCCTCAGCCTCCTTTTGCGCCAGTCTGACCCCGATAACTTGGCAATCATCATCACTCTCCTCGGTCCCAGATTTTCGAGCTGATCCTTGAGACGCACTGGTGCTCTCTCCACCTTGGTCTCTATTCGAGGTAGACTTCGAGCTCAATGAACTCTCATCCCCACCATAGGACCTCACCTCCATTGCCTGAGAATCTTCCGACTCCGACCTCCCCATCCTGTCTACAGGCTAAATATAAATGTACAAGAATGACTAAAGGGAGTCGGGACGTACCTACTACTCTTGGCTGCGGAATGTGACCCGACCTAACTGGCTCCGAGCTGAAAATCCTGAGAAGATTCTTTCCGAGCTAAAAGCGTCTGACCACTCTGGTATCTGACCTGAAACTCTTGAAAGTTAAAAGCGAAGTGTGAAATGAATCTCGGATGTTAAGGCCCTATTTATAGGCACTTCTGAAAATCGCCTCGGGGAGCCCAAACATCGCGTCTTGTCAGAACTGCTAGGTGATGTGTCAGCCATCTGAAGGGCATGCACTGCTGACGTGGCCATCCCTACTCTGCCGGGGTCGGGCACCTCCAGCTCGGGAGCAACTCCCAATTCTAGATCTCACCCCCTCAATCTCGACTTAGAGGGGGCGATTGACGAGGGGTCCACGAGCTGAGGTGAGTTACCTACGCCGAGCTGAGACGGGCTAATCAGAGCCGAGCCCAGCGCATTCAGCTAAATGTCTAACCTGGATGCTGACCCGACCCTGGAAAATCCCGACCTCAGTGCTAGCTGTTCCGATGGGACATAAAGCTGCACCGCATTAAATGCTGTCAGACCCGAATTTAGTATAAATAGAGCTCCACCCCCTTCATTTCAGAGGTATCTCGTCATTAAATGCTCTCAGCTACCTTGCCAGCTCGGACATACTAATCATTCGCACGCTCGAGGGGAAAATCCGGGTTATCACCCCGCACTTTCCTTCATTTTCCTTGTGTAGATTCAGTTGCCGACCTGAAAATTCAGCTGGGAGGCCAACCTGAAAGTTCAGCTTGACAAAGCGTAGCCGTACAACCTCAGCTGCGAAGATTTCCGACCTCGACACTTTACATCAATTCCTAGTATTAATTTTTGTTCTTCTTTATGTCATCTTAGTTTATCTTGATTACTTTAACTCTTAGCATAAATCGTTTAGCTTTCTTTTAATATTCTTTAAGAATAGATCTATTGATGTGCAGCTAAAAATCTTAATTCATTTTGCACTATATGTTATAAGGGTGTAGCTAGTTATTGTATGTCATATGCACTGGATGTAATTTTCTTTTAAACTTAGATCTATTGATGTGCAGCTGAAAATGTGCTAATTAGTTACTTCTCTAAAGAAAAAAGAAAATGTGCTAATTAGTCGGTATTAAAATCAGCTTATGTTTCTTTTGGAAATATCTAGGACTTCTTCTTATTTGAAATTGCTGAAATATTTGATGTAACTATATTCCTTGGTTTTATGTAAGTTTTAAAGCTAATCAGATGCACAAATATTCCTTGGTTTTATGAGGTGTATTATTTTATTTTGACATAATGTGTGCATTTAGTGGTTTAATGTATGTATTTGATGATGATCTAATATATGAAAATGCAGCCTGCCTGTCTCACCTTGTCTTGTTCTTTCTACTTTGGCCTTGGGCGAGAGCCGACCTACCCTGGTCTAAGTGGAAGAAGTATCCGAACCAAGTATTCAGTTGGGGGTGCCAGTCGTAGCCGAGCTCAATCTAAGTCCAGATTGGACCAAACCAATTGTGGACTACTTGGAGGGGGGATGACCCTAGAGGATGAAAAAGCAGCTCGAAAACTCATGAAACAGGACTCAAGGTTTGTCATAATTGCCGGGCAACTCTATAAGAGAGCCTACACTTGGCCTCTCTTAAAATGTGTTAGACCCGAGGGGGGAAACTATGTACTCCAGGAGATCCATGAAGGGGTATGTGGAAACCACTTGGGAGGCAAAGCTCTGGCTCGAAAGACATTGAGACAAGGCTATTTCTGGCCAACCTTAGAACAAGATGCCAAAGAGTATGTAAAAAAGTGCGACACTTGCCAAAGGTTTGCCAACGTACAAAGGAAGCCTGCGGTAGACCTCACGGTGATGATAAGCCCATGACCATTTTATCAATGGGGTCTAGATATCATTGGCCCATTGCCAACCAGTGTTGGCCAAAAGAACCACGCCTTCGTAGTAGTAGACTATTTCACCAAATGGCCTGAGGCTGAAGGTGTTGCTAGAATAACATAAAAGGCAGCTTGGGATTTTGTGTGGAAAAATATCATTTGCCAGTTCGGGGTGCCAAAGGTCATCATTACTGACCACGGCAAGCAATTCGACAGTGCATACTTTCAAGGCAAATGTGCTAAGATTGGGATCGACCTTAGATTCTCGTCTATTGCTCATCCTCAAAGTAATGACCAAGTTGAAAGGACTAACCAAATCATTTTACAAGGCCTAAAAACCAAGCTGGAGGAAGCAGAGGGCCAGTGGGCATCGATTTTTCCCGAGGTGCTGTGGGCTCAGCGGACCACTACCAGCTCGGCAACGGGAGAATCACCCTTTGAGCTGACCTTCGGTACTCAAGCGGTGGTGCCAGTGGAGATCGGGTCTCCGACCAGTAGAACCCTCCACCATGATCTAGAAATAAACAGAGCACGGATCCGTGAAGAGCTCGACCTCGCCAAAGAGCTCCGAGCTAAAGCTCAAATTAGAATGCTGGCCAGCAAAGCTGCCATGCAAAGAGCCTTTGCCAAATAGGTCAAGCCTAAGCCTATTAAGGTTGGCGACCTCGTACTCAGAAAGCCATCTTTTTGCTGCACTCGGGTAACAAGCTCTCCCCAACCTGGGAGGGACCGTATGAAGTCGTGAGAGAAGTCCGACCTAGGACCTTCTACCTCCGTGACAAGAATGGGAAACTATTGAAGAATGCATGGCACTCAGAATACCTGAAGCGGTATTTTGTCTAAAGGCCCTGAGCCAAAATATTTTCTAACGGCCTCGAGCCGAAATATTTTGTAACGGCCCCGAGCCGAAATCTCTTGTTAAGGCCCCGAGCTAAAACATTACTTGTAATCGACCCCCGAGCCTAAGTACTTCGTACACAAATTCAATACAATGAATTTTGTAAACCAGCGCAATGCCCGACCCAGGCCCAAGTGCCTCAGCTACAAAGTTACTTCCAACTCGGATTAACGCGGTGGCCACACTTGATCACGAGCTAGCGATCAAGTAAGCCAGCTCGGACCATGTTCCAGCTCGGATATAATCAATAACAATTTGATTAGCTTTGCCAGTTCGGATTAAGGTCCAACTCGGCGTAGTCTGGCTTCAGGTCGGTATATTAGTTTGGGTCTAAACTCGAACTCAACATTCGTCAACATTAGTTTGACCAATTTTAAATCGAACTGACGAGTCTAGATCGGCGACAATTATATAGTTGCCCAGTTAACCAACTCGGATTAGGATGATAATTCATTAAATCGCGTCCAGCTCGGTTTTTCTACTTAAGTTTGAAAGGTCCATTATATTGGCCCGACCCCACTTACTTAAGAAAAATTTGTGAAGAGAAAGGTACACAAGTACGAACTCGAATAAAATGCAAAATACTAATTTTATTAGAATTGAAAAACAATTACAAAAGCCCGACCTGGGCAAAATTACAAAGAGCCCAACTTGGGCGAAACTACAAAAGCCCTACTGGGGCTGATTTAAAAAAAATCTATTCTGGAGGAACGGCGTTGGTTGTATCAGCCTTGTCCCCGACCCAGTCCATACCTTCTTGGACAAATTTCATCACCTCTTTAGCCTAAGATGTCAGGTCGGCCGGAAGCTCAGGAATCTCCCAGAACTCCGGCGGCGGAGCCTCCAAGATTTCAATATAGTCATTCTTGGTGGTAGGGAAAAAGGTCTTCACTCTCTCCCGAGCTACGACTTGACCCCTGAAGTAGAACTCAAGCTCGGCATACTTGGCCATGGCACCACCTTCCGTGGCCAACCAGTCCACAGTCGCATTGCTTGACTTGAAGGCTTCCACTGCCTTCTCTCCTTCGAGGCCGACCCGGTCCACCAGATCCCAGAGCTTCGTCTCGGTTTCACGTTTCTCCAGTTTGTAGCACTCGACGTCCTTGGCCGCGGCTTCCCATCGGGACTTCTCCGCATCAAGCTCCTTCTCAGACGGTCGATCTCCGTCATGTCTGTCTTGCGCCTCTAGGCGGTCTCCTCCCTTAGAGTCTCAAGCTCGGCTTGGGCATCTATGTATCGCTGCTCGAGCTCGACGCAATGAGTCTAGGCCCTGATAAGAAAGCTAAGAGCTGAAAGGATGTGGGACTCGGCCTATGTATAAGAGAGCAAAACGATCAGCAGAGCTAAAAAACATAACCATATCAAAAGTCGTATAAGACTCACCGTAACTATGGCTGTCCACAGGTCGATCGAGAGCTGCTCTGCCAGGACCATCGCCAGCTTGGGGTCGCGGGCCATCTTGGTCGCCTCCACGAAGTCCTTGTTGGGAGGGCTCACCTCCGCGGCCTTGCCTTTCCCGGAGTACTCGGCCCGAGGCTGCTTTTTACTCTCATGACGGGATGCTGAGCGCTCCGGGATCGCCACTCCCGAGCTCGATCTCTTAGGCAAGGGAGACCCTGACGTCCCCTTGGTAGAGACCTTGGAGCCGACCTCCCGCACTTGGCCGCTGGGCCGCTGCCTCTGACCCTGAGCAGCACCTCCCAAGCCAGACCGAGCTGAAGCCTCGCCGCTGGCCTCGTTCTTCTTTCTCACCTTTGCATGCGCAAGTTTTCTCATATCCGCCATACCTGCAAAAGGTAGAGGAAAGAAATGAAAAAGAGCCAAAAGCCAACCTAAAAAGACTGGCAGACAGGGTAATTGGGACGTCGGACACCGATCCTACAAACTGACCCTCTTCTGAGCTAGACCCCGTGTCCCCTTCAGGCTCGGGAAGCAGGTTGGGATGATCCCTTGAGAGGTCGGGTTCCCTACCAAATAGCTTGGAATCCCAGATCCTTTCCCATTTGAGCACACTGTCAATATTTATCAACATCCCGGGCGCGGGTCTGAGCACCGCGACTTCCTCAAGTTCCTCCTCTGAGAGCTTGGGGTCATCATTGACGGTCTTCCTCAAACTTGGAATCCAGACCAACCTGCAACCAGAGTTCACAGCCGGCTCCACCCAATAATAATCGTTATGCCAACCTTTGTTAGAAGAGTGCCACTTGGTGAATATGGAGTTGCCGACCCGAGCTGCGAAGTGGAACCACCTTGGCTGCTTCGGGTTAGGTTTGCACACAAAGAAATGCCTGAACCTGCGCAAGGTCGGCTCCATTTTCTTCTCAAGGAAGAACACATAGAAGGCCACCATCACGGCCCAACCGTTCAGCGACATCTGACCTAGGCTGAGCTCAAAGTAGTTCAAGATATTGACAACAAAACTGGGGAAGGGGAGCTGGATAGCGTCGAATGCAAGGTCATATATGGTAAAGTGGTCGACCGGAGGATAGCAAGCCGATTCATGCTGACCTGGAACCTTCAGCTTGTGATGATGATCCACTGACCAGTTCCTCAGCCTGGCATTAGTCATTTGCATCGTGGAATGGCACTTACGCTTGCAACAGGCGAACAACTGCTCAATCCTCTTCCCCCGAGTTGAAGAAGCGCTGGCTGTGGCCGAGCTTTGAGGTCGAACAACACTAACTAGGACTGCTTCGATTGGCTCGGCGGCAGAAACTCCAGCTAGGTACTCTTGTGGCATCTCGACCCCCTCTAGTTGATTCATCGGCTCCTCATCTTCCCTATCTTCCAAGTCTCCCAGGTCAGCCAAAGGATCAGCCTCAGCCTCCTTTTGCGCCAGTCTGACCCCGATAACTTGGCAATCATCATCACTCTCCTCGATCCCAGATTTCCGAGCTGATCCTTGAGACGCACTGGTGCTCTCTACACCTTGGTCTCTATTCGAGGTGGACTTCGAGCTCAATGGACTCTCATCCCCACCATAGGACCTCACCTCCATTGCCTGAGAATCTTCTGACTCCGACCTCCCCATCCTGTCTACAGGCTAAATATAAATGTACAAGAATGACTAAAGGGAGTCGGGACGTACCTACTGCTCTTAGCTGCGGAATGTGACCCGACCTAACTGGCTCCGAGCTGAAAATCCTGAGAAGATTCTTTCCGAGCTAAAAGCGTCTGACCACTCTGGTATCTGACCTGAAACTCTTGAAAGTTAAAAGCGAAGTGTGAAATGAATCTCGGATGTCAAGGCCCTATTTATAGGCACTTCTGAAAATCGCCTCGGGGAGCCCAAACGTCGCGTCTTGTCAGAACTGCTAGGTGATGTGTCAGCCATCTGAAGGGCATGCACTGCTGACGTGGCCATCCCTACTCTGCCAGGGTCGGGCACCTTCAGCTCGGGAGCAACTCCCAATTCTAGATCTCACCCCCTCAATCTCGACTTAGAGGGGGCGATTGACGAGGGGTCCACGAGCTGAGGTGAGTTACCTACGCCGAGCTGAGACGGGCTAATCAGAGCCGAGCCCAGCGCATTCAGCTAAATGTCTAACCTGGATGCTGACCCGACCCTGGAAAATCCCGACCTCAGTGCTAGCTGTTCCGATGGGACATAAAGCTGCACCGCATTAAATGCTGTCAGACCCGAATTTAGTATAAATAGAGCTCCACCCCCTTCATTTCAGAGGTATGTCGTCATTAAATGCTCTCAGCTACCTTGCCAGCTCGGACATACTAATCATTCGCACGCTCGAGGGGAAAATCCGGGTTATCACCCCGCACTTTCCTTCATTTTCCTTGTGTAGATTCAGTTGCCGACCTGAAAATTCAGTTCGGAGGCCAACTTGAAAGTTCAGCTTGACAAAGCGTAGCCGTACAACCTCAGCTGCGAAGATTTCCGACCTCGACACTTTACATCAATTCCTAGTATTAATTTTTGTTCTTCTTTATGTCATCTTAGTTTATCTTGATTACTTTAACTCTTAGCATAAATCGTTTAGCTTTCTTTTAATATTCTTTAAGAATAGATCTATTGATGTGCAGCTAAAAATCTTAATTCATTTTGCACTATATGTTATAAGGGTGTAGCTAGTTATTGTATGTCATATGCGCTGGATGTAATTTTCTTTTAAACTTAGATCTATTGATGTGCAGCTGAAAATGTGCTAATTAGTTACTTCTCTAAAGAAAAAAGAAAATGTGCTAATTAGTCGGTATTAAAATCAGCTTATGTTTCTTTTGGAAATATCTAGGACTTCTTCTTATTTGAAATTGCCGAAATATTTGATGTAACTATATTCCTCGGTTTTATGTAAGTTTTAAAGCTAATCAGATGCACAAATATTCCTTGGTTTTATGAGTTGTATTATTTTATTTTGACATAATGTGTGCATTTAGTGGTTTAATGTATGTATTTGATGGTGATCTAATATATGAACACCCCCCCCCCCCCCCCCCCCCCCCCGACGAATTTGGGGTATTTATGTTTTTTCAGTATAAGGTCCTTATTTTACTCAAGTAGGAAACTTACTATATATAGTAGAGATATTATTGGGTTCGAGGCCTAAATTTGTAATACTTTATCTTACTAAAGCCAACTTAAGAGTATTTGCAATGTCATTTTGCTACTTCTTTTGTGTTTTCTTGTACATATCCTAATGACATTTACCTTTAGAGGATTAAAAAAGAAATTGACAATTACTTGCATTTTTATTCGAATTGGTGCGTTTAAAATTTTTTGAAATTTAGTGACGGGCCCACAACTCTCTCTTTCTCCGATTTATATGTACGCACATACTCCAGTGTTTTCCAGTGTTAGTTCTCTCTTTCTCTCTCTTTTACTTTGCCCTTCCCTTTCTCTCAAAAGCCTGTAGGGTTTTGATGTTATTATATATATATATATCATAACCTCAAAACCATAGCCGCACACTTAATTTCACATACCTATGCATATCCGATCTTCAATCTAACCCTACCATCATGCTCGGCATCAAATTCTGACCTTGACCCACCTGTTGCCGTTGAGTTCTGCCACTGCGCGTGTGCCCACGTGCTACCAGCCGCGCGTTAATCTCACGCGCTTCCTCCTACGGTCAGGTAAGGTGTCGGCTGCCACTATTTGCTCGTTTCTCTCTCCTCTTCCCAACCATGCAGGTGTTTGGTTCTGATTTGGCCCTTTTTCGTGACTTTTTTTTTAACAGCAAAGGGTTTTCTTGAAATCATAAAAAAAGAGAGAAAATAATAAGATGGCCAACTACTTTACCCAACAATGAGAACATGTTTACATTTGAAACATGTTGGTAACCTGCTATGTGTGTTTCTTTTTCTTTATTTAAAAAAAGAGAGAATAATAAACGGTTAAGGCTTTTCTTGGTAAGCATCTTGCTTTACAGGTGATCCTTATACATTTTTATTTTCTTAATTTAATGATTTAAAAATTCGAAATTCATATCTGTTGATAATTTTCTCACTTAAATTGTTTGGGATTTTCAATATTTTAACTTTTTTTTTTTTTTTTTTTACAGTAAATGGAAGTGGAGGACAAGTAGGCCTTTGATGTATATTGAGAAATTGATTGAGAATTTTTTGAATTGCGAAATAGAGAATTTAATTGATACTTATTCCTTGGTATAATTGTATTGTTCTAATGCTCATATTGCTCTTTTTTGTAGTTAAATTGACTTTGCATGTGTCTGTTTCGCTGCCTCCTAGAGTTAAGGCATTTGTTGACTATATGGTCCAGATATATGAGAAATGATTGACGATTGCTGTTATTCATTCTACTCTTTCATCTACTTAATTTTTGTTGTTTATTTGCTTCCTATCATCTTTCATTCTGCTCATTTTTAGTTTGTTTCTTTTGAGGCTATACAGTGAGTTTCTGTAGTTATTTGCTATTGTTTAAGCTCTTGGATTTGCTTCATTTGGAATTCTATTATATTTGGATGAGTAAACTTCATTGCTAGATTCTGAACTTATCTATACTTGCTGCAGATTTTAGAGCCATGTCAAATCAGTTTGGGTTATCAGCTCCCAAACCCTTAGACCATGGGCATTCTGGGATTGCTTGCTGAGATTTATGCACCTAGGTGTGAACCTTAGTTTGACATTCAGGTGTTTGTTAGCCTCTTGTGTTATATGGTTGCTTTTCTTATGATAAGCAAGTATGAGATTGTCTGATCTATATTTTTAATTTGCTTGGCTTATAAGTCCTGTCCATGAGCCTAGGTGTGGATCCAAAGGACATGACTCCAACTTCTCAAGGATTGGGTCAGAGAAGTTGGAAGGCATTTAAGGGCGCCACCACCGGTCAGGGATCGAGACACTGGTCTGTTGTTGTATGAGCATGAGGTTGAGAAGGGATGTGCCTTTCGCTTGGCCATCTTGCCATAAAAGTAAGTGCACAACTTGTTTTGCTTCCTGCTTCATTTTGTTGCTGCCACAGTTTTTGTCCTTCTAATTTATGCGCTTCCCTGGACAATTTTGTAAGTTGTGACTTGGGACATGTGACTTTTACATATGCTAGCTATATGCATTTTTCCAAGTCTAGAGATACATTTTATTTGGGCAACTACTAGTAAAGTGCTATTAAATGGTAGCTGGAGTTGCTCACTTAATGTGTTAAAGATGTAGATTCTGGGGGTAATGATTTCTTGCTTGGTGACTTATTTTCAGAGTATATTGTGGTTGCTTCCGTTTAGTTTGCATTATTTATAAAGCACCAAAGATGTTATGCTGCATAAAGTTGGTAACATTTTGGAACTGGTGACCTCAACAAACTTGTTAACTAATTTAATCCAGACTTCTATATTTAAATACTGCACAAAATCTCCAGACTATTACCATAATAGCAGTTTATGGATGAATATTCTCTCTTGCTTTTGTATTTTTAGATGCTCAAGCTATATTTCAAATGTCAATTTTTTTTCAAAACTGAATTGATTTTCTTTTGTTGTTAGTGTAAACTCTGTAATTCGGTAGATTAATTATTATTGTAATTCTTCTATGAACTCAAGTTAGAATGATTCTTTTTGTCCATTTTAGTAAATTGTAAGATTTTATATGTTGCAAAATTGAACAAAAACTGTGAGGTTTGTTCAAAACTGTGAAGGAGTTCTTCCTTTTACAACTTTATTTTTATAAAATATAAGATTTGGTATGCTGATGTTTGAGTTCATATGGATTGAAGCATGGAATTTGATATACTTAGTTTGGTTCCTTGATATGGATCTACTTTGGTTGCTCTTTAATTGATATGTTTGGTTTGTCCTTTTGCATGGTGCTATTGCTTGAGGTTGAATCTTCATTTCCTTTGTTATTGATTTGTTTGTTCATCCTTTATAGAAGATATTCTGTTACAAGAGATGTTTTGCTTTGCTGTCGTGTTGTGCCAAAGTAAATTGAATAAGCTATGACAAGGAAGGCTATATGTTTGTGGCACTTAAATTACAGAAATATGTATTGCGGCCTATAATAATTTTCAGATGCTTAATTAGCCCTTTGTTTTTCATTTTTATATGTGTTATGAGTTTTTGCTATTCTGCCCGTCTATTCTGCTTTAATTCCTCTACTTTTATCAAGGTTTTCTGCCTCCTTTTGTCTTCTACCCCCTGATTTATTGTTGAAATTTTTTGTTGATTTTGTTTGTATATTAAATTGAAGCATGTATTTTATTTTGCCAGATTCGAGTATTTGCAGCTCCCGATAAAATCCACTGGGCACCGGGTATTCCGAACACAAGAAGTGGGAAAATAATGAAAAGGATTTTACGGAAAATTGCCTTCGGGCACTTTGATGAGCTCGGGGACACAAGTACACTTGCAGACCCTAGCGTCGTTGATCAACAGGTATGATTCATGGATGTAGCTGCGTCTTGATTTTTTTTTTTTTTTTTTTTTTGTGGAATGGCCTTCTTAGTTGCTTGTTTAATTTTGTTTGGTCCAACTATGATCTGGTGGATTTTTGTAGGAGCCCTACATAGTTTTGAAGTCTGGCTTAACTTTGTAGGTTATGAAGATGTTTTTTTTCTCTGTTTTAATATTTATTTGTTTAGCACACTTGAAAGTATCTTTATCAATCTATTTTACTTTTTTTTCACATTGAGGTCATATGTCCTTAATCATTTATATGTTACCATACTCTGCTTAATGAACCCTTTTGTGCATACCATCCAATAATAATGCAGTGAGAGAGGCTCTTCACATTTTTAGCTTTCATTCCCTCTCATTGTTGCAGAAATTTTTATTGGGTTCAAGCCCTAAATTTGTAGCCAACTTAAGAATATTTGTAATGTCATTTTGCCTCTTCTTTTTTGTTTTCTCGTACATATCCTAATGACATTTGGTCTTTTGGGGACTAAAGGAAAGAGATTGACAATTACTTGCATTTTTGTTTGAATAGCCCTTATTAGCTTCCCACCCTCGTGCTATAATTTATTTATTTTTTTCCTGTTAAGCGACATATGGATCTTGAATTTTGCTTTCCATTTTCAGTCTTATTTGATTTACAAGTGCGTGATGGACTTTCTATCATGCACTTTGAATATTTCCCTTTTAGGGCATTAAAGGACATCTAATATGTTTTGCCTTTCTAGGTGGCTTTTCAGTGAGAGTTACATCATGTATCAGTCTCCTATAAAACTAGTCTTGTATTCCTTTAATTAAGGGAATATATTTAATGTAGAAGACTTTGGATATGGTATATTCATTGAGTTTCTAGGTTAACGTTAAATATATTGATAGTATTGTATGATGGTATTTAGTTCATTGCCTTTTGTGTTATGACCCTTTAATGTTGGTTAACATATCCGATAGCATATACAATACTCTCTTCTCTGTGTTCACCTTTAGAGCTATTTCAGGAATTTGTTTTGCCTTTGCCTTTTCGTGTTTTGCTATGGAATGAAGCACTGTCTTCCAACTATCAAGAATTTTCTTTGTAAACTATATACAGGAACATGTTTTCAAGAATTGTACATGATTGTTAACAAGCCAAGAAATGTTTGTCATGCTGCTTTCTTATAGGAAAGCAAATAATGTGTTTATAATGGACATCTCTTTATACATTTCTGTACACTCCTGTGCTGCCTATGCATCAAATGATTGCTCCTTTTGGCTAAATGAATATTGTGATTTTCTCTTATCAGATTCTTTGCATGCTCTTTTTATGATGCCTTTGTGTACTTGTATGCTGCCTTACAAAGCAACTCATTTTAGTATGTATCTAATGATTGCTCTAAGTGATTTTTCTTCTGCAATTTCTATTCTGTCTCTTTTTTTTAAACTAATTTATGAATTGTCGCAGCCTGCTTTTCTTGTTGCTGTGATGGCAAGGGAGGATTCCAGCGATCAAGCTAGCGTTGCTGAGAGTAAGCAACAATCGATGTTGTTATTGGAGGTTCTCCCATTGATAGATCGCTACTTGTCAGGTATTTATATCTAACCTGACTTTTTATAGATAGTTATGGAGCTTAGAATTTTGCATGAGATGTATGGTTTTATGTTGACTTGTTCTACTGATTTAATGGTTTACATATGTAATTAATGATAGCTTAATGTATACAAAATGGGGCCTGCGTGCCTCGCCTTATCTTGTACCTTCTAGTTGTACCTTCTATCTCCCTCTTATGTACTTCCCCCCTTGATTTGGGGTTTCTATCATTTTTGTAATGAGATGTAATTTATAGTGATAGGATAGTATAGGGGTTGACATTTGTTCGAAGGCCAGCATTGAAGGGAAGCTTGGAGCAGGTTGATCAGAAGAGGTCGAATAATTCTTATCGGTTTCGGAACAATTGGAAACGTTTTCACTAAACTATGTTTAATTTTGCATGCATTATAGGGTTAAAGCTCCATAACTATTGTAGTATTATTATATATATATTCATCATATATATATTTATTATATATAAGCGACACTATACAGTAGTTGTATATAATGGATATGCATTGATGAATAGACGACTATATATTTGTATGGCCTATGCATTAATAATTTATGGTGCATTCATGATAATAAAATTTGGACAGGCCAAACCTAATAAAATTCAGTCCTTTAAATAGATGCGTTGATATTCTTGTATTTGTTTAGCGTTTAGTGTTTAGGATTTAGTGTTTATGCTTACGTGAATTTATGTGCACTTGTGTGGTCATTATTTGATTTTACGTGGACTTATTTTATTTTACGTTGTCTTATGTACACTTGTGTGGACTTTATTTGGCTTATGTGATTTTACGTGGACATATGTGCACTTTTTTTGGCTTATGTGGACTTATGTTTTGATTTTACGTGGACTTATGTGCACTTTGTGTGGACTTTATTTGGCTTATGTGATTTTACGTGGACATATGTGCACTTGTGTGGACTTTATTTGGCTTATGTGATTTTACGTGGACATATGTGCACTTGTGTGGACTTTATTTGGCTTTATTTGGACTTTGTTTGGGTTTGTTAATTAGCCTTATATTAGTTTTTAGTGAGCCTTATATTAGTTATTAGTTTTTAGTAATTAATTAGTTAGTCTTATTAGATAGTTAGTCTTATGAAGATTAGTTAGTTAATTAGTTAGCCTTATATTAGTTATTAGTTAGACTTATTAGTTAGCTAGCTTTAAGAGAAACCTTTAGCTCTTGCAGAGAGCTTTTGTAGTATTATCTTTTATTGCAGATTGCTTTTGTTGTTGCTCGGATGGGAACAAATGATTTCTGTGGTCAAGTTTGCAATGCAGATAATAAGCAACAATGAGTGGATTATTTACTACTTGCCAGGTATTTATATCTAACCTAACTTATTATAGACTGCTTTTGTTGTTGCTGTGATGAGAACAAAAGGTTTCAGTGGTCAAGCTTGCAATGCTGATATTAAGTAGGAATTAATGGGTTATTTACTCTTTGCCAGGTATTTATATCTAACATGACTTATTATAGTTGGTTATGGAGCTAATAATTTTCGTGAGTTATATGGTTTTATTTCACATGAGATATATTGTGTGTATTTTAGAGTTAGTCATTTTTCGTATACTTTTATACTTTTGCTTTGTTGATAGGGTCTAGTTTTAGGATGAAAGATTGAAGGAAAGCTTGGAGTAGCTTTGCCAAAGACCTCTTACATAACATGTAGTGCAAGGATTGAGGTGAGTATTATTTTCATACATACTTTTAAATTTCTTTTACAATGATATGGTTGTTCAAGGTTTCGAAGAAGAAGATGGAAAGGAGGTTGTGGCAATTCAGTTAAGATCTCCGCTTCTCATAAGTATGATTCGTGGTTGAGTGTAATTTTTTTGTGTATTTTTATATTTTTGCTTTTTACTAACTGGGTATAGTTTTAGGATGAAAGATTGAAAGAAAGATTGGAGTAGCTTCTCTAAGGATGAGGTGAGTATTATTTTTATAAATACTTTTAAGTTTCTTTTACATGGATAGGGTTCAAGGTTTTGAAGATGAAGATGCGAAGGAGGTTGCGGCAAATCAGCAGAGATCTCATCAACTGTCGTCATTATAGAAACAAGTCATTGAGATAAAGTATTGTTGGCATTATTGGGGTTGGGGGTTAGGATTTAGGGGTTAGGAGTTGCGGGTTAGTAAGTTTTAGGATTTAGGATTTTAGGATTTTAGGATTTAGGATTTTAGGATTTTAGGATTTAGGATTTTAGGATTTAGGATTTAGGATATAGGATTTAGGATATAGGATTTAGGATTTATGTGACTTTGTGTGATTTTATGCAACTTCTTTGACTTATGTGACTGATTTTATGTGACTTTGTGACTATTTGACTCTAATTCATTTTATTTGACTTTATTTTGACTTGATTTGATTCTATTTTTTCTTATTTTGGCTTATTTTGAATTATTTAACTAATTTTTTCACGTAGGTTTAACTCCACTTGTGTCAAGGATCAATCCTTGACATTGCCAGTTCTAAGCCCGGAAAAAGGAGGAAGGGACTTGTTTGATTAGTTTATCTCGTGAGCCTTTTTTGTTTTACTTTTTTTTTTTTTGACTTAAACCCTAAACTTAAACCTAAGCATAAACCTTAAACTATAAACCATTTAAAAAATAAATCTCAGACGTCAACTAACAATTTTAAAATAAACCTAAAACTTCAACTGAAAATTTAAATCTTAAACTATGTAAACCAATAACCATTTAATAAATAAAACTAAATTTATAAATCTCATAAACAGAAAACTTGCACCTTAAAACGTACAATTAATCATTAATCTTATACATGAACTAAACTAATAAACTACATAAACCTTAAACATAAACTTCAAACTTACCCTAAACCTTTGAATAAAACTTATTAAACATTAAACGTAAGTCTTGTAAAGCATAATGGTAATCTCTAAAATTAAGCTAAACCTTAAACCTTAAATCTTAAATTAAACTAAATTTAAGCTATATTAAATTAAATATACTTTTAATTTTTTTATATATGAATAAGTTTTATTGTTTTGAAGAATCATGCTAAAAAAATAAACCTAAAATGTCAACTAACAATTTAAAAAGAGTGAATATCACTCTATCCCTTGTGATATATGAAACAATCATGTTATTCTCATGTGTTTACAAAATTATTATAAATTCCTTTATATTTTTAGAAAAACTTTACACTATTTTTTTTTATGATATTTTTATCCGTTTATAATTTATATATATATTTTTTCTTTTCACCTATTTTTTTAATCTTCGTCGTTGGAGCAGTAGTGTGGGAGCAGTAGCATCATTGTTGCTGCTCATTGGGGGTAGCAATGAGTTCTTGCTGCTTCGACCGAGTACAAAGGGGTGGGGGTAGGGGTGAGGGGGAAGATGAAAAGTTTTTATTTTTTATTTTTTTAGTATAAATAAAAAATAGTTAAAAAAAAAGAAAAAAAAGAAAAAAAATATAAATTATAAAAGAGTAAAAATGTCATAGAGGAGGTAGTGTGAGGTTTGTCAAATAATACAGTGAGATTTGTGATAGTTTTGTAAACTCATGAGATAACGTGTTAGTTTCGTATACCACAGGGGTTGGAGTGATATTTACCTATTTAAAAATAACCCTAAAACTTCAACTAACAATTTAAACCTTAAACTATGTAAACTTATAAACCATTTAATAAAACAAATAAATGTGTAAACCTTATAAACCTTAAACTTACACCTTAAATTGTAAACTTAATCATTTTTCTTATAGTGAACAAAACTAATAAACTTATAAATCAAATGAACTACTTAAACCTTAAACATAAACTTCAAACTTAAACCTTCAACTTTTAATTAAAACTTAAAGTAAACATTAATCGTAAACACTGTAACACTTAAACATAAACTTTAAACTTTAGTTTAAACCTTAAACCTTTAAACTAAGCCTAAACTAAACATTCATTCTTAAATTAGACTAAATTAAACCTAATTTAAATTAAATATTAAACTTAAATTAAATTAAACATTAAATTTAAACCTATAAACCATTTAATAAATAAAACTAAACTTATAAATCTCATAAACCTTATACGTACACCTTAAAACATAAACTTAATCATTAAATCTTACACCTAAAGTAAATTATAAACTCCTAAACCTAAACCATAACCTTTAAAATTAATAAACTTATATATATATATTTACATTTAAACTATAAACTTTATACCCTAAACCCAAAACGCTTAATATAAACTTTAAACTTAAGGCTTAAAACACTTAAACTTAAACTTAACCATTTAAACCAAAGCAAACATTAAACCTAAACCTAAATGTAATTAAATATAATAATGATTTAAAAACATTAAACTAAAAAACTTGTTATGAAAATATATCTTCCATAAAATGTAGGACAAGGATGAGGTGATGTGTTATTTTTACATACTTTTACATATTTTATTTATAGATAACTTTTATTGTTTTGAAGATGTGCCAAAATACTTGAAAAACTTTTTCACTTTTTAACACAATCTCTCTAAAATCATTTGTGCCAAATACTACGGGACATGAACCTGAACCATCCTCCATTAAACCTTAGAAGAGAATGTAAATCAGCCTTGTGAATTTATTCAAACAAAACCAACTCTAAATTCATCTGTTCCCAACATCGTTAAAAATAGTCAATCTTAAACATGAAGTATATATATATTTAACCTAAACTCTAAAGCATTTAAACAATAAATCTAAAACATCAACTACCCAAAACCTAAAACCTATATAAATCTTCAACATAAACTTCAAACTTCAACCTTAAACCTTGAAATAAACTTTAAACTAAACATTAAACTTAAGGCTTAAATAACATATACTTAAGCTAAAGTAAAAACTAAACCTAAACCTTCAATCTTAAATTAGACTAAATTAAACTTAAATTAAATTAAAAATAACAATGATCTAAAGACATAAAACTAAAAACCTTGTTATGATAATATATCTTCCATAAAATGCAGTACAAGGATGAGGTGATGTGTTATTTACATACTTTTACATATCTTATTTATGGTTAAGTTTTATTGTTTTGAAGATGCATTTATTGCAATAAAATATTGTTGGTATATTTGTTTGAGGCTTGTTGGCAAAGTTTCAAACAAGGATGTTGGCTTGATTTATGGATTGTTTCACAGTTCATTGATTATGGATTGTTGGCACATTTGATGAGACTTGTGATATACACGTGATTGAAGTATATACATTGGATGATTGTATATACATGTGATTGAGAGACACTGTTCATTTTTCCAATGATTTGCGATATGTTTGCGATGTTGGATATGCCTTTAGGGTTTAGGGTTCAGGGTTTAGGGTTTTTTTTTGGTTTAAAGAGGGGGACTTCTCTCCGGGATTTTATTAATTAAAAAACAAAATACAAAGTTGGAGGGGGACACAAACCTGACCTCTAGTGGAGGATGGGGAACCTACTTGCCCCTTTGTACTATCTAAACTAGAAGACACAAATTGCCCCTTCATAACAAAACACCTATGCAATCCAGAACACATAAGGACAAAATAAACTGAAACATTTGATGAGTTCTTGAGGATTTGTGCCAAATTCCAACCCAAATAGACACAAAAAAGGGAACACAAAAAATATATCGCAAGGAAAAAGTGTAAACAAAGGAAAAAGAAACCTAACATCCTTAGAATATGAAATTTGGCCTTTGTTTACACTTTTTCCTTGTGGTATATTTGGTTTAGGGTTTTAGGGTTCCTGGTTCCGGGTTCAGGGTTCAGGGTTCAAGAAGTTTGATAATATCTTTGCCTCAACTCAAATTTTGAATAGACCTTGGCTCCTTGAAGTTGATCGAACAATTCATCAATCAATGGCAACAGGTGCTTGTTCTTTATGGTCACCTAGTTCAACCCCTTATAATCAACACAAAGCCTCAATGTTCTGTCCTTCTTCACAAACGAAAATGGTGCACCCTATGGAGACGAACTAGGTTGAATGAAACCCTTCTCTAGCAAACCTTGTAGTTGAACCTTCAATTCTTGTAACTCAACTGGAGCCATATGGTACGGAGCTTTAGAGATTGACTGTGTACCTGACAACGTTTCAATCACGAACTCAATCTCCTTTGGTGGTGGTAATCCAGAAAACTCTTCTGGGAATACATCAACATACTTTATAACAATTGCCATCTTCGCCAATTTGACTTGATTTGTTGACTTGTTGGTTAAGTAAGCCAAATACCCACTGCAACCTCTTCACAAGTGCATCAAAACTTTGACTGAGGATATTATGACCTTTCCTAGCAAGTCACGCTTTCCTCTCACCTTAACCACAAGTTGTCCTGGTACTCAGAACTCTACAATCTTTGTCCGACAATCCAATCATGCATGATGTCATGACAGCCAGTCTATTTCCAAATTAACTTCATAATCTCGAAAGATAAGTACTATAAGATCGGCCAAGAACTCTCAATCCTCAACTTGAATCTTACATGCGTTACACGCCAATCTATTAGCATATTTGGATCCCATTGGAGTATTAACCTCTACATGATATGGTAAGTTTTCCACTGGCAACTTAGTGCGATATGCATATTTGGGAGTTATAAATGAATGCGTGGCTCCAGTATCAATAAGCACCTTAACACATTGATTTTGAATCAGGAAGGTACATTCAACACTTGCTGCGTCATCTGGGAGTTCTGCTTGGTCCATGGCATAGGCTTGAGCTTGAACTTTTTGCACTGGAGCATTCTTCGCGGGTTGAGCTTGAGCATTCTTACTCTGCCACTTTGGGCAATCTCTGGCTAGGTCTTGATCATTCCCACACTTAATACATTTGCCATTCTTCCTCCAATATTGGGCTTCAGAATGTCTTTTCTTGTAACAATAATTGCACATAGCATTTCGAGTTGTAGTTGCACCTCCCGGTGCTCCACGAGCTACCTGAGTGGCTGGGACATTAGGCTGAGGCCCAGCAATTGCTGGTCTGCCTTGATCATGGGTCTTTTGGGTCTGAAATGCTCTAGATTGACCCCGAGTCTAAAAGGGCCTTTTGTTCTGGTGAGATAGACCAACCTTCATTGCTAATTTTATCTCCTCAACCCTCGATGCAGTTGCAAAGATAGCATTATAAGTGTCGAACTCTGCTACTGCTAGCCATCGCCCTACACTCGGTCATCATCATGCTTCTTTACTTCAAGTACATAAACTTATTCATCTTCCTATCCCGAGAGACCTCAGATATGTGTTTACTTTTGAATGCTCTAACAAAGTTCCTCCAGGTAAAGGGAGTGTGTTGAACTTCCCATTGATCTCTCACTGTATCCCACCATGTCTCAGCATTACCTTTTAATTGAAGGACTGCATAGGTGACCTTTTTCTCCTCTGCATAGTCCTATGCAACATAAATCTTCTCCATCTGAGTTAGCCAATATTTAGCCTCTTCACTATTCGGCTGGCCCTTAAACTTCGGAGGGCTGTAGAACAGGAAATCCTTGAGGTTATCACCTCCCCTATGATCTCATTTTTCGTCACTGCTACCAGCACCATGATTGTTGTTATTATTATCCGCTGCTATGGTACTGCAGTTACTACTTGCTATTACATAGCCCTGCTCATCCGATCAATAGCAGTTGCCATCAAATTAAACATTGCTACTTCAGGATTGGCTTGATTCGTATTCTCAGGATCTTGAGATCCAGTATTACTATGAGTGTTATGACCTGCCATCTATAGATATAGAATATACACCAGCCACAGTTATAGGTTACACATGTATTATGTGAGTAATAAACATGTACACTTCTAACACTGCTAACATGCATATATTATAGTTATATCTAACATGTAAGTTAAACCTAAGAAAAGCAATTACAACACGATAGGCACATATGGTTACACATAAGCACATATGATCATCATCTAAGACATTATTCAAGTTAAGACTTTTCCCCAGGGACCACTATTTAAAACCCGGACTACGCTAACTAAGGCTAGCTCAATGCTAACTAAAACTAGCTTTGATACCACTTTAATAGGTGTCATGCTCCGGGACCAAGACTTGCAGAGGTTAAGGTTGGAGCGCGATGCGTCAACCAGCTTAATACATGGAAGATCACTATTTAACATCTTAAACATTCATTAAGTTTCACAAGTAGCCTTAAAAGTATGCTCATAGCATTTGACATTAAAAGGCCACATCAACTTGTTTAATAATTACAAACCTAGCACTACTATTTGTGTACTTCATACGTGGCCAAGTATAACAACTAGGTCTCCAAAAGAGTAGTAATCCAACTTAATACACATTTAGTAATCCAAAAGAATATTATATAGTTTAGTGTTGTTCAAAATCTACTTCATAAATCTCTATCAACAAGTTATATTTTCATCACAAGCACGTAGGTCATGTGAAATAGAAGTCAGTCTCGTCACATAGGGTTGTTCAAAATCTACTTCATAAATCTCTATCAACAAGTTATATTTTCATCACAAGCACGCAGGTCATGTGAAATAGAAGTCAGTCTCGTCACATAGGGTCTCATCGCCCTCTACCTAGACAGGTGGCTCAGCCTCGGCCTCAGTTGAATTTGTTGAAAGAAGGGTGAACTAATCCTGCATAAGGATGAAAGGTGAAGGATTTTCACAAACATTTTATCAATTCGAAATCATCTTGATAAAACCGTGCTATGCATATATTTTATGTATCAAGTATAACAAGAATAACAAGTACAAGATAATCTCAATCTTAACCAAGCAACTCTACTCTCTGAAGACCTTAAGGGACCCAGTGAGAGTTGGAACCACGTAGTAAAAGGATACAATATCATGGACTTTGTTGGAGATGGCCAGTCTCGAGCTTTCTTGTCAAATCATCTTCATCACACCAGTTAAGAAGGGTACCCCAGAGATAACCCAAACCACAGTAGCCCAAGTCCATCCTGGCAAGCCCAACGCCGCCTAGGCGGCCCAGAAATTCTACCGTGGGGTTTATTAACTTATCCGTATCATTATTCACCTTCCATCTCTCCCAGGAGAATTCACCAAGCGAGAGTGGATTTTAAATGTAAAACAAGCTTGGAGGCAACAAAGTAGGTTACCTCCGGTTAATAATAGTAATCAAAGACATAATAATATAATCATGGTCCAAATAAAGTTCATATAACACATAATCATGCAAGTGGAAGTCAACGAGGTAGGTTGCCTCCAAGATTGGAACATAACATGTTGCAACCTTAACGCCTTCGCATTAGCCTAACTTAACAAGTTATTTTACCTATCTTCCCAAGATTTTAATAATCTGATTTTGGTATAGAATTAAATCTTATTGAAAGTAGATAGTTCTAGAATCAAACAGAACTCAATTCGGAGTTGAATTGACTAAGATATAGCCTCCGAAAAAACACTGCGCAAAGTTGAAAACCCGTCCGGATGCCTCGACCAGACCAAGGGTAGTAGGTAATACCTTTCATTCGGACTAGACCATCCGGGTGAGGCACCAGTGTGTTGCCTCGATCGGATCATGTTAAAATCAAGCATTTGACTTCTTTTCTTGCTCCAAACTCATTCTTTCAAGTTCAAATCAATTATGCAACTTAATTCAATGCTAAACAACAATATTCCACACGTTTTATAGCTCCTAAAAGCACCTAACTCAAGTACAACATATTCATTCCACAACCAATAACTTCACCTAAGCATTCAAGTTCAATTTTGCCTTTTCTCTCATTGCAACCAAATTTCAACACACTTAATACATGTGATGCATCACCCAACATATATACTACTCTTCAAGATCATCAAAAGCTACAAAGAACAAGTTTAAGCTATAAATAGCTCCAACACAATATTTGAAACCCTAGTTAATTCATACCAAACTCAAATTCATGACACAAGCATATAAACATCTTCATTGTACTTAATACACATACTTAGTTCATCAAGCATGCTATATATGTCATTTGCAAACCTTTTTGAAACATCCCTCACCTTTGCAAGAGTTAGAAATGGAAGAAAATTGATTAAAAATGGTTGAAGAGCTTATAAATGACTGGCTTCTACTTTTTTCTTCTTTCCTTTCTTCTTCTTCTTCTTTCTCCCTTCTCCTTGGCAAAATCGTGTAGTGTGTGTATGTGTGTGTGTTTGAGTTGTGTGGTGGGAGTGTGTTTTAGTTTGTGTTTGTATGTTTTGTTGTAGGCAAGTAATAGTGCTAAAATATCCTACAAGCCTAATCCTTGCCCTCCAACTTACTTATATATTGCTAGTTTGCCCTTTTGGTCAAATCCTAACTAATTAGTTTGGAGTCTTTGCTCAATAATGTTCAATTAATTTCCTACGGTGTCGAAAACATCAAAATGCACATAGTGAAAATATTTGCATGTAAAACGATGCAAACACATGTAAAATGCCATTAATGTATATAAAACATAATAAACGCAAATAAAAAAATTTAATTATGTATGATATGATCTATATGCATATGTGGTCTCGTGTTGGGCCTTACAATGGTCATATCCAGTCTCCAAATCATTTTTGTCTCAAACCTTTGTGGCTATAATTGATTAAGTGATTCAGTTAGATCCGACCAGCTATCACATAGTTATCCAACAAATTGAATCAATAACCTCAAGCTTTTGTGGCTATAATTGGCCGTTAGATTTTTGGATGATAACCACATCATTATGTTATATTAGCAACTTAATTAAACTTATTATGAATCATATCCCTCTACCTTTTGGTTTATTAAATTCTAGGATAGCAGAGGACTGCAGATCTACTATTAGTTTGCATATAGGGAGGTTTTGAATTTGTTAAGGTCTCACTCTGCATATTAATTTATTTATAAGTGAATATCACATATAAGCAAATGAATAAACATATATGCATGAATCATACATTAAGGTCTTATCATGCACACAAGGCTACCTATAGGCTATTATCTCATAAATCAATCATGCATGCAAGACAAACGAACAGTGGATCATGGACTTGGACCTAGAACAAATTCAAGGAAAAACTAGACTATCTCAAAACACATCAAATGCCTTCAAGATCTTCTACTTCCTTGTGTTCTTCATAGGACTTCTAACTCCTTGGATGCCTCCATGGGTTTTTTTGCAAATCTCTCAGACGATTACAAATAATTCTCACTACAAGATTCTCTCAATTGCAAGAAATTAAAGTAAGACTTATGTCTTGATTACAAACCATTCAAAATACCAAGTTTGTGATCTAGTTCACCAGTCAATCAATCAAACTCATAAAGCTAAGATCATGAATATCAACATGCAATCCAAGCTAGACAAGTAAACTAGCAAATATCTTATGCATCACATACAAAAGACAACACAGCCATCTAATCTTTAACATCCATTAGCAACACCTTGCCAATTTGTATGTAAACCAATAGATTTCATGATTATAACACTTTATATCGCTTGTGCAAGTCAAGATTGATCATTATGGCAAGTACAAACAAAATAGCGACAACTTTTCAGCCTTTACAATCCCAAGAAGACACTCGGTCATGGCAAGGGAAAAATGCTCTTCATTCATGTTCCATGTTTCATCATATATGACTACAATGCACATAGAGCGGCACATTTCTCAAAACCCAACTTTATGACCAAAAAGAAACAGCCAAGGCTAGAAGAAAAGGCTTTTCCCACATGTTCTATGTTTCATCATATATGACGTACAATGCACAGAAATGGCACGTTTTTCAACCATCCAAAAGCTTAGCGTCTCTCGGCTATTCTAAGGGAAAAGTATTCTACTTGCTCGTTTCTCGAACCATCATAGACAATCATAGATCTTTACATGCATATGCTTAGAATCATATGACAAGGCCATTTTACATACTTTAAAGGTTAGATCTACGACCATATATGTGATTTCATGGACTTTAGAACCTGTGGCTCTGATACCACTTGTAAGGATCGGTTCTCGAAAACGTGTGATTCACAACATATCAAAGTTAAAGCTGAAGCGTTGAGCATTTTAAAATTTCAACATCATCATTTGTAATCACATACATTTCTAAAGTAAAGTCCAAGATAATCAACGTGTGAAACATATAATATATCAGATATACTATAAAGCAAATGAGAGATAAAACGGTATACCTCCCGTTTATAGCCAAGAGAATGTAGAATCACGATGGAGATGCTATGGCGTGGACAAGCCTCCTTCACACGTGCAAAGGCTCTAGATCAAAATACACAATCATCCAAAGGTTATTTTTACAAACTAAGTTAATGTGCTAACTACTTAGTAGTAGATTCGAGCTTGCATATAATTAGAAAGCAAAAAAAAATAACACTTATCTTTTTTCGTGCTTTGGCCGAGAGCATCAAGGAAGAAGATATAGTTCTCATCTCATAGATAGCGTGGACTAGCCTTCTTCACAAGTGTAAAGGTCATAGACCAAAACACACGAGCATCCGAAAGTAAACGCCACCAACCAAGTATATGTGCTAGCTTCTCGGTGATAGATCTAACCTTGTATAAAGTTAGAAGACAAGAGAAAAATCCTACTACCCTATCTTTACTATGGCCGAAAATAGCATGAAAGAAAGGATAGGATTTTGTCTTCTTTTCTTCTCTTGTGTTGGCCAAAAATCAACAACTACAAAGAAGAGAATATGACCTTTATATAGAATCTTGAGTTGTGTAGGATTGTGACAAATGGCATGTCATGTCTTCTCAAGACATCTTCCTTTTGCCAAGTGTCAAACATGCATTCACTCAAGACATTTTGCCAACTTGTTCTTTGTCTTTTAGTGTTTTGTCTTTTAGTGCAACTTGTTGTTTGTCCTCTAGTGCAACTTGTTGTTTGTTTTCTAGTAAAGACTTGTATTTGCACTTAGACCCCAATACTTTCAGTATTTGCTCTTCGACCTCAATACTTTCAGTATTTGTACTTTCATCCTAATACTTTTAGTATTTATATTTTGGGCCCAATACTTTTAGTATTTGCACTTTGACCCTAATACTTTCAGTATTTATACTTTGGCCCCAAACTTTCAGTATTTGTACTTTGGCTCGCCTAACAATTAACGTCCAAAATAAATAACGTTAACTCTTTAACGTATTTCTAACTTAATATCCAACTCGTTAATTGCCTTATTCTTGATGTTATTCTCTGTGTGACTTTATAGATTCATAACTGTATAGTGATAAGGGACTATTAAACACTTTTAATTTATTCCGGGAATGTCTCTGTCATTCCCCAGAATATCCTCATGTTCAAGAGTTACGTCTAGCAACATACACACATCATGACAATTTATACGGTAATGAAGTCCAACTTTTATAAATCTATTTATAGTCGCAAATTAGTGTGCAGTTCGATCCTTCCATTAAATATGTTCTAATCATTATGGGGACCATGATACGATTAAGTCCACTAAACGATTCTATGCATAGATCTTATTTCGTGGAATGTGAGATGATACCTATGGAAAAATCCCTTTCCATCATTCCATCTTTTGTGCCCCAGTCGAGGACTTCCACATTCAATCAACCGAAAACAGATCGCATAGGACATTGACTCACGTTGGAGGTTAACAAATTATATATTGACAATTACATGTCGGTCTCTATATCACAAGACTAAACAGCGAGAGGTCGTTGCTCACTTTGAATAAGGCGAGTTTTGTCCAAAAGTAAGATTTAGCCCCTGATATATCCGGTAGCTGTAATTTCTCAAATCAAAGGATTAATTTGTACAAGTCGCAATGAATAACAAACTATTAATCCAAAGTCATGTAGTTTGTCATTTTGGTCACATTTAATGATTCGTTCTACTAATAATCACTCATATGTAAGTTAATCGCATCCCTATGCTGTTATGGCACAAGACTCGTCACCCTTTATCATTAACATCCCTATGTTAATCAAAGGTAACTACATATGATAGCCTGTACTTGATTATTCTAGTCCCGGTTGAATAATCTGAGGGCCATGAATTAGTTTGAATGTTTATCATATAGAGGAAATATACCAATGTATTCTAAACACTTTTAGAATATATTTTCTCTCCGAAAACATTAAGGACACATTCATATAATAGGAATGGTGAAAAATATGAACATCACAAACAAGTCAATATGTAAACAAACATATAGACGTAAATGCCACATGTACATAATGCCAAAATACCTTAAATATATAGCATTAGGTCATATTTCCAATAGGGTTCTATTGATCAAGTTCAATATTGTGCTTTTTGCAAGCGTAAGGGTCATTCAAAGACTGATTGCCAGAAGAAATTTGGAAAGTTTACCGGTTGTAGTAGTGATTGACACAAAGTGAAGGACTGCCTGTAACACCTCGATCCCTCACGGAACCGGGACTTCTATTAATCATGCTATCCTTAACCCAACTCTAAACCTGGGCACAAAATTTTAGGGAAAAACAGATAGAGTTTTTCCTATTTATAGGACAAACTGAAAAGCTACACACAGCAAGTATAACCACCCAACCATAGTCTGACATCCTCAATCAATCCCATCTTTCGATACCACAACATCATATAATTCACTCAGCAAGTTTTCCTTATGCATTCATTAACTGTTGAAGTTCTATGTTTATAATTTCACTTATCATACCACTCTAATATTATTTATTTAACCTTCTTATATTTTAAGTCCTTCAACCCACTTTCATTAAACCATACAAGCATGCAAACTACTAAGCAATAAAGTAAAGTAATAAAAGTTATTACAAGCCCACTATTATCTAACCATCATACAAGACCAAAACTTTAATACTACACTCCTTAAGATACCACAAATACATACATGACCATAAAGTCTCAAATAGAATACAAGCATATCGTGATTACATTCTTCCATGTTCTACACACTGATAGAGCAAGTAGGCCACACATGAGGCAATCCAATTTTTAGATTTTCCTGAAATATGTTGAAAAGAGGAATGAGTAATCAAAGTTACTCAGTGAGTGAGGGGATACAGTTAACTGGGGATTTCGCAAAACTTTTCGTGCAATGCAACAACAATACAAGTAATTAAGTAATTCAACATAACAATCTAATTAAGCAATATACTAAACACATTTAAAAGGATATGGTTCATCTTCTTTGTCTTTAATCTTGAACCACGAACTACAATCTTCGATAACAAATACCGGCAACCTACCTTATACCACTAATGGGGTACTTTGGATGTACCTTGATCCTACGACCAATTCTCATGAGGTAGGTCCGTATGCCCCAACGAGATGAACCATGCCTCTGGGGTATAGGAGTATGCTCCAACGAGAGAGGGAATAGGCCCCATGGTATCCGAGCTAGACCAACAATCCGATGCTGCCCGGAGTTTCTCGACACTATCATGTCCGAAAGGTTGCACAACCCAATATTCGATCACGATAGCTCAAGCAATGACAATATAATTCAAGAACCACATAAATAAGGAACAACAAAGTAGGTTGCCCTTAATTATGATATAGCAAGTGATAATTACATATAAACTCTACTCATTAAACTAAATCATACAATTAAGGGCAATAAAAGTAAGTTAAGATGCACAAAAGAGATGAAGACTCACTTACCTCTACCACGCTCCAAATGCAAGAATTTGGCTCCAATTTAATCTTAAACACCTACAATGAATTCTAACCATACTCTAATCAATTCATATATTCTTTTATCTCCAAGGTTAAATCAATCCGACAAATACATATAGTATAGCATCTAAAAATCATATTAACACAAGGATTACAAGTTATACAAATTTCATCACTATTTGTAATGTCCCTTAAACAACTAACCACTTAAAGCACCTTAGGACATATTCAAGGATCTAGCAAATAAAACATTACTTAGCACGTCCACAAAGTAAAAATCCAAGCCAGACAAAATTTGACTAGAATTTATAATTATCAACAATCTAGAATCAATTGTAGTTCAACTAATACAAAAACTTCGTAGTTAACTTAACTAGCATAACACTTTATCAATTAACTATATTAATTTCATTCAATTATCCACTTTAAACATTTTAACATATTTATGGAATAAGTAACTCAAGTTAGGAGCAATTTAATTAGAAATTATATTAGTGTAAGCCAAGTTTCAATAGTGTATAGGCAATATAATCCAGAACAATGGCACTTTCAAGTCAATTACCACTTGTTAAGCTTCTACTCTTATTTTTACCTTATAGCTTACAATAGTTCATTACTTAACCAGTCAACCCTACAGATGTAAGTAAATCTCAACTAGAAGTCTATAAATAGGTGTAATTAGTGTAACATGATCTAAACTATTGAAAGGCATGCCTCTATTTGGTTTAACTTTTTAGTTGATGACTGATTTACACTAAAATGAGATCAAGATTATTATCAACAAGTTAAACTAGCTAATTTTATTTATAAAGGCAATCTAGCCTATAAGTCTAACTCAACATACATTCTAACACATAGCTAGCTCAAGCAACACGTTTAACATTTAACTCATTAACAACTTAACATTTAAGACATTCTTAATCATGTTTTCGCACTACAAATCATGGAACATTTAGCTAGCTTTTGAAGTCAATCTAGATTCCATTCCCCTTGGAGCTAAATATATAAATACAAGGAACAAGAACAAGCCCAACATTCGCACATAGGGAAAGAATGTTAAAGATATGCTCTAATGCTATATAGTTAGATGACCTATATAGGGCATTTTGATGTAAATCTGAATGGCATGTTAATTGGATGTTCATATTCTCTGTTCAATTATATGAATATGTCCTCAATGTTTTTCGGATAAGAAATATATTCTTAAGGTGTTGAGAATTCAATGGCATGTTTCTTCGACATGATAAACATTCAAAAGCATTCATAGTCCTTAGATTATTCGACTAGGACTAGAATAATCAAGTACGGACTATCATATGTAGTTACCTTTGATTAACATAGAGATGTTAATGATAAAGGGTAGCGAGCGTTGAGCTATAACATCATAGAGATTCAATTAACTGACATATGAATGATCGTTGGTTGAACGGATCATTGAATGTGACCGGAATGAAGAAACTATATGACTTTGGATTAATAGTTTGTCATTCGTTGCAAATTGTGCAAATTAATCTTTTGACTTGAGAAATTACGGTTGCCGGCTATATCAGGGGCTAAATCTTGCGTTTGGACAATGCTTGCCTTCTTTGAGGGTGAGATACGACCTCTTGCAGTTTAGTCTTGTTATATAAGTTCGATAGGTAATTGTCAAGATAGGATCTGTTAACCTCCGACAGTGAGGCGATGTCCTATGCGATCTAGTATCGGTCGTCTGAAATGAGAAATCCTCGGTCGGGGTAGTTGAACGATGAAAATGTGTTTTTCCATAGATGTCATCTCTCATTCCACCGAATTAGATCTATAAATAGAATCATATGGTGGACTTAATCATTTCATGGTCCCCACAACGATCGGGACATTTTAACAGAATGATCGGATTGCATGTTAATTTGCGACTATAAATAGGTTCGTTGGAATTTGACTTTATTAATGTACATATTGTCATGATACGTTCGTTGCTAGCGCGTCACTCATGAACATAAAGGTATTCTGGAAAATGACGAAGATATTTTAGGAATCGATCCTTTATTGTTGTACGGTCACGAACCTAGAAAGTCACACACTTAGGGTATCATGAATACAACATTTCTGAGCTTGGTATTGAGTTGGAAACGCGTTAAAGTGTTAACGGTGTGATTTTGGACATTACCGGTTAAGAGGGCCAAAATCGTAATTTTTGAAAGTTTTGGGGCCAAAGTGTAAATATTGAAAAATATTGGGGCTTTAGTACAAATAGATTGAGGGGTCAATCTGTAATTAATTATTCTAAAAGGGTTTAGGAATAATTAATATTTGTCTTCACTAAAAGATTAACAACAAGTTGCACAAAAAGACAAGCACTAAAAGACAAAACACAAAAGGACAAAAGACAACTTGCACAAAAAGACAAAAGACAAGTTGCATGCAAAATTGTCCAATTTGCCCCTCTTTTGGCCGGCCATGCATAGGATTAGGACACTTGGCTTCTTGATCATGACACTTGGCATTTGATAAGCTTGTTCATGCATCTATAAATAGAAGACAAGTTCTTCATTTTTGTTTGCACCTCTTGGCCGAAATTCTCATAGTTTTAGAAGCAAAAATTCTCTCATTTTCTCTTGGCATTTTCGGCTAAGATTAGTTGAGATAGGAAAAATTTTGCTTTTAATTTTCAACTCATGTATACACAAGCTCTTAGACTTAACTAAGCTAGCACTTTAATTAGTTAGTAGTCATTTGCTTTTGGATACCCGTGGACCGACTAGGACCTTTGCACGTGCGAAGGAGCTTTGCCCAAGTCAAGATCTTCTTCAAGTGTCTACATCCGAGTTCTCCACGCGAGGTATTTCATTTTAAATACATATGTATATAGTTGTATATACTTCTTATGTATTTTCTTTTAATGTACTAGTTACGGATTTACTCTTGAGTTTATGTAAATACAAACTTGTTTACATGCAAATTTTAATTGTTATTATTTCCGCCGCGCTTGCATGTTTTTGTTATTTACATATCTCGAGACGATCCCGTTGCACTCCCGCTTTTGAAGCTGACTCCATTATGCACATTCATTATGAAGCTAACGCCTTTTGCGCCTTCATTATGAAGCTGACGGCTTTATTGCGTCTTCAAGAAATGCATTTATCAACAAATAAAAAGTTAACTATCAATTATTTAATAACTAACATACCATTTTAGCAAAATAACTATGCTTCAAGCTAAGATTCTAACATATCACTAGTAGGATCAACTTAAGTTAATTACACTTTACATATAATAGACAACTATCAACTTACAATTAACCTTACATGTGGGTTCAAAGAGCATTAAACACATTCTTTCACATAGCTTACTTAACCCTTCTAAGTGTTCTAGGTGCACATTGATAACAACTAATTCTAGCAATTGAATTGTTTAGCATATATAGAAACATTATCTATCTCTAAAGGTGGTGACCATCACAACTCTACTAGCATTTCTCATTCACAGACGAATAGAATAGCTTTCAATTTAATTTAACTTTTCTAGCAATTAGATTTCAATTACAATTCATGGAAACAACATAACTATAAGAGCTCTATTATGCTACTAATCATCCAAGGACACTACATAATAAGGTCTTGATCAAATACATTCAATTAGAACTGAAATATATCATCACTATAGCAAAATAACAACACAATTCAGATTCTCGCATAATAGGGCAGTTCCGACACATCTCACCAAAATGATCATAACTTATTCTAAAAAACTCCAATTAATGCACCACAAAAAGAATTAGAAACTAGACTTGTAAGACTTTCTAACGGTATATAATTCAACCCCTAATCCTTCTTCAATTAATATAGTTTTAAGCCAGAAATTGCCTCATTTTTGCTGAAAAACTGGACAGCCACAATTGAACACACACATACGTACACATGGTGTAGTTAGTTCATTTACGTGCAATTCCAATATATATAGTGAAACCTAACTAATTTGAGTTAAATCATTACTCTTTCATGCATTTCTACAAACGCTAAGGCTAGAAATATTAACTAACACTAGCAAAACACTAAAACCACTTAGTTAAAACACTTTCAATCTTATACTAAAAACATGGCACTTTCTCATAACACTTCTAATTAACATTCTAAGCACGCTCGAAACTCGGGGAGGTGTCAAACATACATGACAAAGGCCTGCCTTGGCCCAAGGCCTATTGGGCCGAATCCTAACCCAAACGGCCCAAAAGCCCAAACATCCACACTTTGCATTTTGATCACTCTTTAGCTATTTTTAGTATAATTCTAGCTTAATGAACACTTAAGGCAACCTATTTAAGCACTACAACACAATTAACTACAAATTCAGATTCTTTAATCATGTTACTATTCATATTCTTCTTCAATTCACCTATGCACACAAGCTCAAACAACACAAGTAGACTAAGTTCAAAAGTTTACTCTACAACATTATTAACTAATGTAGAGAGCATTAGAAGCATCAAATTCTCATTATATCGCAAGATCAACATTTTACCATTGAATGAAAACAAGAAAAATGAACAAATATATGTTACCCTTACATTGGTTATGCTAAGAAATGGAAGAAGTGAGCCAAAAACACCTTAGATCCTAGCTAGAATGACTGAATTTTGGTGAAGAACACAAACCCTAAGCTCAAATAGCCTCACATTTTTTTTTCTCTTTGGTTGCCGATTTTCTTTATTCTTTTGCTCTTTGTTTTTTGTTTTTATGTCTTATATTATATATGTCTATGTATGTATTATAAGGAAATAAATGGGCTTCAAGTTTTTGGGCTTAATATATAATGTAATTGGGCTATATACTAGGTAGAAAATTGATCGCGTCGTTTTGCGCTAAAAAAATAATGAGGTTAGATGATTGAAATAGTGCTTACCTCGAATTACCTCTAGTTGTGGCGAGTAAAGGGTCGATCCACAGAGGTTGGGTTATTAAATTAAGTTCAATCTTTAATTTAGATTTGTTTGACTATCTCCCGTCACGGATAAGTTTGATTAAGTCCAAAGCTACGGTAAATTAAGTCCAAAAGTCCAAGAAATATCCAAAGATACAGTAGTAACGAGATCCAAATGTGAATTGAACAAATGTACTAAATTGAAGAATTACAACACTCAACAATAAAATGAAAATTCAAAGGGTTAATGATTCAGGGTGGTTATACCTCAGTATACGTAAGTACAAAGTTATTGGTTCAAATTAAAAGATTAGTCCTTCAGAAATAGGGCTACAAGCCCCACTACTGAAATGAGCCTTTAGTTACGTAAGTGATAAGATTAACTGATTAACAAGATTGGATGTGTTGATACAACTTAACGATATCCAATCTTTCAATTAATCTTTCACTTATGTAACTTGGAGGTGTCGGTACAACCAGACTAGAGTCTATTGGAGGTAGTCTCGTATTGCCACTGGTTTACAAAATCGGGTGTATATGTACTTTCAATTAAATATAACATAACTACAAGTATACGTATAATTAATTAAAAAATACTTTAGGAGTAAAAATACGAGACTTTAATAAACCTGAATCAAAACATATGTACAAAAATATCCTCATACGTACCAGCCTGAATCTCGGGTCTAGTGTGCCATGGTAAACTTTAAAGTACAACAAATCATAACGGAAATCGAAATAAAAGAATACTTATCGTGTTGAACAGAATTCGGTAGATCGGTATGTTTATGGCTCGCTAGACCCTCCCCTCGGGATTAAAACTTTGCACACAACTAAGAATAACAACTAAAGCACTCAAACACAAGAACAAAATCTACAAAAATTGAAAGCATCAAATGAAATGGCAAAAGGGTATTTATAGGAGAAATTGGGCACTATTTGGAGTTACTATTCATGCAATGATGTCGCGCCTGTGTCAGCATGATGTCAGCTCCTAGGTCACCATTGTGTCAGCATGATGTCAGCGCCTAGGTCACCATTGTGTCAGCATGACATCAGCGAAAGTTACTATTCATTTGTTGACCAAAAGTTGACCAAGGCTTCTTCAAGGTTTTTCAGCGTCTTGAATCCATTTTCATACTCCGTTTGGCCAAATTCAATCTTGATTTGCTCATGTCAAGGTTGTTCTACCTACCTCCTTTAGTATTGTGCTGAATTTCTCGTTCAAGTGTTGGCTTTTGTAGCCATTTTTGCTATTTCTTCTTCAAAACCTATATAGCACTAAATTTGTGTAAAAAATACAATTAAGCTTGAAATAATAATGCAATATACATGATTCAATGGGTTTAAATTACTAAAAATATAAATTTATTAACCTCCTCAAACCTATTATTTGCTTGCCCTCAAGCAAAGGCATTAAGTACTTCATAGATTCAAAAATAGTAAATTTGAATAGTAAATGTATCATATAATTATATCTGATAAAACACAAGATTAATGGTGAGTCTGTCTTTCAAATAATTTTGCCCCAAAAGTTGTTTTTGTATCTAGTAGGAAAGAAACACATCTTAATAACAAAAAAATCCTTAAAGCCTTTTTAAGCACTTGTAACTCAATCACAAGGTTTTAAAAAAATTAATTACACAAGATTTATTAAATTAAAAATATTTATGACGGATAGTCATATAATGTTAAAAATCAACTACCTTCCAAATCATGTAGTACTCCCTTAGATTTTTTTTTTTGTTTTTTTGTTTTTTTGTTTTTTTTTGTGAATAGATGACTCGATCAATGGATAATGGTTGATTGCTCTGCTTCTTTGAAGTGTCGTCTTTCATTGATTGCATTGTGTTTGGTGAAAAGAGACTTGTCTAGCAGGGTTTTGAATTGATAGTTTTTTCATAACAAATGTGCTAAAAAATGGTTAGAGAAATAACTCGTTATGATTTTTTCTGCCTCTATTTTGTTGAATCAACACTTTGAAAATTACACGAGTCATCTAAAATATATATTTTTTATATTCTTTTTTTATATACATCTTTAAAAAAAAAATTATTATTATTATTTTTTAAAAGGGAGTATAGTGACTTAGAAAAATCAGTCAAATTTTCATAAAACATAACATCTCACATTGAAAATACTTTAATCTAATTCCTCTTTTGATAATTAATCAAAAACCTTTAATTGAATCATGTGATGCTGTCGAGATAAAATAACAATTAACAAGGTTTCAAGAGTAAAAATCCCTATATACAAACTCAACTCTAGTGGTTAATCATTTTTCCGTTCCATTCTCACAATTAATCCAAGTGTTTTATCAAAATCCAACATATTCCAACAATTAACTGCACAAATTTAATTATCATAAATAAATGAAGCAAGAAAATGTTTAACAGGTGGTATCGACTATTTTCTCCTACCTCCTCAAACTCGAACCTTACATTGCTCTCAATGTAAGAAAGTGATACAATGTATTACAAATTAAAAAGATAGATACAACCTGATAAAAATTCCAAGCATTGTTCCTCAAATGGTTCTGAAAGAAGATTTGTCATTAAAAGCTCCAAACACCAACGTTAGTTATGAGGATAAAAACAAAGGTAATAATTTTTTTTGAAAAACTCAATGGTATATACAATTTGGTTTCCTCAAGGACTAATTTTTTTGGAATTTTTTTATGTTTCTTTTTAAATCTTAATTTTTTTTAAAACAAAATCTAAATCACACAAAATAGAACAAACACCTTTTTTTTCAAAGTTTTTTTTAAAGGGAGAGAAATTTAACAAACCACATTAAAATATACACAATAAATCTCCTTTAACGGTTAGGAAACAAATGCATTGGAGGAGACTCAGAATATATATACTAATGAATGTATAGCCATAACAGTTGCTGAAAATTATGCAGAGAGGGTTGAAGCCACACCAAATTACCAAAGTTGTTAGAAGACCTTAGAGGCAAGATTAACTAAAGACATTTTCGAGACATATCAAATATGCAACCCCATATTTAATATTCAGGAGAACTAGCTCCAAATAGTTTTTTTTTTCCTGTGAACCGCATGTGAGAGAGTTCGGACATTGGCCAGATCTACATCCCCAGTTTCAACAAATCGTTATCAAACATCTACACTCCATTTTTTTTAAAATCCTTTCGGCTTGTTTTTGTTTTTTGTTTTCTGTTTTTGGTTTTGTTTTTTTTCTTTTTATATACCAAATTCAACATCAAAACAAAATTAGTGTAAATACTAGGTAAATAACCACAATAAAAATCAGATTACCATACTAAAAACAATAAAAATAAAACTCACAAATATTATTCATGGAAATGGAAACGGTACATTAACTTAACAAGTACAACAACAAAACGACCTATATTATAAGCCTACTTCTTTCTCTTTTCCTAGGAACTGGGCAGTTCATGAACCAACCAAGCCAAATAAAGAAGAATCACAATAATAACACCAAGAACCACTAGCAACGACTCCTCTGCCATGAGTTGTTTAAACAACACCATCTTCATGAAAATTTTAACAAAAAAAAACGGAAGAAGTAGAAGTTTTGTGGGGAGAAAGGGAGGAGATAGCAGCGGTAAGGAGGAGATGAAGAAAAAAAATGGTAGGCTTAGGGTTTTTAAAACCTTTCGGCCGCTTTTTTTTTCACAAAAAAAAAAATCATAACAACACAACTTATTACATAAGCCCAAAAACTAAAAATCTTTTCTTCCTTCATGGATTCGTCCCCCCCTAACCACACGATGGATGAGGAAGAGGTACAAGAAGAAGACAAAGACAAAAATGGCCACAATAAGAGGCAAAAAATGGGGGGTCATTTTAAGTTGATGAAACAAGTGTGAAAGAAGGAAAGAAAATTGTGATTTTGTGTGAGAGAGATTGAGGTGTCGGCGGTGAAGAGAAAGAAAAATGAGGGAAAGAAAGATTAGGGTAAAAACCCTTGTGAGCGACGCCCCATTTTTTTAATATTTTTTTCCATGCGTTGACCGTTGACTTTTACTATTCATTCATTGACAGTTGAATTTTACTATTCATTCATTGACCGTTGACTTTTACTGTGACACCTGAGATTTAGCCATACATTCAATTACTGTTGCATCTTTTATTTGCGCACATCTTTCTATACCTTATTAATTGTCTTCTTAAGTTACTATTCACTTCGTTTTTAAACTGCATTCTATTGGTTAATTAGCATTTTTATTAAATCATATTAATTGTAAAAGTAGTGGGAAAAATGTGCAATTGAGCAAGAGGCGATAGGAGAGCTCGTTTAGAAAATGATTTTTGTAATTAGATGAATAGTGTTACGTAATATAACTTAGTGTTTTAATTAATTAGCATACACTCTACTACCTAGGCTCGTTTTAAGCTAACTAAGCGCATTTTATTGGACCACTTAAGTACCCAAACAAGACCCTACCTAAGCTTAGTCATTATATAGTCTTATAAGCTCATAAAATGCAAAAGAAAAAAAAAAAAAGCTGAAAACAGAAGCAGAAAAGCCGCCAGCTCCAAGGGAAGAAAAGAAGGAGATTTTGCTCACCAAGCCTCCAATCCAAGCCTCTCCAAGCCTTGAGCAAGTAGTGTAGGGTGTTTGCAAGCCTCTTAGGTGTTCCTACGCGCATTGGTGAGGGATTTCACGACCTATTTTCGCATTTCTAAATAGTTGTCAATTTCTTGATTTGTTGAAAATGTGATCAAATGCCATTGTATTAACTATCTATGCTATTATACCATATATATGAATGCTAGAGAACATGTTTGAGCCATCGTTTCGCAATTTAAACGGTTAGAATCGTTAATTTGATTTTTAGGGTGAATAGTGACGTTTTTATAGGGTTTTGCGTAATTGCTTGAATTAGCTTGATTCAATGCTTCTAATAGATGCCTTAGGTACTAGTGAAGGTAACCTAATAGCCCCGTGCACTTGCATTGTCCTTAAATCGCTAAAAATGTAAAATAGTCGACTTTAATTTGGGGCTTTCGGGGTTAATGCGAATTCGGGTGAATTCGGACTTCAATTCTAGTATCCTTAAGCTACCTAGGTGCTATAGAAGCCTTGATATCCCTTGTTTGAAGCCCGAAAATTGTAGGTGTAGTTTAAAGCCATAAGAGGGAATTTGGGGCTTTCGGGGTAATCGTGGGCATTTGAATGAGTTAGATGGTTGAGAGGGTACCTTGAGGGTTAGTTAGAAGGTTGGGAGAGTTTCCTTTGAAAATGGAATCATTAACCTTGGTTTGGAAGAGAAATAGTTTGAAAAACAAAGGGGTTTAGGTGCAATTTCGGTTTTCTCACACTTCTAAACCCATGGCATGACTCCTTAAGTGTTTATATGTGGTTTCAAATTGATTTGGAGCTTTTGGTATGATTCTATGCTTATTTTATACATGCTCCTTTGTAAACTGCTTATTAGCTTATATAATTGCTTCTATTCTAACTGCCTCGAGGTCAACCTACTTTGTTGATCCTCCTATGTGTTAATGCTTATATTATTTCTATTAACTTGCCATTGTTAAGTGCATTGCATAGTGGTTGCGTAACCATAGTGTAAGGGGCGGATGTGTTGAATATCGGTTGGGCGGCAGAGGACTTGCCGGTGGATATTCAAACTCCGTGCCCTAGTCCCTCATTCGCCTGGTCCGGAGATTGCCAGGGAATGTTGGGTCGTAGGATTATCGGGGTACATCCGGAGTACACCCACTGGAGTGTTTGGGGTTATGCCGGCTTATCGTGATCGTGCTCGTGGTTCGTGGATCGTGAATGAAGACCAGTGAAGATTGGTGTATAGGGGATTGTGTGAAATGTATCCTTTTAAATGTGTGGTTACTTATGTTATCATTGCTTCTTAAATTGTCTAAGTGATATTGTTGTATAACTGTATTATCTCTTGCATTGCACGCCCCGGGACTATATCCCTCATTGGGCAACAGTGGTTGCTCATACCTCGCTAACATGTTTCAGGTGGCACAGATGGTGGAGTTGCCTTAGCTGCTGTGTGATATTTGTCTGAGGCGGATGTGCTTTCTGGTTGCTATGTAAAGAATTTGTTGTTCTACGTATAATCTATTTTGGGGCCTTAAAGCTCATGTATGTATTTGAGTAATATGTAAGCTGGAAGTCTGATAATATAGTAGCAGTGGTAATTCTATGGCTTGTAATAACTTATATTTCTATTTCTAGTTGCTTTGCATGCTTGGGAGTGAATGACTTAGTGTAGAATGTTTTATCTCTAAGTATGTTTTAATGTTATCCTAGAATGGCATGGTTATTAGACTATATTATAAACAAGTTACTTGCATGCTTGTGTGGTTTTGGAACTGCTGTTTGCTTCAAGGCTCGGATGGCCTTGAATCTTTAATTATTTAGCCATGAAAAGTTTGTTTACCTTATAGTTACCTTATTTGAGAGTTTACAGGTTTTCAGAATGTCCATAGTACAGGGAAAACTCTATCCGTTTTTCCCTAAAATTTTGTGACCGGGTTTGGTATTGGGTTGAGAATAGCATGGTTATTAGAGCCTCCGGTCTCGTGAGGGATTGGGGCGTTACAAGTGGTATCAGAGCTTAGTTAGCTCTAAGCCGGGACAGGGTCCTCGGCCTGTCGGGTAGTAACCCTTGCGTGTGTGCTTGATTAAGTGTGTGTCTTAAAAGTGTATGTCTGCATGTTTGATTGTGTGTTTTGTATTGAATGTGTGCACCTATGTGATATAATTATGTGTTACGTGCTAAATGTGTGCTAAGTGAAGCAAAGTGGCTAGTTATGCATCAAATTGACTTCGTGAATTATTTATTGCTTGAACTGTTGCTTGTAATGTCTGTATTTGAATGACTTTGATGATTACACTATTTCACAAACTCTTTTATTAACGTGTTTGCATAATAGTTTAAAGAATGATTATACATATGCAATTGTTTGGCATGCATACATAGGCCATCGAATGGTCCTTCCTCCCCTGAAGAGAGGCGATTTGTGGCAGGCCTTCCAAATTATGTTGATTAGCATAAATGAGAGGCAATTAATCAGCCTTTATTTGGGAATTGGTGGATATAGTTGGAGCTCAGTTATTGGGATTCTTCTAAGGCCTTCTTCAGTGCTTAGCGGTCATAAATGAGTAGCTTCTTTTGGGTTTTTATATGACAGTTCTCTGGAGTATATTCTTGGTATTTTCTTATCAGCTATTCTTTTGGTATTCTTTTGTCAGCATCTCTCGGAAGAATTGGTATATGGGATTCTTTTCAGCCTTATTATCTGGTATTATTTACAATACTCCTGCTCAGAACTTCTATTGGTATTTTCTCGCCGCTCTTAGTTGGGATTCCATTCTTCTATGGTATTCATGCCAGCGGGATTCTTATTTGGATTTCGAAGTAGCATCTTTATTGGAGCCTTTATTTGGCCTTATTAAGTGAGGTTCACAGACAATACTACTGCGATTTCTTAATGAGCTTCCACGAGAATTTGTATATGGTATTCTTGCTTAGCAACTGATGACGAATAATTGGAGTTGGTTTTCAGTTGATGCAGATGTTCTCTTGTGAGGAAGAATTGCGTGGACGCAATTTGTTTAAGGGGGAGAGGATGTGACGCCCGAGATTTAGCCATGCATTCAATTACTGTTGCATCCTTTATTTGCGCACCTCTTTCTATGCCTTATTAATTGTCTTCTTAAGTTACTATTCACTTCGTTTTTAAACTGCATTCTATTGGTTAATTAGCATTTTTATTAAATCATATTAATTGTAAAAGTAGTGGGAAAAATGTGCAATTGAGCTAAAGGCGATAGGAGAGCTCGTTTAGAAAATGATTTTTGTAATTAGATGAATAGTGTTACGTAACATAACTTAGTGTTTTAATTAATTAGCATACACTCTACTACCTAGGCTCGTTTTAAGCTAATTAAGCGCATTTTATTGGACCACTTAAGTACCCAAACAAGACCCTACCTAAGCTTAGTCATTATATAGTCTTATAAGCTCATAAAATGCAAAAGAAAAAAAAAAAAAAAAAGCTGAAAACAGAAGTAGAAAAGCCGCCAGCTCCAAGGGAAGAAAAGAAGGAGATTTTGCTCACCAAGCCTCCAATCCAAGCCTCTCCAAGCCTTGAGCAAGTAGTGTAGGGTGTTTGCAAGCCTCCTAGGTGTTCCTACGCGCATTGGTGAGGGATTTCACGACCTCTTTTCGCATTTCTAAATAGTTGTCAATTTCTTGATTTGTTGAAAATGTGATCAAATGCCATTGTATTAACTATCTATGCTATTATACCATATATATGAATGCTAGAGAACATGTTTGAGCTATCGTTTCGCAATTTAAACGGTTAGAATCGTTAATTTGATTTTTAGGGTGAATAGTGACGTTTTTCTAGGGTTTTGCGTAATTGCTCGAATTAGCTTGATTCAATGCTTCTAATAGATTCCTTAGGTACTAGTGAAGGTAACCTAATAGCCCCGTGCACTTGCATTGTCCTTAAATCGCTAAAAATGTAAAATAGTCGACTTTAATTTGGGACTTTCGGGGTTCATGCGAATCCGGGTGAATTCGGACTTCAATTCTAGTATCCTTAAGCTACCTAGGTGCTATAGAAGCCTTGATATCCCTTGTTTGAAGCCCGGACATTGTAGGTGTAGTTTAAAGCCATAAGAGGGAATTTGGGGCTTTCGGGGTAATCGCGGGCATTTGAATGAGTTAGAGGGTTGAGAGGGTACCTTGAGGGTTAGTTAGAAGGTTGGGATAGTTTCCTTTGAAAATGGAATCATTAACCTTGGTTTGGAAGAGAAATAGTTTGAAAAACAAAGGGGTTTAGGTGCAATTTCGGTTTTCTCACACTTCTAAACCCATGGCATGACTCCTTAAGTGTTTATATGTGGTTTCAAGTTGATTTGGAGCTTTTGGTATGATTCTATGCTTATTTTGTACATGCTCCTTTGTAAATTGCTTATTAGCTTATATAATTGCTTCTATTCTAACTGCCTCGAGGTCAACCTACTTTGGTGATCCTCCTATGTGTTAATGCTTATATTATTGCTATTAACTTGCCATTGTTAAGTACATTGCATAGTGGTTGCGCAACCATAGTGTCAGGGGCGGATGTGTTGAATATTGGCTGGGCGGCAGAGGGCTTGCCGGTGGATATTCAAACTCCATGCCCTAGTCCCCCATTCGCCTGGTCCGGAGATTGCCAGGGAATGTTGGGTCGTAGGATTATCGGGGTACATCCGGAGTACACCCACTGGAGTGTTTGGGGTTATGCCGGCTTATCGTGATCGTGCTCGTGGTTCGTGGATCGTGAATGAAGACCAGTGAAGATTGGTGTATAAGGGATTGTGTGAAATGTATCCTTTTAAATGTGTGGTTACTTATGTTGTCATTGCTTCTTAAATTGTCTAAGTGATATTGTTGTATAACTGTATTATCTCTTGCATTGCACGCCCCGGGACTATATCCCTCACTGGGCAACAGTGGTTGCTCATACCTCGCTAACATGTTTCAAATGGCACAGTTGGTGGAGTTGCCTTAGCTGCTGTGTGATATTTGTCTGAGGCGGATGTGCTTTCTGGTTTCTATGTGAAGAATTTGTTGTTCTACGTATAATCTATTTTGGGGCCTTAAAGCTATTGTATGTATTTCAGTAATATGTAAGTTGGAAGTCTGATAATATAGTAGCAGTGGTAATTCTATGGCTTGTAATAACTTATATTTCTATTTCTAGTTGCTTTGCATGCTTGGGAGTGAATGGCTTAGTATAGAATGTTTTATCTCTAAGTATGTTTTAATGTTATCCTAGAATGGCATGGTTATTAGACTATATTATAAACAAGTTACTTGCATGCTTGTGTGGTTTTGGAACTGTTGTTTGCTTCAAGGCTCGGATGGCCTCGAATCTTTAATTATTTAGCCATGAAAAGTTTGTTTACCTTGTAGTTACCTTATTTGAGAGTTTACAGGTTTTCAGAATGTCCATAGTACAGGGAAAACTCTGTCCGTTTTTCCCTAAAATTTTGTGACCGGGTTTGGTATTGGGTTGAGAATAGCATGGTTATTAGAGCCTCCGGTCTCGTGAGGGATCGGGGCGTTACATTTACTATTTATTCATTGATCGTTGACTTTTACTATTCATTTGTTGACCGAAAGTTGACCAAGGTTTCTTCAAGGTTTTTCAGCGTCCTGAATCCATTTTCGCAATTCGTTTGGCCAAATTCAATCTCGATTTGCTCATGTCAAGGTTGCTCTACCTCATCCTTTAGTATTGTGCTAAATTTCTCATTCAAGTATTGGCTTTTGTGGTCATTTTTGCTATTTCTTCTTCAGAACCTATATTACACTAAATTTGTGTAAAAAATACAATTAAGCTTGAAATAATAATGCAATATACATGATTCAATGTGTTAAAATTACTAAAAATATGGATTTATCAAAAATCAATTAGAAACACTAAAGGTCCAAAGTAATAAAATTATCACCATTCACACGGGGACACTAAAATAATTAATTTTCTGACACTCCCGATATGCTATGCACATAGCACGATGATCGAATGATTATATAAATGATATAAAATTTAGGAAAAATAAGTAATTCAGAAAAAGAAACATATTATTTTTAGTCTCCAGGATTGGGTTATTTAAATAATTAATGAAAAATAATGGGATCTAGCACTTAACACAAAAGAATAATTTTCAATAATTATAATTTTAAAATAGTTACCTTATTTAAATTTACTAAACTTTATTCACATGTATTTTAAAAATATAATAAATAGTGCAATTAATGAATGATTTGTATTAAGTTATTCACATAATTATAAATAACTTTTAAAGTAATACATATATATATGCAAATATGTACTGTATGCTATATGCTGGGTCTGGGCTATTACACTACTTGAAATGGCAAAGTATTCGAAAGCGGACTTCAGGCAGAGGTACTCAGGGCGGGCTTGTGAGCAATGCACCTCCGTAGTAACTCGTTCAGACCAGAGTTTATACCGTTGATCTTTCATTATTGTTCCGTGAAGCGGGTAAGAATTGCGTGGACAAAATTTGTTTAAGAGGGGAGAATGTGACGTCCGAACCCTAAAACATGCATATATCCTTCATTTGCATATATATTCTGTGCATTTACTTGTTTAAATGTTTACTTATTATAAATGTGCAACTGGGTGCTTATTTGTCTTTTTATGTGTAATTGCATGTTAACTAACTTCTAATATTAAAATTTTGAATTTATTTGTTTTAGTAAATAATAAATGTACATTTATATTATTTTCACAAAAGCTTTTAAAGAAAGTTGCATTCATTTGTTAGTTTTCTTTGCATATATTCAGAAAATAACTAAACTATGTTCAACTAACTAGAATAAAATAATTAACCTATTATTTTAGTATTTGAATTATGTGGAAATATTTTCTACATCTAGTAGACTTATTTTCATTATTTTAAAATGAACCCTAAGCTTGGGGTGAAAATTAAAGTATTTTATTTTTTGAAATTCATATTTTTTCCTTAATATACACTTATTTTTGGGCATAAGTTCGCAAAAATTAGGAGCATAGCATATTGGGTATGTGACTTATAAAAATGTTTTGGTCCCGTGTAAATAGTAAAATCAATGTTTCATTTTGGGCCAAGAAGCTTTCTAGCATTTTTTTTAAACTAACCAAGCCCAAAACCATTTTTTTTCCAAGCCCAACCCAATGCCCAACTATATTATAAGCTTATATACATACATACTTAATACATAAAAAAAACCAACAAAAAAGAAAAAAACTAGGCCAATTTCGACCAAAGCAAAGAAGAAGAAAAAAAATATTTTCCAAGCAAGGGTTTTATTCAATTATCCATTCCAAGCCCTTCCAAGTTGATTCCATCCATCCACAAGCCTTCTCTAAGCCTTTTTAACTTGTATTTGGTGAGGGAATTCTTTAAAATTGTATTTTTGTTTGAATTTTAATTTATGCCCAAATATTGAATGTGTTATATATGCTTGCTATAAATCGTTTTGATGCTATATAGTGTGTCTATAGGACTAGGAGAATAATATTTTATGGTTATTTCATGTAATTATGGAGTGTATCTATGAATTGCATTTAACAAAGTTGATATGTGGCACTATTCACACAAGCCTTGGAATTCTTACTTCAATACTCGTTTTAATGCTAGATATAGGCTCTAGGGATGCTAAAAGTGTTATTCGATAGTATTTATCAAATTTTGTTAATGTTGAAAATTATAACCCTTTGTGTGTGTGTGAAGGAGCTAACACAATTAGGGCTTATAGGTTTAGTTTAATTATTGAATTAGGTTCCATAAATGTCTAAGATGTTAAATGTAAAGACTAAATGGTTAAAAATAGCTAGAATTGAAAAATGTTGATTGGGAATAAAATGGGTCATTTGAGCGAAGTGTTAACCGGGCGCATTTGGGCGTGTTGTATGGTCTTAGATAGGCTAGGTAATGTTTATGATACGTTTATGGCGATGAATTGAGGATTGAGTTGGGTAGTTGTAGTTCAAACGGACAAATGGGCAATTTGGGATTTTGTAGTAGACGTGGGTTAAAGTGTGATCTCGGGTGGTTGAGAGGTGTCATAAAGTGTGTATATCAACTTAGCATGGTTAGATTGGGAGTTTCATACCTTTTGGGAAGTATATAGCCTAATTACCAACCATTGGAGTAGTGACATTTTGGACTTCTTGTGTTTTAAAGCCAAATTGTTGCAATTTTTACTATTGTTTTAAGCTTACTCATATGAATGTGTTGTGATTATTTCCTTAAATGTCTTGAGCCTTTAGATAGATAGTTTGGATAGAAATCGGATTGTTCATTGATTGTTAAGTGGTTGTTTGTATTGATTGCATATATTTCATGTCTATAGATTGTTTAATTGACTAAATAGATATTGTAGTATTTGTTTGTCAAGTAGAATAACTAAGTCTAGTTTTAATGGTTGTGCATCTAGTTGTAAGTTGAATGAAGGCATGTCTTGTTCAAGTAGATAGAAGTTCAAAATGTTGATGAGTGTTGAGTCAGGCTTAGTTGGAATTATGGATTGTATGTGCGGTGTTAAATCACCTGAATGTGCGGTGTTAATCACCTGATTGTGCCAAAGTATACCTCCTGAATGTGTCAGTAGTAAGCAGAAAGGTTCGTGGACGGTATAATCAGGTGATCGAGGTAACCTTTCTTGTGCAGCTCTCGCTTGGGCCCTATGTCCCTAGAGAGTTACTTGAGATTATATCTTCTATTGTAATTAATTAGCGTGATATGTTTTAATGTCTTCGAGTTGTCATAAATATTATTACTCTTACCTGATTACTAATATATTTAATGTTCACATTCATAGTAGTTTCAAGTGTATGTCATGGATGTAATCTTTTTGCACATCTTGAATGACATTATAAGTTTATGTTGATTGTTTTATATCCATTGCATGTTTTCTAAGGGATAAAATGGTTTTCAAAGTTCCCTTCATTTACCTCCCTCACTGAGGTATTTGTCAGAGTAGCTCGCTCATCTTTCTAACATTTCAGGTGTTTCGGATATAGCTTACATGGAATATGTGCCATATGTTAATATGGATAAACCCGCTGCGTGATTTCTTGTTGTTGATTTGATTGCATATATGTTATATAGTTTCTTTTATAGTTTGAGGACTTTAATGTATTTTGCTAGTAGTTGTATTAAAGTTTAGATGATTGTATAGTTTGCCTTCCTTTAGTTATGTATCTTAGTTTGGATTGTAAAGTTTATATTTTGAACCCTTCGTTTGTAATAAGTGGTATAGTGTAATGAGACGGACGGCAGGGTGCTTGGAATGTTCGTGAATGGGTTATATATGTATGGTTGTGGATTATATATTCTTGTGGCAAGTTTCTGTGTGCAGGTTTTTATCGGGCTAGTGTCTAGAAACAGACGGTGCCATGATGAATTTTTCTGTCGCGTCTTGACTTGGATTCTAGGAGGGTTCGAGTTGGGGCATTACATTTAGTGGTATCAGAGCTTAGATAGCTTATAGGCCAGGACAAGGTCTTCCGACTGTCGGGTAAAGTATTAATGTGAAAGTGATTTGAAGAGTGTTTGCGTGTCTTATGTGCTAAGTGAACTAGTTGCAGTTAATGTGCTTGATGTGCTTATGTGTTCAATGTGTTTATGTGATTAATGTGAGTTATATGATTAACGTGCATGTGTGATTAATATGACTTGTGTGCTAATGAATGAGATATGAATGACGTGTTTATGTAAATGATATGTTTAATGAACTTGTGTGCTTAAATATACTTTACTTGCTTATTTGCTTAGTTGTTGCTCATATGACTTTACTTGCTCATAATCTACTTATATGATTACTATTCTTTATGTGGATATCTGTGAGCTATTTTTCTACCTGTCATAACATGTCTGCATTCTAGTTAATTCCCATAGGGCCTTGTCGTCGGACTAGAGGGCCGAGTTCAGATTCAGGGGCAGCAGAACTAGATCAATAGGCTATTAATGAACAAATGGCAACTGCAATTAACTAGATAATGCAGGTCTTAATAGAGCAGAGGCAAAGAGGAATAATCCGGCTAGCAATCTCGGAAATGCAGGTTATAGGGCTGAGGGTAGTGGGAGCAATAGCAATAGTCAGCTCGAGATGTTTTTGCAACATGGGCCGATTAGATTTCTTGGAGGGCCAAATGATGAGAAGGCATAGTTTGGGTTGAGTAGGATTGAGAAGATTTTTACTGTTTTAGAGTATGCTGATGAGAGGAGAATTGCATATGTTGTGTTGCTGCTCGAAGGTGATGCCGAGTAGTGGTGGTGGACAGTGAGTTAGGGATAGGGTGGCGAGAATGTGCAACATACTTGGGCCGATTTCACGAGGGAGTTTTGGGACAAGTATATTTCGAAGGTGACCCGAGAATAGAGAGAAGAAGAATTTGTAACGCTAAAGCAGGGTGACATGACAGTCGTCCAGTACGAGGCTACATTTGACAAGTTGGTATGACCTTAGAGAAAGAGGATTCAACAAATATCAACGTATCCTTTCTTGAAGGGTCGTGTAGCTTATTGTTATTTGAGTTAACTGTACTTAAGGCTCTGTTTGTTTGCCGTAAATTAACTTACTTGTGGAAAAAATTATTGTCAAGAGTAACCTTTAACTATAAAACTTCTACTATACAAAGGAGTGATATATGGCAATATTAATATGTGCATAGGCATTTTCTAGGGACGAAAAAATAGCAAGAAAATCGATCAATGGCCATTCAAATTGACTGAAATCAAAACTATAAATGATTACCATAATCCATTCAAATTGACAGATATCAAAACTATACACTATAACTATAATCCATTCAAATTGACAGATATCAAAACTATAAAATATAACTATAATTATTAGCAAGTGCACTAGCTCATGAAGACACCACAATTTAAATGGATCTACATCCCTCTTCCCAAACCATTTTATCATAACTCTATCATCAATTTAAAACAACATTACAAGATTCAAGTTCAACATAATGGTTTGAATCCCCTCATAATATATAACGTTACGAAAGAAATTCAGGGCGTGTAAACAATCTGGATTATTTCACAATTATAGGATAGATCAAACAAAGAAGATCAGTTCATAGCACGTGTATTTCAAATAGAAGCATGGGCATTCTATTTACATAGATGAATCATAAAGCAATTAAATTAATCAAAGCAGCAACTTTGCTTGATTTGAAGTTGTATTTTAAAAATGATTCAAGATCAGGCTGTAAATGATTCATGATTCATAGCATATGCACTGTATTCCCATAGGTCTAGCTATTCATTATTCACTTCTGATACAAAAATCATCCTAGAGATACTTAAGCCCATAAATCGCAACCATCCAAACTATACGGGAGGAAATGCTTGTACAGAATGAAAAATCGGATCACAACTGAAGCTGCAGAACCATGAATCATGTTAATGAATACTGAGATACAGAAAAAACAATGTGTACAACATAGAAATTGTAGGCAATTTAAGAATATGAATGTAACGCCCCAAACCCAACTCCCATGCCTACATGATACCCCTTGGGACTTAGGTCCAAACGAGCACTGAGGCCATGACGAACAGGCCCAGAAACGCACTATGCATGTATTGTACGCTCTGGGGCCAATACCCCTCACAGTTTTGTCGCCTCCCAGCCACTGCCAGGAAAACGCGTGTGCCCGAATATACGAGACATCTCTATATATTCAATAGCCCAGAGACCTCCGCGTCCAATGTGGGATATTACACCTGCCCCCCCTTGGGGACCCAGTTTCCTCGCTGGCCATACGAATGCGTCGGCTCTGATACCACTTTGTAACGCCCCGAACCCAACTCCTACGCCTACAGAATACCCCTTGGGACTTAGGCCCAAGCGAGCACCGAGGCCATGACGAGCAGGCCCAGAAACACACTATGCACGTATTGTCCGCTCTGGGGCCTATACCCCTCACAATTTTGTCGCCTCCCAGCCACTGCTAGGAAAACGCGTGTGCACGAATATACGAGACATCTCTATATATTCAATAGCCCAGAGACCTCCGCGTCCGATGTGGGATATTACAATAAATGTCTACCAGAGAACGAATATCTCTCTTCCACTTTTTGTACAGGCATCTCACTGGAATTTTCTACAGGTTTTGCTCACAAAGATGAATGCTAAAGAATATTAGCGCTTGAACCCCTTTTCTGGAGCCCAAAGAAGAAGGTGGAGAAAGTGTTAAAAGACAGGAAATAGACTTGTCTACCGTGGAATCACGCCTCCCTATCCGTGATGCAAAAATTCAAGAAAATGGCTTGTGTTCCCTGACTGAACATACACAATCATTTAGTTAACTAGCAGTTAACGTATTACACCACATACAAATGTAGATTCACTAAAGAACACATACATCCTACTACTTCCATGATGCAAAAATTCAAGAAAACAGCTATTGTGCCCCAAGGTCCGAACAGACACAATAATTTATTTAATGAACATTTAACATATTAATCAAGAAGAACAAATATAAAGAATAAACAAAAAATTCAAAATTCAGTAAAGATTAAAAGGTACTAATTAATTAGTATTTGAATAATTAAAAACAAAAAACAAAAAATTCAAAACCCAAATAGTTTAACAAAAAATTACCTTTAATTCGAATTTTTTTTAAATTTTTTTTATTGTAGACACAATTTCTTTAGTGACATTGATAGAATCCTTGGTGATCGACGCAATGCCCCGATAATTCATCAAACCCCCTCGAGTACTGATGGGGTCATTGCCAAAGAGATATATCACTACCATTATGCCAAAACCGACAATGATTTTAGCTTTATGCATCAATGCCCAGTTGGAAATCTTCTGGAATAGCCATGTTTCTCTTGAATCTTTAAAGACTGCATCACCATAATAAGCTTGAAGTCGATCCACTGGAACAATCAATAGCCTCCTTGGCATGCCGCGATCATAGATAACCCTAATCTATAACAGCTCAATAGGAATTCCATAATCAGTAGTCAATTTCTCTAGCGAGACCCCATACTGTAAACGCCTAATGCTATTAGGAAGTAGTACAACAGGAGCAAATGAAGGAAAGTGATTAACGTCAACGAGCGCCTTGGCTGGGGGCTGGGGGAGGGAGGGGGGGGGGGGGAGGGGGGGGGGGCAGGAGCCGCGGCAGGGGCAGTGGGAGGGCTGGGTCTGGAGGGAAGGAGTCCAAGTTAGCATAAGCTCCCGCAAAATAGAAGTTGCCTTCGTTGATTTCCCAGAGCACATCGAACTTCATGCTCATAAGAACCACCATGTTGAAGTCGACTTAAGAGAAGAGAAGTGACACAGAAAAGAAAGAAGATTCTTGAAACGAAAATCAAAAATAAAAAAATAAAAAAAAAAGAAAAAAAAAAAAAAGAAGAAGAGATAGAAAGAGAGAGAGAGAAAGAGAGAGAGAGTAAGTATGAATGTATTGGTGATGATGCTTCCAAGTCCTGATATTTTTTCCTTATGTTTTGAACTCTTTTACGTCACTTTCTATTCGTATTTATAATGTTTAGAAGCGTCCCTCATATCAAGCAAGACCATTAACTCGTTTAGTTGACGAATTAATTTTTTATTCTCTAAAATGATATCCCTCACAAAAATATGATTAAATCCATTTTTTACATTAAAAATATTTTTTAAAATATTTCATCAAATTCATATGAAGGTTATTTTGTTATATTTTGTTTAAATTCAATATTCCTATATATATTATTTTGTCATAAAAATTTTATAATCATTTTAATTATTTTTATTTTTATTTGAAATCTGAAATTTAGTTTTAAAAAATTTAATATTTATCATTAATTTTTTGTACATATATAATATTATAAAATTTTAGTTAAACTAAATTTTTTATTAGTTTTTTTTTATTTCATTTATTTTTTATTTATTTTCATTATTTTAATTTTTCTAAATATTTTATTTTATTCTTTTATTTTAATTTTGTTTTATTTTATTTTCTATTTTTTATTTTTTATATTATTTATTTATTGATTTTCACTTTTTATTTTGTTTTATTTTACCTTCTTATTTTTATTTTTAATTTATTTAATTTTATTATTTTTATTATTATCTTATTTTTTGAGTTATTTTATTTTATTTTTTATTTTTTTAAGATGGGTATTTTTTATTTTTTATTCTCCAAAATATTTTCACAACTTAGGAATATGAGATTCCCACCTCTCACATGGAAATATCATATTCCGACATTTATATTCTTAGAAATTCGGTAAGATTCCACGAATCAAATGCCCTCCTTAGACTGGAAAATATAGAAACTGGGCATAGGGCAAGGCCTATCTCATTTGGCTTTATGCTGCGTACTTACCTTTCTCTGACCATGTTATTTGCCTAAGCTTGAACATAATGCAGGGTTTGTTTTTCTGGGGTGGTTATCTTTCAATGGGTCTTGGAAGTCAATATTCCATTTATGATTGTGAGACCCAACCATGAATTTTAGTGTATTTACTTGCTTTAATTGTTATTTGAAAGTGAAATGTGCATTTAGGTGATTTACTTGCTATTGGAAGACAAAATGTGCATTTAAAGTTTATTTTATTAGCATTTAGTTGACTTTTCATCTAGTTTAACCAAACAAGGACAAGGTGGTGTTTCAACATTTGGAGATATTTTCCAAGTAATAACATATTTGCAATTATAGTCAAACAAACGCACATAAAAAAAATAGTTATGCTCTCGGGCTCAGGCGTCATATTCTCCCCCCTTAAAACAATTGCATCCTTGCAATTCTTACCTTTTTTCATGAGGCAATCCCTAGACATAGACGACATAGGCTTGGGTCGGTACATGCTGTTGAGGAAGTGCATTGACTGGAAGTCTACCCTCACCTTGTGCATCTTTGACTGGCATATGTCCCCGGATACTTGGTCGTCTCGGACAGTCTTTTACTTTGTGGTGATCACTACCACAATCCAAACATTTCCCCATTTTCATCCAACATTTAGCCTCTAAATGACCCTTACGTTTACAATAGGCACAATGTAGAGTCTAGGTATCCACATTACTCCTATAGGAAACTGGAATAGAAGACGTAGTTGTACTGGCCTGCTGAGTTTTCATAATAATCGTCTTGTTCTGCATCTGATTATAACTCTGTTCTTGCTGGCTCTAACTTAGATTCAGTTGGCCCTGTGCCTGGTAGGGCACTTGTTGATCCTCCGACTGAAATTGGGACTGAACTGACCCTTGTTGCCCCTAACTCTACGATTGATAGGATTTCTTGCTAGGTGGACTAGACACGACTCTCATCTTGGCCTTTCGTTTCTCAAATCTAGCTTTTGCATTTATGGCATCACTGTAGATAGCAAAGTGCAATGGAGACAAACTAAGCTGTATATCAGGCCTTAGACCTTGGATAAACCTCTATATTCTCCTCCTAGTAGGCTGCCCAAGATCTGGTACTTATTGAGACAACCGATTGAAAGTAGCCTCATACTGAGTGACTGTCATATTCCCCTGTTTCAATATCATGAACTCTTCCTCTCGGCTCTCACGGGCAACCTCGGGAATATAGTTATCCCTAGAATTCACTAACGAAATTGTCCCATAGAACAAGTGTACTGTGACATCCCGTACCCAGCATATAGTTCATATATTTATTTACATATGTTTATGTGCTTAATTTAAGTGTTTGTGCATAATTACATGTTTACTTGAATTAATTATATTTTTTTATTAACATTCATTTTTCTATTTTTGAAAATGTACAGACTAAGTTCAATTAATTTATATAAAATAATTAACCTATTATTTTAATATTTGTATTATGTGGAATTATTTTCTTACATTTAATAAATTAGTTTTAATCATTTTAAAATGAGCCCGGAGTAAAAATTTTAGCATTTTATTTTGCAAAATTCACATTTTTCCTCATTATATATATATTTTTTGGGCATACGTTCATAAATTTCATTTGCATAGCACTTCGAGAAGATAGGTAGAAAAATTGCTAAAGGTATCGCATGAATAGTAAAATCTAGACTTGCATTTTAGCCATTAGAAGACTAATTAGCTTTTGGACTTGTTTTAAGCTACCTATTTAATATTTTTAGCCCAAAATAAAAACAAATAAAATACACATATATACACATAAGACACAAAATAAAAACAAATAAAACACACAAAACAAACACAACACATACACAAAATCGGTCTCTACACACACACACACACAAATACATGCTGAAAACATACACACATATACACGAATGAAAATAGGAAAGAAGAAGAAGAAGAAAAAAAAGAAAAAGAAGAAGAAGAAAAAGAAGAAAAAGAAGAAGAAAAAGAAGGAAAAGAAAACACAAAAGCCATTTTAGCTGCTTTTCAAGCTTTTCTTTGCTTTTCTAGCCAAAAGTCAAGGTGAGGGGTTTGTATTTTGTGTATTTTCTTGAATTTCTAACAATGGAAAGTTTGTATAAATGTGAATTAAATTTGTTTTATGCCTTGAATTAGCTAGCTTACTAGTTTATGATGAAGATTATGTGAATTAGTGTTGTTGTTAGCTAAACTTGAACATTTTAGTGATTTTGTTGATGTTGTTGTTGGTGGTTGAACAAGAGTATTGTATGTAGTTTAGGTGCTTGTTAGAAGTTCTAAGTGAAGGTAGTTGGTTTCATATGCTCAATTCATGCCTTAGCAGTGATATAAACTAGATAAAATACAAGAAGGCAACAAGTGAAACTTTGGGCAGTGCACTGCCGCCATCTTCTAGAACCTTTTTGACATAGTAAATGAGCTTATAATTGAACAAAATTTATTTAGCAGCTAGATTTGGCAGTTTTTGGTGCTAAGGTTAATTCTAACGATTTAGCCATTTTAAAAACGTGTCTGAAAAATCGCTGTGTAGGGGATGCTAGGTGTAGTTGCACTAAAATAGTCATAACATGTGGAATATAACTCGGAATTAAGCACCGTTTGAGCCTAAAATCATCTAGACTTGAAGATCTACGTTTATATGTAAAAATAAGATAGTTTGGAGGTCAATATAATAGTTAACCGAATTGATTAAATAAAGATTTTGTTAGGGAAATTGGAAAATGTCTTAGTTGGATTATTATTTGATATTCTTAATTGGGATTACTAAGTGGTGAAATTTCTAATTCTTGCTAATGTCTATTGTTACTAAGTGATATCTAATCATGTGGAATTGCTAGTTGAGCCATTAATGTGAACTTTATTGTATTGGCTATGAATGACATCTGTGTGATTACTTGTGCTAAGTGTTATATTGTAGTTTACTTGCAAATGCTTTGAGTACAAATGAAGTTAAAGAGTGTTCCATGTATGTAACTCATGAAAGTTAAATGTAATGCATGGTAATAATTCTTAGAGCATGTTTTGTAGTTGAGCTATGTTTAGTGCTTAGGTGTAGTTGTTTTGATTGATTGCTTAACTTGAAGTTCTTTTGTGGTTTAATTGAAGTTGAGCTTGTTATAAAGGGTACCTTGTTAAATGTTAATATAGTTAATGTCATCTAGGAAGTTATGGAATGTTTTAGAGCCACAAGAATCTTCCGTTGATTATTCAAGGTGTTTAAGAGTGGATTGAAGCTAGTTCTTGCATCCTTGAGCTTGGTAAAGGTGAGGGATTTTCATACTTTTCTACATTATGGTTCATTTTTTTTATTAATAAATTATATAATTTAGTATAATTGCTTGAGTTATATACTTGTTATTTCTTAATATTCGTGCGAGGTCAACCTACTTTGTTGACCCTCGATTATGTGTTTATCAAATTATGTTGTTATATGGTTCTTGTTATTTCTATTTGTGTTATCGTTTCGATGGTTGTGCAACCTTATCGTCTGCACGAATTTGATGGGCCTCTCTGGGTAGCATCGGCTTGCCAGAGTTGGTTGCCCTAGCTCCGTAGCTATTCCCACATTCGTCTAGTTTGGAGATTGTCAGGGGGTGCTAGGTCATAGGTATCGGGTACATCTGGAGTACCCATTGGTGTTTGGGATGCCGACATATCGAATTCAAGTTCATGGTTCGTGAGTTCGCGGTTCGTGATTCGACAATTGGAGTGATAAGGGCTATCGAATTGTATCCTTTTGCGTAACTCTAGCTTGGGCCCTTTGTCCTTGGAGAGTTACCATTAATCGTATTCTTTTATATGTGTTACTTGATTCGTAATGTTGATTTGCTTTAAGTTAATTCTTTCGAGTTGATGTGGCACTCTGTGATTGTATTGCTTATCTCTTTTGGATTATATGTAATTTGCAATCTAGCTTTATCGCCTTTAATTGTCATCTTATAATTGTTGTTTAACTGTTACCTTATAATGTTTGTGTCTAGTTTGCCTGTTTGCATTGGATGAAAGTATTTTTCGAAAACTCCCCGATTAACTGTTTCTCTCCCTCACTGAGTAAACATGTATTGTATGATCCCCCCTCCTTTCTAATACTCTACAGGTAAGACAGGTTCTGTTCCTCCAGAGTCTGAGGAGGAGGAGGCTCGAGAGTCTACTTGATTCCTTGCTACTAGTTAGATTTTAATGTTGCATCTATAATTCGTAAATGTTTATGTATAATCTTTTGAGACCTGCATGCCCTGTTTATATTAGTTGGTTGTAATGAATGTAACTAAGAAAGACTCACCTAGTGATAGTGGACTGTAATAATTTCTAATGCTTTACCTTATTGCTTAGTTATCTTGCATGCTTGTGTGGGTTTAAATGGAAGTTGATTGATAGACTTAAAACCTAAGAAAATGGAATAGATAAGATTAGAGTGGTATGATAATCGAAAATATGATTATAGTATTTCAATAATTAATGGGACTGCATGCTTGTATGCCTAATTTTGTCATTATAAAAAGGCTCGGATGGCCTTAAGGAATTGAGAAGGCTATGATATTGAAGCTTGTGGCTGTTATGGACATTGGTATATTGTTGTTGTGGTTCATTTATTCTGCGTGCAGGTTTGTGGATAGTCCTATAAACAGGGAAGACTTCGTCCGTTTTTTCTCATTTTTCGTAACCTCGGGATTTGGATCGGGGCTCTGGTCTCGTGAGGGATCAAGCTGTTACATGTACGCTCGGTCTTCCACCTCAACTTGATAGTTCTCCACCACTGCTTGGGATCACCATCGAGCAGAAAGACAGCAAATGAAAATTTTCTCTCATCTGAGTACTCTAAAGCATTGTAGATCTTTTCAATTCAGCCAAGCCATAACTCCGCTTTCACATCATCTAGTTCCCCGACAAATCTGGGAGGCTCATAATTTAAAACCTTTCCAACTGATTGTCATTATTACCTCCACTGCCACTACCAACTCTACTGTTACCTGTATTACCACGATTACTTCCGCCAGGATTACTTGTTCCCCCTTGTCTCTGAGCCTTTGTCACGCCCCAACCCCGACCTATCGCTAGGCTAAAGCCGAAACATGTCATTTGTAACTCTTATTCTTGAAGTTAACAACTTAATAGCTTTAAAACCCGTGATTTATATATTAATAACCTGTACAATCATTAAAAGAATACCGCGAGTAGTTTGAAAAGACATTTAACATTATCCCAAAATATCAGCTTTAAAGGGTTACAACATCCTGTTACATAATTACAAGACTCAAATTCATCCATTCAATTATCCCAAACCTAGGTCTAGTAAGCAAAATATTCAACTTAGCTAAGTATCTATTGGACCAAAAGAATAAACATCATAATAAGTTGATCAATTGTATGAAATCATCCTATTACAACAAGTAGTACGTCTTCACAAGCAAGCATGCAGATCAAATAAAGCAAAAATCCAACTCGACATGTCAATGAAATTTCCCAACCACATGAGGACCTTCTCAGGGACTGCCTTACTTGTGATTGATCAAAAGAGGGGTGTGAGCTAATCTTGCATATAGCTCAATGAAGATGAAAAAAATAAGGATTTTCACAAATGTTTTATCTATTCGTAAACTTCTTTCATGAATCGTGCTATGCATATACAACAAGAGAAGCAAGGTTAACATGGATTACAAGTACAAGAGAACGAATTAAACAACGTACTAATCAGACAACTCTACTCTCCAAGAACCTAAAGGGATCAAGTGAGAGTAGGATTCTCATAATAAAAAGATACCATATCTCGAACTTGTTGGAGATGGCCAGTCTCGAGCTTTCTTGTTAAATCATCTTTATCAATACGAAATTTTCACAGTAGCCGAGACCTATACCTGACGGTCCAACGCCGTAGGGGAGAATCAAAACTCCAACCATGGGGTTTATTAGATTGCATGATCTACGTGAAGTCATGGTAGCCGAGACCTATACCTGACGGTCCAATGCTGCAGGGGAAAATCAAAACTTCTACCATGGGGTTTATTAGATTGCTTAATTGTGTCATATATATATATCTTCCATCTCTCTATGTGATACCCCAAGTGAGAGAGGAATTCAAAATAGCAAACAGACTCGAAAACAACAAAGTTGGTTGCCAGCGGTTAGTAATAGTAATAAAAAAAATAATAGTATAATCATGATCCAAATAGAGTTCATATAACATATAACATGCAAGTGAAGGTCAATGAGGAAAGTTACCTACACCATTCGAACGTATATATATAATCCAAAATTAATCAAGCATACTTATCATATGGTCAAACAAGTAAACATGTGAACATCTTGCATTTGGAATTCATAAGACACAAAGTAGAGGACAACAAGGAAATTTGCTTTATCATGCAAGTGTTTAACCATGTAGCAACCTCATACGTACATGTAGAGATATGCGCATTGTTTAGATAATCATGAAACCAATACTCATCATGCTTGACCATATTAATACCATATAGAAGAACTCAACATAGCCATATACCAAAGGAGGGTGTAAGGACACCTTAAAACAACTCAAAACGACAATAACATGCAAGCACGAATGAAACTATGAAGCATCCTCAACCCTTTTGCATTAGCCTAAATTAAACTGCTACTGTCCTTACATTCCAAACTCCAATTACTCTGATTTTGGTCTAGAATCGAAGCTTATTGAAATTAGATAGTTCTAGAATCAAACGTAACTCAATTCAGAGTTGAATTGACTAAGATATGACCTTCGGAAAAATACTGCACAAAGCTGAAAACCATCTGGTCGAGGCATTCGGACGAGTGCCTCATCCGGACCCCCTCGACCGGACCAAGGGCAGTAACTATTGCCTTTTGTTCGGGCTAGACCATCCAGCCGAGGCACTGTAACGCCCCAACTCGATCCCACCTACGACCAGTAAGGACGCAACAAAATTTCGGCAGTATAACAACAGTAACACGGACATTAGGGCTCTAAACCAACCCTTCAGAACATCATACAACCAACTCCACAAATCACCAACCAACTCCACAATCAGGTTATCAATATACAACGCAACCAGAATAAACTTTAAACATTCTTTCACCATTTCATCCATAAGTTATACGCCATCGTTCCAACATCATACATAGGCTATATTATACATTGCAAAATAGATTATACACCAGTCTAGCAACCTAATCATGTTCAAAAGAAAGACTACTAAACTAGCATAGTATAAATCTTATAATTGAGTAAGTTATACAATACTACATATTATAATAACTAAGACAAACTCATGGCAACGACTCTGGCACATAAGACTCGTCCACATAAAGTACATTCTCAGCTTACTGAGGCACGTACTATAACGCCCCGATCCCTCACGAGACCGGAGGCTCTAAAAGCCAAGCTATTCTCAACCCAAATCCAACCTGGTCTCAAAATTTTAGGGAAAACCGGACAGAGTCTCCCCTGTACCGTGGACATTCTAAAAACCTATAAGTATTAAAATAAAACTACGAAACAAAAAGAACAATATTTCCAAATGAAATCCCAACTTCAAGGCCATATGAGCCTTAAACAACACAAAGCAATATAAATACATACAAGCATGCATTCCCAATATAAACTTCTTTACAGAAACTGCTTATCATACCACTCAATGATAACATTTAAACATTCTTAGAAATTAAAGACAACCATTGTAACCCCCACAACCAACACACAAGCATGCAACAAACTACAAGTAAGAATGCTAGTTATTACATGTCATAGTTCCATGTCTTCTACTACAACATCTAGCTTTTAACTTGCAACTATAAAAATGTGTACAAAAGCACTTAGGCTACAAAATAGAACATAAACAAGAACAACAAGATCTTCACATTTCAACTTGAACCATAAACCACCTCAAGCAAATAGACACTGCAACTAAGGCAACTGATCAATCTGAACCTCCTGCTCTCCACCCTCAACCAAATCTAGCTGGGTTTCAACCACAGCGTCTCCTGAAACATGTTAGTGAGGTATGAGCAACCACTATTGCCCAGTGATGGATAAAGGCCAATCGGGACGTGCAATGCAACAATTATAGTAGTTAAGCAAGAAAGGCAAGTAAAGTAAAATTGAAACAGGAAATAACCACACATATCAAAGGATGCTATACACTTAATGTGAAATACCACTTTTCATTTTAACCTCGATTTGCGTGTTTAACCTCGTTTTGTGTGCTTTGACCTGTTTTTTGTGTTATATGAGTTCGAATGTGCTAAATATGTGATTTATATTCCTAATACATGCTATGTGTGAATTCATGAAATTTTTATCAAAATCGGCATCAGAAATTTTATCGTTGATTTTTATGAATAGTATTTTAAACGCACATCCGCTAAAATTTTGACACGGGTGTTTTTAAGGTTTAAAAACATAGTCCTATATTATTAATAGACCCATGTTTGATAAAAATTGATTTTGAAACAGAATAGTAATTTAAATAGATTTTACGCACGAAAAAGTACGCTTTTAAGCTAAAATAGTGATTTTTGCTCAAAACGATTCTTGTGTTGACTTTCATTGACCTAGTGTATATTAAATACAAATTATATTTCATTTTAAATATTTATAAAATGGCACAATTGAAAAATGTATTTAAAAGACATTTGAAAACAAATAAATATAACTTTTTACCTTCTTTTGCAAAAACTGAGTTTTTACCCGAGCGGGTGTATGAGTATGCATGTGAAATGTTGTCACCTATTCTTAAACTACTAAATATAGTATTTTTCACTTGAGCAAGAAAAAATAGTTAAGAAAAACTACTTAAAAGACTAAAAACATTAATTAAAAGACTGGAAAATCAACTTTGACTTTTAATATTTTTGTTGACTTTGAGTTTATATCATCAACATACATTAAACAAGCCAAAAACACCCCAAAAACACACACAAAACCGTGAGTTCAAGGACGAGGAGGAATAAGGCATTTTCAAGGCTTTTCAAAGCATTTTTCTCATAGATTTTGCAATTCAAGTCCAAATCACTTCATTCAAAGCTTGATTTTACTTGTTGGGCATCCATTCTACATCTTTCTTGCATCAAAACACATCAAAGGTGAGAGAAAAATTCTTGATCTCAAATGTCATTTTTTATGTTTTTGCATATAATTGAATTTTGAACCGTTAGAATGTTAATTTGATGTTATATTATTGCTAAGTGCATGCTAAAGATCGTTTTTATGTATTCTTATAAGATTTGAACCGTTGTAGCATAAATTTTTATTTTTCGGGTATTAAAATTGAGTTATTAGTTATTTGGTGATTATTTTGAGTTGTAGTGGTTGGAATCGATTGCCGTCGATTTGTAAAAGTTTGTTAAATACATTGAGTTGGATGGCCTACTTTGTCATCTAACTTAATTGTTTCATGATTATATAGTTGTTGATTGTTAAATGTTGTTTAATTGATTGTTAAAATACGGATTGATTGATTATTGATTATTGATTGTTGTTACAAAACCGTGAGGAGCACGCTCGGGGTTAATCCGGGGTGTTACATTGTTAATTGATTGTTATTGTTTTTATTAGTCGGAAGTCGGACAGCCAATGTTGTTGACTTCTCGAATTGTTATTGTTATTGTTATTATGAGTCGAGAGTCGGGCAGCCAATGTTGTTGACTTCTCGAATTGTTATTGTTATTGTTATTATGAGGCGAGAGTCGGGCAACCAATGTTGTTGACTTCTTGAATTGAGTCCCATTGTTATGAGCTTTGATAATATTGTGTCACCTCGGGAGGCATCCTGGGCTGCGGGCACAGTTATCATGGCTAATCCCTATCTCGCATGGGCAGAGAGGCCATGGGATGTGGGTCTAGGTCAAGGTACCTCAGGATTGTGTCATTGAGTTTTGGAGGAGTTGTTGAGCATGGAATTGGTGTATGGAGCTTCATCAGCAAATGTATCGTATCCTTATTGTTTGTTTCTAGTTATTACTATTGTTGCATTTATAATGATTATTGATGTTCATTGTGTGTTTACTACTCAAAGGATGATTTCCAAGAAGTATAGTAAATACTGTTAGAGATCTATCGGATCCTCATTGGCCTTGTTTTATATAAGCTCACTCTCAATTATTGAATGCATGCATGTGTTACTGAGCCTGACTACGGGTACGTGCCTCTTGAAGAGGGAAATGTGCCATATGTGGATGAGTCTTATGTGCAGGAGTCATTGCCATGAGATTGTCTTAGTTGTTGTAAAACAATGTGTTGTATAACCTATCTTAATATAGAGACATATGTATGTTGATTTAGTAGTCTTTATTTTGATCATGACTAGATTACGAAGTTGGTTATAATCTATTTTGAAATGAATGTATAGCCTATGTATTATGTTGGAACGAAGGCGCGTAACTATGAAAGAGTTGATGAAGAAATGTTTAATGTATGAAGTGGTTGTGTTGTATGTTGTTAATTTGATTGTGGAGTTGGTTGGTGATTTATGGAGTCTGATGTATGTTGTTCTTAAGGGTTGGTTTAGAGCCCTGATGTTCATGTTACTATCATTATGCTGCTGAAATTTCGTTGTGTCCTGACTGATCGTAGAAGGGGTCGAGTTGGGGCGTGACATTTAGTGGTATTAGAGCTTATGTTTAGCTATCAGCAGGGGTATCCTCGGAATGTGGGTAGTGGTCCAAGCATGCAAGTTTGTATGAAGTGAAAAGAAAAGAGAACTATGTGTTAATATGATTAAATGATTAAGTGATTATGTGATTTTATGAATATGTGATTATGTGATCAATTTGTTTATGTGATTGATACTTAAGTGATTTATGTGTTTTATGTGAGTTTGTTGCTTATGTGCTAATAATTGTTTATAGCATGTTTATGTGTTATAACCTGTGTTAACTCTTTGATTAGAAGAATGACTGGTAGACCGAGAACGAAAGGTAGGCCTGAAGCAGTTGACGAGGTTCCGGGTAATGTGGCACCGGGCCGAGAAAGGGGTGATGATCGTTTTGAAGCAGCCATGGATAGGATAACTGAGGTTATGGCCGGTCATGCACAATTATTAGCAAGGCAGGCTACCCAAGCTCAGACTTTGCAGGCACAGTTATTGAATGTACAGGGTGGGTACCACGGGCGTGGTACACTGAAGGAGTTCTTAGGGTATTATCCGCCGAGATTTCAGGGGGAGCCAGATGATCGGAAAGCCGAGGCATAGATTAATAAAGTGGAGAAAATATTTGACCCTATGGATTATACTGATGAAAGAAAGGTCACCTTTGTCGTTTATTTGTTTGATGATGAGGCAGAGGAGTGGTGGCGCACGGTGAAATCTAGTTGGGAGACCCAAGGTATTCTGTATGTCTGGGATACCTTTCTGAGAGCTTTCCGGGCGAAGTATATCCCGAGGATTGCACGGGAGAGGAGAGAGGCTAAGTTTTTGTCTCTAGTTTAGGGGGATACTTCAGTGGCTCAGTATGAGGCCACATTTACTAGACTATCCCGGTATGCACCGGAGTTTGTGGCTGACGAGAAGCGCAAGACTCGTAGGTTTACGTTGGGTTTGAGGCCCGAGATTCAGGATGCGATGGCCCTGAATCAGTATGATATACTTACTGAGGCCTTTGATGCAGCTTCTAGGTTAGAGAAGAGAAAGGGGGAACAGATCGGACCTAGTTAGCCTAGCAAGAGGCCCTTTCAGCCGCAGGGTCAGCAGGGTATGTATAGACCTTCGGTATAGCAGGGTGGTTACAGGCATGCAGTGCAGCAGCGTTCTTTCGGACCGTAGGGTCAGCAGTGTTACTATCGGCCTCAGTTTCAGCATGGGTCTTATCAGGCTCAGCCGCAGTTTAGGCCGGCCCCGTCTCAGGGTTGGTATAGGCCTAGTGTTACGTCACCTCAGCAGCAGACTGGTACAGCTGCTTATTCAGTTTCTGGGTCATTTGGAGGCAGTGTCAGTACACCGATACCGCTGTGTACTTATTGTAAACGTACAAGCCATTTGGAGGTCGACTGTCGGAAGAAAGCAGGGACGTGTTTAGGTTACGTCAGCAACCAACACCGGGAAAGGGATTGCCCTAGGTATCAGGGCTTTACGGGTCATCCAGTAGTCCAGGGTTATCAAGGTGGACCTGCAAGCAGTATACCTCAGCAGCAGCAGGCTCAGGCTCGAGCCTACGTAGTGGACTTGGAGGAATTTCCAGAGGCGGCAGCAGTGGTGAAAGGTAACTTACTTATTCTCAACCAATTAAAGATCATATCTCCTTGAGTGCAACGTGCTAAAATGTGAGTAGAGAGTTTGCCTTATACGATTAAAGTTAGCACGTGCATTATATCAGTTGGCAGCTGAGTAGTATGTGACGCTGAGGTATATGGAATTCCGATTAGAGGTCAAGCTACTTTATGACTATACATTGATTATTGGGATTCTTATTTGGTGATTCCCTCGAGATTTCTATATGGAGATTCTTATTCAGCATACTCCTTTGGACTTCTTCTATGGTATTTTCTATGCGGTATTGTTATGTGGAATTCTAATACGGTATTATCTGGAGTTCTTATATTGGAATTATTATTTGGTATTCTCGCTCGGTGATCTTGTTAAAGTTCTTACTTGGTATTCTTGGTTGGTGCTCTATTACGGGATCTATGTTTGGTATTATCTTCGGTAATTATTTGAGATTCTTATTCAGAAGTCCTAGTCGGTGTTCTTATTCAACACTCCTATTCCAGCTTCTTGTTCGGTATTCCTAGTTGACATACATAGTTGGTATTCATAATTTGGTTTTCGGTCTTTCATTCCGTATGTTTGAGCCAGCAGTACTTGAGTGAAGAATTGCAAGGACACAATTGTTTTAAGGAGGGGAGAATGTGAAACTTCACTTTTCATCTTAACCTCGATTTGCGTGTTTTGCCTCATTTTGCGTGCTTTGACTTGTTTTATGTGTTATATGAGTTCGAATGTGCTAAATATGTGATTTATATTCCTAATACATGCTATGTGTGCATTCATGAAATTTTCATCAAAATCGGCATCGAAAATTTTATTATTGATTTTTGTGAATAGTGTTTTAAACGCACATCCGCTAAAATTTTGACACGGGTGTTTTTAGGGTTTGAAAACCTAGTCCTATATTATTAATAGACCCATGTTTGATAAAAATTGATTTTGAAACAGAATAGGAATTTAAATAGATTTTACGCACGAAAAAGTACGTTTTTAAGCTAACATAGTGATTTTTGCTCAAAACGATTCTTGTGTTGACTTTCATTGACCTAGTATATATTAAATACAAATTATATTTCATTTTAAATATTTATTAAATGGCACAATTGAAAAATGTATTTAAAAGACATTTGAAAACAAATTAATATAACATTTTACCTTCTTTTGCAAAAACTGAGTTTTTACCCGAGCGGGTGTATGAGTATTCATGTGAAATGTTGTCACCTATTCTTAAACTACTAAATATAGTATTTTTTTTACTTGAGCAAGCAAAATAGTCAAGAGAAACTACTTAAAAGACTAAAAACATTAATTAAAAGACTAGAAAAACAACTTTGACTTTTAATATTTTTGTTGACTTTGAGTTTATATCATCAACACACATTAAAACAAGCCAAAAATACCCCAAAAAAACACACAAAACCGTGAGTTCAAGGACGAGGAGGAATAATGCATTTTCAAGGCTTTTCAAAGCATTTTTCTCATAGATTTTGCAATTCAAGTCCAAATCACTTCATTTAAAGCTTGATTTTGCTTGTTGGGCATCCATTCTACATCTTTCTTGCATCAAAACACATCAAAGGTGAGAAAAAGATTCTAGATCTCAAATGTCATTTTTTTATGTTTTTGCATATAATTGAATTTTGAACCGTTGAATGTTAATTTGATGTTATATTATTGTTCAGTGCATGCTAAAGATCGTTTTTATGTATTCTTATAAGATTTGAACTGTTGTAGCATAAATTTTTATTTTTCGGGTATTAAAATTGAGTTATTAGCTATTTGGTGATTATTTTGAGTTGTAGTGGTTGGAATCGATTGCCGTCGATTTGTAAAAGTTTGTTAAATACATTGAGTTGGATGACCTACTTTGTCATCTAACTTAATTGTTTCATGATTATATAGTTGTTGATTGTTAAATGTTGTTTAATTGATTGTTAAAATAAGGATTGATTGATTATTGATTGTTGTTACAAAACCATGAGTAGCACGCTCGGGGTTAATCCGAGATGTTACATTGTTAACTGATTGTTATTGTTTTTATTAGTCGGAAATCGGACAGCCAATGTTGTTGACTTCTCGAATTGTTATTATGAGTCAAGAGTCGGGCAACCAATGTTGTTGACTTCTCGAATTGTTATTGTTATTGTTATTATGAGTCGAGAGTCGGGCAACCAATGTTGTTGACTTCTCAAATTGAGTCCCATTGTTGTGAGCTTTGATAATGTTATGTCACCTCGGGAGGCATCCTGGGCTGCGGGTTCAGTTATCATGGCTAATCCCTATCTTGCATGAGTGGAAAGGCCATGGGGTGTGGGTCTAGGTTAAGGTACCTCAGGATTGTGTCATTGAGTTTGGAGGAGTTGTTGAGCATGGAATTGGTGTATGGAGCTTCATCTGCAAATGTATCGTATCCTTGTTGTGTGTTTACAGTTATTACTATTGTTGTATTTATAATGATTATTGATGTTCATTGTGTGTTTACTACTAAAAGGATGATTTCTAAGGAGTCTAGTAAATACTGTTAGAGATCTATCGGATCCTCACTGGGCTTGTTTTATATAAGCTCACTCTCAATTATTGCATGCATGCAGGTGTTACTGAGCCTGACTACAAGTATGTGCCTCTTGAAGAGGGAAATGTGCCATATGTGGATGAGTCTTCTGTGCAGGAGTCATTGCCATGAGATTGTCTTAGTTGTTGTAAAACAATGTGTCGTATAACCTATCTTAATATAAAGACATATGTATGTTGATTTAGTAGTCTTTATTTTGATCATGACTAGATTACTAAGTTGGTTATAATCTATTTTGAAATGAATGTATAGCCTATGTATTATGTTGGAACGGAGGAACGTAACTATGAAATAGTTGATGAAGGAATGTTTAATGTATGAAGTGGTTGTGTTGTATGTTGTTAATTTGATTGTGGAGTTGGTTGGTGATTTATGGAGTATGATGTATGTTGTTCTTAAGGGTTGGTTTAGAGCCCTGATGTTCATGTGTCGTTATGCTGCCGAAATTCTGTTGCGTCTTGACTAATCGTAGGAGGGGTCGAGTTGGGGCGTGACACTTAACACCAACACTCCGGAATTCTCTTATCTATGATCACGAACCACGAACCACGATCAATGTGCCGACATAATCCTCAATCACTCCAGTGGGTGTATTCCGGATGTACCCTGATAATCCTACAACCCAACACCCCTGACAATCTCCGGACCAGGCAAGTAAGGGACTAGGGTACGGAGATCAAATATCCACTGGCAAGCCCGCTGCCGCCCAACCTATATTCAACACAACTGCCCTTGACACTATGGTTGCGCAACCACTATGCAATGCACTTAACAATGACAATATAATATCAATAATAGAAGCAATAACACATGGGAGGAACAACAAAGTAGGTTGTCCTCGAAACAGTTAGAAAAGAAGCAATTCCATACAACAATTAAGCAAATTACAAAGGGGCATAATCAAGATTCACATAGAACTATAACAAAAGCTCCAAAACATCTTGAAAACACATTTAAACACACAAGGAGTCATGTCAAGGTCCAAGAAGCGTGAGACAATCAAAATTGTACTTAAACTCCTTTGTAACTCAACCTGTTTTCCTTCCAAACTCATGTTACGGTTCTAGATTCGTGAGTGGTCTATTCCATGCTCCCAATTAACCCCTTAGGCCCTCTTAGGACCCTCAAAGTCACCCAATTACCTGCATTTAGTACGAAAGCCCCAATTTCCGCCTTATGACTTTGTACTACACGTACCTCACTCGGGACTCAAACGGAAGCTAGAAAGGCACAACTAGAGTCTACTTAGCCTAGGAATACCAAAAGTGAAGGTCAATTCAACCCGGATTTGCGATAACCCCAAAACCCCTTTTTAAAAGTCGGCTATTTCATGCTTTTGATAGGTTATGTCCAATTAAACCATACGGGGCCTTTACACTACTTTCATTAACATCTAAAGCATCTATTAGAACTATTAATTCAAGCTATAAGGCCCGAATACGCAAAACCCTAGTTTTCCCATCACTATTCATGCCATATAAATAATGAGCGATTTCAACCATTTAAACTTTGAAACAATAGCATAAATAAGGTATCTACTACTTATATACAACATACATAAGCATCTTTAAGCATTACATAAGCATTTGATAGCAAATCGATGAATTCAAGAAAAGAGCAACATTTTTCAAATGCAAAAATAGGTATGAAATCCCTCACCTATTGCGCGTAGGAGCTCCTAGGAGACTAGTAAACACTTTAAACCACTTGTACCTAACTTGGCTTGGCTTGGAATGAGGATTAGTTGAGCAAAAATCTCTTATCCTCCTCCTATGCTGATTTTTGGCCGTGCTACAGTGTTTTCGGCTTTCTTTTTTTTTGTTTTTTTGTTTTTATGAGCTAAAAAGGTTAAGTTGAGTATATATTAGGTTGGAGTTATGTTGGGTGTATAAGTTGACTACTAAAATGAGCCTAGTTGGTTTTAAAACGAGTCTAAAAGTGCAATTCAATGTTAACTAATTAAAACACTTAATTTAGTTATGTAACACTATTCACTAGATTGGTAAAACATTTTCTAAACATACGCTCCTATCGCTTTTAGCTCAAATGCATATTTTTCTCATTCCTAAAACAATTAATGTGATTTAAGAAAAAATACTAATTCAAGGTAGTTAAGTAGTTGACAAATGGAATGAATAGTATCCACTTAAAGTAACAAGTAAAGCACAGAAGAAATGCGCAAATAGTGGATGCAATAGGAGATAAATGTACGGCTAAGATCTCGGGCATCACACCCTCTTCCCCTTAAACTAATTGCGTCCAAGAGAACTCAGCATCTACTGAAATCTAGTTATGATATTCTTCATCGATTGTTGAGCAAGACACTGAATGAGAACGCCCAAAGGAAAACCCAAATAGGAATCTCATTAGTACCGCCTAAGAATTTCCAAGTAATAAGTCCAAATAAAGGCTCAAATGAAGATATTATATCGAAATCCGAATAAGAATCCTGTTGGCCATGAATACTATAGAAGAACAGAATCCCAACTAAAAGCGGCGAGAAAATACCAATGAGAATTTGGAGTACAAATACCGAAGATAATTCCATATAATAAGGCTGATTAGAATCCCAAACTAAGTCTTCCGAGCAATACCAATAAGAAAATACTAGAAGAATACTCAATAAGAAAACCAAGAGAACAGTCATATAGAAATCCCAAAGGAAGCCATTCATTTCTGACTGCTGAGCGGAGAAGAATGCCTTGGAAGAAATCCCAATAACTGAGCTCCGCCTACAACACTAATTCCAAAATAAAGGGCTGATTAATTGCCTCTCATTCCCGCTAATCCACACAACTTGGAGGGCCTGTTGTTAATCACTTCTTTCAGGGGGAGGAAGAAGTCTTTCTTACCATTTCAACGGGACATATATGAATGCCAAGATATCACATTTACACATTTATGTTTTAAACTATTATGCAAACATATTTATATAAGAGTTCATGAAACAGTGTAATCATCAAAGTTGTAACGCCCTGATCCCTCACGAGACCGGAGGCTCTAATAACCATGCTATTCTCAACCCAATCCCAACCCGGACACAGATTTTAGTTAAAACGGACAGAGTCTCCCCTGTACATTGGATATTCAGGAAACCTGTAAACATAATATAAGCCACAACATAGCAAGATTCCATTTGTAAATAAAGATCTTAGCTTAAAGACCATCCGATCCCTAAGACATACAAACAACTTAGATTCACACAAGCATGCATTCACAATATAACTTCTTTACAAAACCACTTATCATGCCACTCCACGATAGCATTGAAATATTCTTAGGAATTAAAAACAACCATTCAACCAGACATTCACTCCCAACCATGCAAAGTAGCTAAGAGCATAAATATAAGTTATTACATGCCACAGATACATATCATACATTACAATCAAACTTACAGCTAAACAATATATACATAAACCCATAGGCTCCAACATAGGACATAAGTAATACAAACAGAGTCTTCATATAACCAACAGGAAACACATCCACCGGAAGCAAGTATCACACAGCAACTAAGGCAACTCCTCCTCCAATTGTACCTCCTGAAACATGTTAGCGAGGTATGAGCAACCACAATTGCCCACTGAGGGATAAAGACTACTCGGGACGTGCAATGCAACAATTATAGAAGTTAAGAAAGAAAGACAAGTAAAGTACATTTGAAACAGTAAGTAACCACACATATCAAAGGATACGATACACTTAACTCCAAACACTCTAGAATTCTCTTATCTTTGATCACGAACCACGATCCATGAACCACAAACCTTGATCAATGTGCCAGCATAAAACCCCAATCACTCTAGTGGGTATACTCTGGATGTACCCCGATAATCCTACGACCCAACACCCCCTGGCAATCTTCGGACCAGGAGAGTGAGGGACTAGAGCACGGAGATCGAATATCCACTGGCAAGCCTGCTGCCGCCCAGCCGATATCCAATACATCTGCCCCTGACACTATGGTTGCGCAACCACTATGCAATATAACATTAATATAAGTCAATAACACATAGGAGGGATAACAAAGTAGGTTGCCCTCAAAAGCAAATAAGATATAAAAAAGAATATATGAAACGCCTCGATCCCTCACGAGACCGGAGTTCCCAATTCCATTCCCAAGGCACAAGAAACGAGGGGAAACGGACGAAGCCTCCCCTGTTTATAAGACAATCCAAAACCTGTAAACAATATTTATAACTACAAAACTATGGTCTAACTCCATTCACCCAATCAAGCATACACGACCAATAAACAATAACATAGTCCATTAAGCTATTACAAACCACCTACAAATCAAATACAAACAAGATCCAATACAATTACAAGCCGAGTTTCTATAGTTCCAATCAAATTACAATTCAAACCACTTTACAAATTCACATGGATTCGCAGGTACTAATAATGGAAGTCATCACAAGCAAATAAGGTAACTCTCGAGCTTTCCCTATATCACCTTGCGAAGGTGTTGAACCTGAAAGGTGTTAGAAACGAGGGTGAGTATACAACTAGTACATTCAATAAGGGAGGGGAAAACGGGAACAGTATACCAGGGTTCGTACAATGTAGCAACTTAACACAATTAGTGCAATAAATAAACTATGAATAACAATTCTAATACCACATTTTAAAAGGATACAATCAATAACCCTTATCACTCCAAATCTTCGATCCTCGATCCACGAACCACGATCTCAATCTCGATATGCCGGCATCCCTTACACAAATGGGTACTCCGGATGTACCCGATCCTACAACCCAACACCCCTTGGCAATCTCCGGACCAGGCGAGTGAGGGAATAGCAGACGGAGCTAAGGCAACCAACACTGGCAAGCCCGATACCACCCAGTGAGGCCATCGCATCCGCCGCGACAATGAGGTTGCGCAACCACGATGCAATGCAAGAATGATAACAATGACAATATAATTAGGAAACACATTTAAGGACAAAAAGTAAGTTGTTCTCGCACCAAGTTACAATTTAGCAACAATAAGCATATATCAATTACGCAATTATACTAAACAACATACTCTTTTAGAAAGAAAATAAACTATAATGCACGTAAGGATGCATGTCCCTCACCTCTACCGAGCTCCAAGATGTAAGTTTGAATCACATCATTTCCAGTCACCTTGAACCTATGAGCAAACATTACTTCAATTACTCTTTAACTACAACATTCATTAATTATTCAGCTAGGTTAGCTAAATTATAACTTCGCTTATTTAGCATATATACAATATCTATTAGAATTCTATTTTTAACAAAACACCATTTTTATATACTTTAACTTAACATATATTCCATATTTTCAATAGTCTACAAGTTAATTAAGAAGATAGTTCAAAAACTTAAAGGAGAATGATTCAACCAGCATGCTATAACTAGATATAAACCGAACTAGAATTTAGTTTAACTAAAATCAACACATGAGCCTGCAGTTACTCATACTATTTCTCATTTTACTTTAGTTAATAATTTGTACAAGAAACTAATTCACTCCACATAACAATAAACTAGCCATTAACTCAACTCAAAGAATTTCTCCAAAGAATTTATAGATAATAAAGGTTAGGTTACTTTAATGTTCAAATGACACATTCATTCACAATGACACTACCCAGTCTTTTACTACTTTAATGAACTTTTAATTCATATTCTACTTTACTTACAATAGTTAGTAATATCTCTATGAAGATAGCCCAACATTAACACATAGGGAAAGAAATGCATTTATCAACTAATAGAAAAGTTAACTATCAACCATTTAATAACTAACATACTATTTTTGTAAAATAACTATAGTTCAAACTAAGATTCTAACATATCACTAGTAGTATTAACTTAAGTTAATTACATTTAACATATAATAGACAACTATCAACTTACAATTAACCTTACATGTAGTTTCAAAAAGCATTAAACATATTCTTCCACATAGTTTACTTGACCTTTCTAAGTGTTCACTAGTTGCACATTGATAACAACAACTAATTCTAACAATTGAATTGTTTAGCATATATATAAACATTACCTATGTCGAAAGGTGGTGACCATCACAACTCTACTAGCATTTCTCATTTACAGTTGAATAGAATAGCTTTCAATTTAAATTAACTTTACTAGCAATTAGATTTCAATTACAATTCATGAAAACAACATAACTATAAGAGCCCCATTACATTATTAATCATCCAAGGACACTACACAATAAGGTCTTGATCGAATACATCCAATTAGAACTGAATTATATCATTACTATAGCAAAATAACAACAAAATTCAGATTCTCGCGTAACATGGCATTTCTGACACATCTCACCAAAATGATCATAACTTGCTCTAGACAACTCCGATTAATGCACCGTAAAAAGCTGTAGAAACTAGACTCGTAAGGCTTTCTAACGGTATATAATTCAACCCCTAATCCTTCTCCAATTAATACAGTTTTAAGCTCGAATTTGCCTCAATTTTGCTGAAAAATCTGGACAGCCACGGTTGAACACACACACACATTAAGTTCTCAACGTTTTTAATTGAATTTCTTGCATGCATGGACTGATTTTCTTTAGCAATAACTTAGCAAGCAAAGATTGTACCTCCTTTAGACATATTCACAAATACTTTACTCATAAGATCTCACTCAAAAATATATACTATATATACAAACACACTTAATACTTAAACATAATCCAACTATAAACATGACCTAGAATTATCATGCTTATTCACCCAAATTACAATTTATAACTCACTCAATAGACAAATATAACAATTATAATAACTCAAATAGCTAATCATGCAATAAGCTCAACTAATTTACATAAACTCTAACAAAACTCCTTCAAAATACTTACAAATTAGATTCTAATCTTCACACAAGATAATGAACCTCAAATCTAACTATACTACATCTCTAATGACACTTTATGTCACCATTTAAGCCCTTGAAATCTCACTTTAAAGTACAATTACCCCAAAAGTCCAAATTTACCTCTTTATGCATTACACTACAAGTACTCTAATCGGAGCTCAATTAAGCGAAACGAATACATTTCTAGCACCTCCTCACTTACTAGACACTAGCCCTAATGCCCGAACGCACCCGGATTCACTTTCAACCCGAAACCCCTTTGTCAATCTTTGCTATTAAGCTCCAAACCGAAAGACAAGGTTCAAGATTTCTAAACGAGTTTTCCTATCCTTCAAACCACACCTTATGGCACCCCAAGGACTCTCGAGTTCACCAATTAAACCTCGTTTACCATTAAATCCCCGATTTCCTCTTTGTGCGTTTATACTACAAGTACCAATTTCGGAATCCAAACAAGCGAAACGAAGGCACTTCTAAGGCTTCAATACTTAATAAAGACTAGCCATAACCTCAAAACGTACCCGGATTCGAGTTAACCCCGAAATTCCCAATTAAAGTAGCCTATTTTGATCAAAATTCTCAAAATTTTCACATGACAAGTATAACGAATATTTTTTCCATGCTCAAGGACCTAATTCGCAACTACTAAAAGCCTCGAATCGAATTAAATTGTGACTTTTTTTTTCGGAACCCTAGTTTAGCACTATTCATCATCTTCTCCAAGTTGAATTTTGCATTTCTAGCCAATCAAGAAGCTAACTAACTTCAAAAGTTTGCTCTACATACTTATTTAAGCATATTTGAAGCAATAAATTAAGCTAAAACACAAGAGTTTACTATTCACATTTTTTACTATTCATCATCTTCTACATGTGAAATCTTGTCAAAAAATTATTTTCAAGCTATACCAATGCATATACAAGGTCTCTAGCATGTAATAATACTATATAGAATAAGAATCAAGCATGTTATGGCACATTAATGGCAAAATCCGAAAATTGTAAAATTGAACATAAACTTTAAAACTCCATGAAAATGAAAAAATTCCTCACAAAGTTTTTGTTCCGAAATGCGAAAAACGAATGGTAGAAAGATAGAGGACACCAAGATGCGTCCGAATATGCAATTTGAGCTTCCAACTCCTTCATTTACACCTTTAAAGAGCCAAAATTGCATAAAATTTACTATTCCCGTAATAAGGATTTGGTGGCTGATTTGGAGTGTTTGTTGGCAGATTTTGAAGTTGTAGGGTGTTAAAATGAAGTCAAAGGATCAAAGGATAATATATGTGAGTGAAAAATCAGTATTTGCTTTAAAAACGTTATTTTAACACGCTAAAACTCAACTTTAATCTCATATTTTGTTGCAAATTCAATTTTTTTCTAAACCAATAATCAAAATATAATGGTAGACTAGTTTTTAAAATATTTAAAAGACTAGTTTTAAAAATTTTAGGAGAAAGATCAATAAATAGAACTTAAAACACTTTAAATTCAATTCTCACTAAAAATTCTTATGAAAATAATATGAATGCACATATTTTATGTAATAAAAGAAATAAACATGAAATTATACATTATGTGACAAATAATCAATTTAAACAAGTAAGAGCATGTAATTTACAATTTAAATAATCAAATGCACGAAAATAACAATTAAACAAGTATTTGCACATAAATTCGGGACCGGGGTCTCACAATATAACTCAAGTAATTATCCTAAGTCATACAATTTATTAAAGAGAAAATGAACCAAAATGCACAAAAGGATGACAATCCCTCACTATTTGGAAACCAAACATACAAAACTTAGCCAAACTCCCATTTCAAACTTCTCCCATGGCATCAATTCCCTTCAATTCCTAATTAGACAGTTATGTAATAAAATTATTCTACATTCATCCGATTAACCATACACAAATAACATGAGTTAAGAATGCTAATTATGCAATTAACTAGCTAGTTCTACAAGTTCATATCATAATATCAAACTCTAAAATCTCTAGACATGCATTATCTTAACTAACTTAGAGGATATGACAAGAAGCATTCTTTGCTTTTTAGCATTAGCATGCACAAGGCCCTAATTTCATTTAATTAGCTAAATGACAGCCAATCACTTTTAGTTCTCATTTCAACTTACATGTTCAACGAGCTAACCACTTGTCTAAATTCAACTCTAGCTAATTACAAGATAATTCAAGTTATCATACTTATTTTCCCAATTTACATTTTATAACTCAATCAATAGACAGATATAACAATTATAGCAAGTATAGCAATTCAAATAGCTACTTATGCAATAAGCTTAACTAATTCACATAAGCTTCAATTAGACACTTTTTACATGCTTTGTATTTACATCATAAACTTCACACTTATATAACATATAACTCTATCATGATCAATTAGAGCAAATATAACAATAAAATAACTACTAATGCAACTAATTCAAGTAATTCATAAGAAATCCAACAAATCTCCTTCTAAATGCTTACAAAACAAGCTCTAAACTTCACACAAGATAACGAACCTCAAATCTAACTATACTACATCTCTAATGACACTTTATGGCACCATTTAAGCCCTTGAAATCTCACTTTAAAGTACAATTACCCGAAAAGTCTGAATTTGCCTCTTCATGCATTACACTACAAGTACTCTAATCGGAGCTCAACTAAGCGAAGCGAATACATTTCTAGCACCTCCTCACTTACTAGACACTAGCCCTAATGCCCAAACGCACCCGGATTCACTTTCAACCCGAAACCCATTTGTCAATCTTTGCTATTAACCTCTAAACTGAAAGGCATGGTTTAAGATTCACAAACAAATTATCCTATCCTTCAAACTACACCTTATGGCACCCCAAGGACCCTCGAGCTCACTCGTTAAACCTCGTTTACTATTAAATTTCCAATTTCCTCTTTGTGCGTTTACACTACAAGTACCAATTTCGGAACCCAAACAAGCGAAATGAAGGCACTTCTAAGGCTTCAATACTTAATAACGACTAGCAATAACCTCGAAACGTGCTCGGATTTAAGTTAACCCCGAAACCCCTTATTAAAGTAGCCTAATTTGATCAAATTATTCAAATTTTGTACGTGGCAAGTGCAACTCACATTTTTACCATGCTCAAGGACCTAATTAGCAACTATTAGAAGCATTGAATCAAATTAAATTGCACAAATTTTTGGAACCCTAGAAATTTCACTATTTATCATCTTCCACAAGTGACACCTTGCTAAAAACTCAACTCCAAGCTATAATATTGCATATAGATGTTCTCTAGCATGTATACATACTATATAAAACAAGAAACAAACATGTTATAGCTCAATAATAGCAAAATTCAAAAATTCAAAAACTTGGCATAAACTTTAAACTATGAAAATGATGTAGCTCCCTCACCAAAAGCATGCAAGGAAGCTAGGATAGGGCTTGGAGAAGCTTGGAACCACTTGGAGAAGACTTGACAAAACTTAGAAGATCAAATTGAGCAAAATTGGCAAGAAAATAACTATTCCCGTAATTGGCTTTTTTGGCTGATTTTTGGCCTTTTTTTTTTGCTTATTTGAGTATTTTTTGTGTTTTTGTGTGTTTTGTTTAGTATATATATGTATAGGATGATTATATGGGTCAATGGGTTGGATATTGGGTTTGGGTTGTGGCTTAAAATGGATTTCAGTTTAGGTATTTAGAATAAATGCAAGAAAATTTCTTTAAGCCCAAAATAATACATAGTTTTACTATTTATATAATATCAATATATTTTTGCAAATCACACATCATATATGCAATGAATATAATTTTTTGTGAACGTAGGCTAATTATAAGTTAAGTAATAATAGAAAAATATAAAATCTGGGAAATAAGATAATAAAAATTTTAGTTGGGTCTCAATTTAATAGAAAACTTTTTAAATGCAAGTTTTATTAAAAAGTCTATGATGAAATTAATTTGAATGTTCATTTATTATTTACTAAAGTAAATAAATTCAAAATTTTGATATTTAAAAGCAATTTAACAAATATTAGCACATAGAGAGTAAATAAATATTTAATAGCATTTTATAGGAAAAGTAGGCATTTAAACAAATAGTTGCACATATAAATGCACATGAATGATAAATGCATGCACTGGAAGCCGGGCGTCACATCCTTCATTCCTTCAAACAATTACGCCCACACAATTGTTCTTCCAATAGAACTTAGCATCCACTAAAGTCCAACTCTGGTTATCCTTCATCGGTTGCTGAGCAAGACCCTAAATAACGAGAATCGTAAGAAGCCCATTGTGAATTCAAATACCACCGTTTGAGAATTTCAAAGTACGAAAGCCAAATAAAGGCTCAAATGAGGATACTAGCTCGAAATTCGAATAAGAATCCTACTGGTCGAGAATACTACAGAAGAGTTCCCTGTTAGAAGTGCTGAGAAAATACCAAGAAAACTCCAAGCAAGAAACCCGGTCAAACATACTTAAAAAAAAAAACTCTAGAGAAGTCTTGCAATTAATAGCTCTAGAAGTACCCAAATAAGGATCCAAGCATGTACACCGACATATATATACATATTAAAAGTCCTTAAATGAACCCCAAATAGAATAGCCAAGAAGATCCCAAAGATAATACCGCTATCGAACACTGAGAAGAATGCCAAAGAGAATACCAAAGAAAATACAGAGGAAACACCCCATTTAAGCATCTTCAACAGAAATACAACAAGTATTTGAAATGAGACTACTGTGCGAGAATGTTGGCAAAAGTTCTCAGAAGAATGCTAACATGAATGCCATACAAGAAGTTTGAATAGAAATCCCAAATACCAAACCTTCCAAGAAATGCCAATAAAAAAATACCAGAAGAAAACCCAATAAGATATTACTAAGGAAATGTTCCGGAGAACAGTCATACAGAATCCTTAAAGAAAGCCTTTTATTTCTGACTGCTGAGTTTAGAAGAATGCCTTGGAAGAAATCCCAATAACCAAACTCCGAATATAAATTCCAATTCCCAAACAAAAGACTGACCAAATGCTTCTCTTTCCCGCAAATCCACATAACTTGGAAGGCCTGTTACTAATCCCTTCTCTTCAGAGGGAGGAAGGGAATCAACTCACCATTCCAACGGGCCATGCAAGAATGCTAAAATATCACATATATACAAATATGCTTTAAGCTATTATGCAAGCATGTTTATAAAAAAGTTTTACAAAACTCAGTTTAATCAACAAAATTATTCAAATACGAATCACAACACAACCAAGACAACTTACCACAAATCCTAATTCAAAGCATTCAAGTACACATATTACAATCAATAATTCAAGCAAATAACGATTCACGAGTAGCCACTTCACTTCACTTAACACACATTTAGCACATAACTCACAACTACATCACTTAGGTGCACACATTCAAATCAAGGCACAATCTCATATACAAGCACACACTTTCAAGACACACTTTAAAAAAAAAAACACACACACACACACACGCAAGGGTTACTACCCGACAGACCGAGGACCCTGTCTTGGCTGAGAGCTAACTAAGCTCTGATTCCACCTGTAATGCACCGATCCCTCACGAGACCCGAGGGTCTAATAACCATGCTATTGTCAACTCAATCCCAACCCGGACACAGATTTTAGGAAAAACGGACAGAGTCTCCCCTGTACCGTGGACATTCTAGAAACCTTTAAACATAATATAAGCCACAACATAGCAAGATTCTATTTCTAAATAAAGATCCTAGCTTAAAGGCCATCCGAGCCCTAAGACATACAAACAACTTAAATTCACACAAGCATGCATTCACAATATAACTTCTTTACAAAACCACTTATCATGCCACTCCACGATAGCATTTACACATTCTTAGGAATTAAAAATAACCATTCAACCAGACATTCACCCCCAAGAATGCAAAGTAGCTGAGAGCAGAAATATAAGTTATTACATGCTACAGATACATATCATACATTACATTCAAACTTACAGCTAAACAATATATACATGAACCCATAGGCTCTAGCATAGGACATAAGTAATACAAACAGAGTCTTCATATAACCAACTAGAAACACATCCACCTCAAGCAAGTATCACACAGCAACTAAGACAACTCCTCCTCCAATTGCACCTCCTGAAACATGGTAGTGAGGTATGAGCAACCACAATTGCCCAGTGAGGGATAAAGACTACTCGGGACGTGCAATGCAACAATTATAGCAGTTAAGCAAGAAAGGCAAGTAAAGTACATTTGAAACAGTAAATAACCACACATATCAAAGGATATGATAGACTTAACCCCAACAATCCAGAATTCTCTTATCTTTGATCATGAACCACGATCCACGAACCACAAATCATGATCAATGTGCCGGCATAACCCCAATCACTCTAGTGGGTGTACTCCGGATGTACCCTGATAATCCTACGACCCAACATCCCTTGGCATTCTCTGGACCAGGCGAGTGAGGGACTAGAGCATGGAGATCGAATATCCACTAGCAAGCCCGCTGCCGCCCAACCGATATCCAATAAATCCGCCCCTGACACTATGGTTGCGCAACTACTATGCAATATAACAATAATATAAGTCAATAACACAAGGGACAACAAAGTAGGTTGCCCTAAAAAGCAATTAAGATATAAAAAGAATATAACTCAAGCAAATATCCAAAGTCATACAATTTATTAAAGAAAAAATGAACCAAAATGCACAAAAGGATGACAATCTCTCACCTTTTGGAAACCAAACATACAAAACCTAGCCAAACTCCCATTTGAACCTTCTCCCATGGCATTAATTCCCTTCAATTCCTAATTAGGTAGTTATGTAATAAAATCATTCTACATTCATCCGATTAACCATACACAAATAACATGAGTTAAGAATGCTAATCATGCAATTAACTAGCTAGTTCTACAAGTTTATATCACAATATCAAACTCTAAAATCTCTAGACATGCATTATCTTAACTAACTTAGACGATATGACAAGAAACATTCTTTGCTTTTTAGCATTAGCGTGCACAAGGCCCTAATTTCATTTAATTAGCTAAATGGCAGCCAATCACCTTTAGTTCCCATTTCAACTCACATGTTCAACAAGCTAACCACTTGTCTAAACTCAACTTTAGCTAATTACAAGATAATTCAAGTTATCATACTCATTTTCCCAATTTACATTTTATAACTCAATCAATAGACAAATATAGCAATTATAACAAGTATAACAATTCAAATAGCTACTTATGCAATAAGCTTAACTAATTCACATAAGCTTCAATTAGACACTTTTCACATGCTTGGTATTTAGGTCGTAAACTTCACACTTATATAACATATAACTCTATCATGATCAATTAGAGCAAATATAACAATATAATAACTACTAATGCAACTAATTCAATTAATTCACAAGAAATCCATCAAATCTCCTTTTAAATGTTTACAAAACAAGCTCTAAACTTCACACAAGATAATGAACCTCAAATCTAACTATACTACATCTCTAATGACACTTTATGGCACCATTTAAGCCCTTGAAATCTCACTTTAAAGTACAATTACCCGAAAAGTCTGAATTTGCCTCTTCATGCATTACACTACAAGTACTCTAATCGGAGCTCAACTAAGCGAAGTGAATACATTTCTAGAACTTCCTCACTTACTAGACACTAGCCCTAATGCTCGAACACACCCAGATTAACTTTCAACCTGAAACCCATTTGTCAATCTTTGCTATTAAGCTCCAAACCGAAAGACAAGGTTCAAGATTCCCAAACAAGTTATTCTATCCTTCAAACCACACCTTATGGCACCCCAAGAACCCTCAAGTTCACCCATTAAACCTCGTTTACCATTAAATCCCCGATTTTCTCTTTGTGTGTTTACACTACAAGTATCAATTTTGGAACCCAAACAAGCAAAACGAAGGCACTTCTAAGGCTTCAATACTTAATAAAGGCTAGCCATAACCTCAAAACGTGCCCGGATTTGAGTTAACCGAAACCCCTTATTAAAGTAGACTAATATAGATCCAATTATTCAAATTTTGTACATGACAAGCGCAACTAACATTTTTTCCACGCTCAAGGACATAATTAGCAACTATTAGAATCATTGAATCAAATTAAATTGCACAAAGTTTCAGAACCCTAGAAATTCTACTATTCATCATCTTTCTCAAGTGACACCTTGCTAAAAACTCAATACCAAGCTATAATATTGCATATGGATATTCCCCAGCATGTATACATATTATATAAAGCAAGAAACAAGCATGTTATAGCTCAATAATAGCAAAATCCAAAAATTCAAAAACTTGGCATAAACTTTAAACTATGAAAATGATGCAACACCCTCATCAAAAACATGCAAGGAAGCTAGGATAGGGCTTAGAAAAGCTTCGAACCACTTGGAGAAGACTTGGCAAAGCTTGGAAGATCAAATTGAGCAAAATTGGCAAGAAAAGCACCATTCCCGTAATTGGCTTTTTTGGCTGAATTTTAGCCTTTTTTTTGCTTATTTGAGAATTTTTTATGTTTTGTTTAGTATATATATGTATAGGATGATTATATGGGTTGATGGGTTGGATACTGGGTTTGGGTTGTGGGGTAAGAGAGATTTGAGTTTAGGTATCTAGAATAAATGCAAGAAAATTTCTTTAACACCAAAATAATATATAGTTTTACTATTCATAAAATATCAAGATATTTTTGCAAATCACTCGTCATATATGCAATGAATATAATTTTTCGTGACCGTAGCCTAAATATAAGTTAAGTAATAATTGAAAAATATAAAATCTAGGAAATAAGATAATAAAAATTTTAGTTCGGGCTCAATTTAATAGAAAACTTTTTAAATGCAAGTTTTATTAAAAAGTCTATGATGAAAATAATTTGAATGTTCATTTATTATTTACTAAAGTAAACAAATTCAAAAATTTGATATTTAAAAGCAATTTAACAAATATTAGCACATAGAGGGTAAATAAATATTTAATAGCATTTCATAGGAAAAGTAGGCATTTAAACAAATAGTTGCACAAATAAATGCACATGAATGATAAATGCATGCACTGGAATCCGGGCGTCACATATTCCCTTCCTTCAAACAATTGCGCCCACGCAATTCTTCTTCCAATAGAACTCAGCATCCACTAAAGTCCAACTCTGGTTACCCTTCATTGGTTGCTGAGCAAGACCCTAAATAACAAGAATTGTAAGAAGCCCATTGTGAATTAAAATACCACCGCTTGAGAATTTCAAAGTAAGAAAGCCAAATACAGGCTCAAATGAAGATACTAACTCGAAATACGAATAAGAACCCAGTTGGTCGAGAATACCACATAAGAGTTCCCTGTTAGAAGTGCTGAGAAAATACCAAGAAAACTCCAAGCAAGAAACCCGATCAAGCATACTTCAAAAAAAACTCCAGAGAAGTCTTGCAATTAATAGCTCTAGAAGTACCCAAATAAGGATCCAAGAATGTACACCGACATATATATACATATTAAAAGTCCTTAAATGAACCCCAAATAGAATAGCCAAGAGGATCCCGAAGATAATACCGTTATCGAACACTGAGAAGAATGCCAAAGAGAATACCAAAGAAAATACAGAGGAAACACCCCATTTAAGCATCTTCAACAGAAATCCCACAAGTATTTGAAATGAGACTACTGTGCGAGAATGTTGGCAAAAGTTATAAGAATAATGCTAACATGAATGTCATACAAGAAGTTTGAATAGAATTCCCAAATACCAAACCTTCCAAGAAATGCCAATAAGAAAATACCAGAAGAATACCCAATAAGAAATTACTAAGGTAATGTTCCGGAGAACAGTCATATAGAATCCTTAAAGAAAGCCTTTCATTTCTGACTGCTGAGTTTAGAAGAATGCCTTTGAAGAAATCCCAATTATCAAACTCCGAATATAAACTCCAATTTCCAAACAAAGGAATGACCAAATGCTTTTCTTTCCCGCTAATCCACATAACTTGGAGGGCCTACTACTAATCACTTCTCTTCAAAGGGAGGAAGGGAATCAACTCACCATTCCAACGGGTCACGCATGAATGCTAGAATATCACATATATACAAATATGCTTTAAGCTATTATTCAAGCATGTTTATAAAACAGTTTTACAAAACTCAATTTAATCAATAATATTATTCAAATACGAATCACAACACAACCAAGACAAATTACCACAAATTCTAATTCAAAGCATTCAAGTATGCATATTACAATCAATAATTCAAACAAATAACGATTCACGAGGCCGATTCGATTCACGAGTAGCCACTTCACTTCACTTAACACACATTTAGCACGTAACTCACAACTACATCACTTAGGTGTACACATTCAAATCAAGGCACACAATCTCATATACAGGAACACACTTTCAAGACACAATTAAAAAAAAACACACACACACGCAAGGTTTACTACCCGACAGACTGAGGACCCAGTCCTGGCTGAGAGCTAACTAAGCTCTGATACCACCTGTAACGCCCCGATCCCTCACAAGACTGGAGGCTCTAATAACCATGCTATTCTTAACCCAATCCTAACCCAGACACATATTTTAGGAAAAACAGACAGAGTCTCCCCTATACCGTGGACATTCTGAAAACCTGTAAACATAATATAAGCCACAACATAGCAATATTCCATTTCTAAATAAAGATCCTAGCTTAAAGGCCATCCGAGCCCTAAGACATACAAACAAGTTAGATTCACACAAGCATGCATTCACAATATAACTTCTTTACAAAACCACTTATCATACCACTCCACGATAGCATTTAAACATTCTTAGGAATTAAAAACACCCATTCAACCAGACATTCACCCCCAAGCATGCAAAGTAGCTAAGAGCAGAAATATAAGTTATTACATGCTACGGATACATATCATACATTACATTCAAACTTACAGCTAAACAATATATACATGAACCCATAGGCTCTAACATAGGACATAAGTAATACAAACAGAGTCTTCATATAACCAACAGGAAACACATCCACCTCAAGCAAGTATCACACAGCAGCTAAGACAACTCCTCTGCCAATTGCACCTCCTGAATCATGTTAGCGAGGTATGAGCAACCACAATTTCCCAGTGAGGGATAAAGACTACTTGGGACGTGCAATGCAACAATTATAGCAGTTATTCAAGAAAGGCAAGTAAAGTACATTTGAAACAGTAAATAACCACACATATCAAAGGATACAATACACTTAACCCCAACACTCCATAATTCTCTTATCTTTGATCACGAACCACGATCCACGAACCACAAACCACAATCAATGTGCCGGCATAACCCCAATTACTCCAGTGGGTGTACTCCGGATGTACCCCGATAATCCTATGACCCAACACCCCCTGGTAATCTCCGGACCAGGTGAGTGAGGGACTAGAGCACGGAGATCGAACATCCACTGGCAAGCCCGCTGCCGCCCAGCCAATATCCAATACATCCGCCCCTGACACTATGGTTGCGCAACCACTATGCAATACAACAATAATATAAGTCAATAACACATAGGAGGGACAACAAAGTAGGTTGCCCTCAAAAGCAATTAAGCTATAAAAAGAATATAACTCAAGCAATTATCCTAAGTCATACAATTTATTAAAGAGAAAATGAACCAAAATGCACAAAAGGATGACAATCTCTCACCTTTCGGAAACCAAACATCCAAAACTTAGCCAAACTCCCATTTGAACCTTATCCCATGACATCAATTCCCTTCAATTCCTAATTAGGCAGTAATGTTATAAAATTATTCTACATTCATCCGATTAACCGTAAACAAATAAAATGAGTTAAAAAGGCTAATCATGCTATTAACTAGCTAGTTGTACAAGTTCCTATGACAATATCAAACTCTAAAATCTCTAGACATGCATTATCTTAACTAACTTAGAGGATATGACAAGAAGCATTCTTTGCTTTTTAGCATTAGCATGCACAAGGCCCTAATTTCATTTAATTAGCTAAATGGCAGCCAATCACCTTTAGTTCCCATTTCAACTTACATGTTCAACAAGCTAACCACTTGTCTAAACTCAACTCTAGCTAATTACAAGATAATTCAAGTTATCATACTCATTTTCCCAATTTACATTTTATAACTCAATCAATAGACAAATATAGCAATTATAGCAAGTATAGCAATTCAAATAGCTACTTATGCAATAAGCTTAACTAATTCACATAAGGTTCAATTAGACACTTTTCACATGCTTGATATTTAGGTCATAAACTTCACACTTATATAACATATAACTCTATCATGATCAATTAGAGCAAATATAACAATATAATAACTACTAATGCAACTAATTCGAGTAATTCACAAAAAATCCAACAAATCTCCTTCTAAATGCTTACAAAATAAGCTCTAAACTTCCCACAAGATAACGAACCTCAAATCTAACTATACTACATCTCTAATGACACTTTATGGCACCATTTAAGCCCTTGAAATCTCACTTTATAGTACAATTACCCAAAAAGTACGAATTTGCCTCTTCATGCATTACACTACAAGTACTCTAATCGGAGCTCAACTAAGCGAAATGAATACATTTCTAGCACTTCCTCACTTACTAGACATTAGCCCTAATTTCCGAACGCACCCGGATTCACTTTCAACCCGAAACCCATTTGTCAATCTTTGCTATTAAGCTCCAAACCGAAAGGCAAGGTTCAAGATTCCCAAACAAGTTATCCTATCCTTCAAACCACACCTTATGCCACCCCAAGGACCCTCGAGTTCACCCGTTAAACCTCGTTTACCATTAAATTCCCAATTTTCTCTTTTTGCATTTATACTACAAGTACCAATTCCGGAACACAAACAAGTGAAACGAAGGCACTTCTAAGGCTTCAATACTTAATAAAGACTAGCCATAACCTCGAAACGTGTCCGGATTTGAGTTAACCCCGAAACCCCTTATTAAAGTAGCCTAATTTGATCAAATTATTCAAATTTTGTATATGGAATGCGCAACTAACATTTTTCCCATGCTCAAGGACCTAATTAGAAACTATTAGAAGCATTGAATCAAATTAAATTGCACAAAGTTTCGGAACCCTATAAATTCCACTATTCTTCATCTTCCTCAAGTGACACCTTGCTAAAAACTCAACACCAAGCTATAATATTGCATATGGATTTTCTCTAGCATGTATACATACTATATAAAGCAAGAAACAAGCATGTTATAGCTCAATAATAGCAAAATCCGAAAATTCAAAAACTTCGCATAAACTTTAAACTATGAAAATGATGCAACTCTCTCACCAAAAACATGCAAGGAAGCTAGGATAGGGCTCGGAGAAGCTTGGAACCACTTGGAGAAGACTTGGCAAAGCTTGGAAGATCAAATTGAGCAAAATTGGCAAGAAAAGCACTATTCCCGTAATTGGCTTTTTTGGCTGATTTTTTGCCTTTTTTTTTTTGCTTATTTGAGTTTTTTTTTTTTTTTGTATTTTTTTGTGTTTTCTTTAGTATATATATCTATAGGATGATTATAAGGGTTGATGTGTGGATATTGGGTTTGAGTTGTGGGTTAAAATGGATTTGAGTTTAGGTATTTAGAATAAATGCTAGAAAATTTCTTTAAGTCCAAAATAATACATAGTTTTACTATTCATATAATATCAAGATATTTTTGCATATCACTCGTCATATATGCAATGAATATATTTTTTTGTGAACGTAGACTAATTATAAGTTAAGTAATAATAGAAAAATATAAAATCCGGGAAATAAGATAATAAAATTTTTAGTTCGGGCTCAATTTAATAGAAAACGTTTTAAATGCAAGTTTTATTAAAAAGTCTATGATGAAAATAATTTGAATGTTCATTTTTTATTTACTAAGGTAAATAAATTCAAAATTTTGATATTTAAAAGCAATTTACAAATATTAGCACATAGAGAGTAAATAAACATATAATAACATTTTATAGGAAAAGTAGGCATTTAAACAAATAGTTGCACACATACATGCACATGAATGATAAATGCATGCACTAGAAGTCGGGTGTCCCAAAAGTCATTCAAGCATGACAATCAAGTCAATCATAACACAACTCAATCCAAGACATTCAAATACACACATTACAAGCAACAATTCAAGCAAATAGCAATTCACGAGGTCAATTTGATACACAACTAACCACTTTACTTTATTTAGCATACATTTAGCACATAACACATAACTATATCACATATGTGCACACATTCCATTCAAGACACACAACCTCACATATAGGCACATACCTTCAAAACACACTTAACAAGCACACACGTAAGGTTTACTACTTGATAGGCCGAGGACCCTGTCCCGACTTAGAGCTAACTAAGCTCTGATACCACCTATAACGCCCCGATCCCTCACGAGACAGGAGGCTCTAAAAGCCAAGCTATTCTCAACCCAAATCCAACCCGGTCTCAAAATTTTAGGAAAAATCGGACAGAGTCTCCCTTGTACTGTGGACATTCTAAAAACCTGTAAGTATTAAAATAAAACCACGAAGCAAAAAGAACAACATTTCCAATTGAAATCTCAACTTCAAGGCCATCCGAGCCTTAAATAACACAAAACAATATAAATACATACAAGCATGCATTCCCAATATAAACTTCTTTACAAAAACCGCTTATCATACCACTCCATGATAACATTTAAACATTCTTAGAAATTAAAGACAACCATTGTAACTCCCACAGCCAACACACAAGCATGCAACAAACTACAAGTAAGAATGCTAGTTATTACATGTCATAGTTCCATGTCTTCTACTACAACATCTAGCTTTCAACTTGCAACTATACAAATGTGTACAAAAGCACTTAGGCTACAAAATAGAACATAAAAAAGAACAACAAGATCTTCACATTTCAACATGAACCATAAACCACCTCAAGCAACTAGACGCTGCAACTAAGGCAACTGATCAATCTGAACCTCTTGCTCTCCACCCTTAACCAAATCTTGCTGGGTTTCAACCACAGCGTCTCCTGAAACATGTTAGTGATGTATGAGCAACCACAATTGCCCAGTAAGGGATAAAGGCCAATCGAGATGTGCAATGCAACAATTACAGTAGTTAAGCAAGAAAGGCAAGTAAAGGAAAATTGAAACAGGAAATAACCACACATATCAAAGGATACGATACACTTAACCCCAACACTCCAAAATTTTCTTATCTTTGATCACGAACCACAAGCCACGAACCACGAACCACGATCAATGTGCTGGCATAATCCCCAATCACTCCAGTGGGTGTACTCCGGATGTATCCCGATAATCCTACAACCTAACACCCCCTGGCAATCTCCAGACCAGGCGAGTGAGGGACTAGGGTATGGAGATCGAATATCCACTGGCAAGCCCGTTGCCACCCTATTGATATTCAATACAACCGCCCTTGACACTATGGTTGCCCAACCACTAAGCAATGCACTTAACAATGACAATATAATATCAATAATAGAAGCAATAACACATGGGAGAAACAACAAAGTAGGTTGTCCTCAAAACCGTTAGAAAAGAAGCAATTCCATATAACAATTAAGCAAATTACAAAGGGGCATAATCAAGATTCACATAGAACTATAACAAAAGCTCCAAAACATCTTGAAAACACATTTAAACACACAAGGAGTCATGTCAAAGTCCTAGAAGAGTGAGACAATCAAAATTGTACTTAAACTCCTTTATAACTCAACCCGTTTTCCTTCCAAACTCATGTTACGGTTCTAGATTCGTGAGTGGTCTATTCCATGATCCTAGTTAACCCCTTAGGCCCCCTTAGGACCCTCAAAGTCACCCAATTACCCGCATTTAGCCGAAAGCCCCAATTTCTGCCTTATGACTTTGTACTACACATACCTCACCCGGGACTCAAACGGAAGCTAGCAAGGCATAACTAGAGTCTACTTAGCCCAGAAACATCAAAAGTGAAGGTCAATTCAACCCAGATTCGCGATAACCCCAAAACCCCTTTTTAAAAGTCGGCTATTTCATGCTTTTGATAGGTTATGACCAATTAAACCCTACGGGGCCTTTACACTACTTTCATTAGCATCTAAAGCATCTATTAGAACCATTAATTAAAGCTATAAGGTCTGAATACGCAAAACCCTAGTTTTCCCGTCACTATTCATGCCATATAAACAACGAGCGATTTCAACCGTTTAAACTATGAAACAATAGCATAAATAAGGTATCTACTACTTATATACAACATACATAAGCATCTTTAAGCATTACATAGGCATTTGACAACAAATCCATGAATTCAAGGAAAGAGTAACATTTTTTAAATGCAAAAATAGGTATGAAATCCCTCACCTATTGCACGTAGGAGCTCTTAGGAGGCTAGTAAACACCCTAAACCACTTGCATCTAGCATGGCTTGACTTGGAATGAGGATTTGTTGAGCAAAAATCTCTCATCCTCCTCCTATGCTGATTTTCGGCCCTGCTACAGTGTTTTCAGCTTTTTTTTTTTTTAATGAGCTAAAAAGTTTAAGTTGAGTATATATTAGGTTGGAGTTTTGTTGGGTGCATAAGTTGACTACTAAAATGAGCCTAGTTGGCTTTAAAACGAGTCTAAAAGTGCAATTCAATGTCAACTAATTAAAACACTTAGTTTAGTTACATAATACTATTCACTAGATTGGTAAAACATTTTCTAAATAGGCGCTCATATCGTTTTTAGCTCAAATGCACATTTTTCTCATTCTTAAAACAATTAATGTGATTTAAGAAAAATGCTAATTCAAGGTAGTTAAGTAGTTGAAAAATAGAATGAATAGTAGCCACTTAAAGTAACAAGTAAAGCACAGAAGAAATGCGGAAATAGTGGATGCAACTGGAGATAAATGTATGGCTAAGATCTCAGGCATCACACGTACCCGTATTCCTGTTCAGTAACTCCTGTATGCATGTAACGAATGAGAGTGAGCTTATATAAAACAAGCCCAATGAGGATTCGATAGATCTTTTAAAAGTATTTATTATACTCCTTGAAAATCATCCTTTGAACAGTAAACACATAATAAACATCAATAACAATATAAGCACAACAATAATAATAACCAATCAATAAGGATACTCTAGTTGGTGTAGCTACAAACGCTATCACGATCTTAACCATCTTCTTATAACTCCCATTACACACACACCCGAGGTACCTCACTAGCCTTTCCCTCCATGGCACCTCCGCCCATGCGAGCAGGGGGTAGTCTATGATAGTCATGCCATTATCAACCCGATAGCCTAATGCTGCCCGAGAGGTGACACACACATACCAAGACTCATGAAAATAATAATAATCATTCATATCACAGGAGGACAACAAGTAGGTTGCCTTTCTCTCGGCTTCATCAATAATCAATCAGTTAACATCACTTAAACAACAAAACATTAATTAATTAGTTAACAACTCAACAACTAAGTTAGATGACAAAGTAGGTCATCCAACTTAACATGCATTAAACCACTCAACCAAACCCGAATCTAACCAATAACAACCCATGATTCAAGCACTCAAACACCACCCAAACAACTAAAGACATTATTTCAACATTTAAAGAAAAACTACTTAAACTTCTAAAAGACATAACTTACAATCTACTAATCCAATAACCTCCAAACCATTCTATCAATCACCCACTCAAGAAACTATATTAGTCCCCTGGGAAACCAACCACAATCCATCCAATACAAGCCTAACAACCCTAAAACCTCAATGCACCATGGCTGAAATTTCTGGACTTTCACCATGACATCACAATCAAAATTTCGGCATTACAACATTACTACCACGTATTTAACAAACTTTTAGAAGCTAACATCAATAAATTCCAACCACCACAACTCCATTAAATCAACAACAAGCCAATAACTCAATTTTAATACCCGAAAAACAGAAACACATGCTACAACTGTTCAAAACTTATATAAACACATATAAATGATTCTTAGCATCTACTGAGCAATATTCTAACATCAATTCAACATTTCAATGGCTAAAAATTCAATTATATGAATTGACATAAAAATAGTACTTTGAGATCTAGAATTTTTCACTCACCTTTGATGCAAACTAAGGTTAGAAATAGGTAGAATGGATGCCCAACAAGCAAAATCAAGCTTTGAATGAAGTGATTTGGACTTCAAATAGAAAATCTATTAAGAAAATACTTTAAAACCTTAGAAAAATGCCTTCTCTTCGCTTCCCTTGGCATTTTCGGTTATGTAGGTGTTTTTGGAGGTGTTTTTGTGCTATTTTAGTGTGTGTTGAGAATATAAGCTCAAGGTCAACAAAAATAATAAAAGTCAAAGTTGATTTTATAGTCTTTTAATTAGTATTTTTAGTCTTTTAATTGTTTTTCTTGACTTTTTTGCTCACCAACATGCATTTAACACTTAGACTATTTTTAGGTTGTTTATTTTAGGTGACAACAATTTTCATTTGCATACATTAACACCCGACTCGGTTAAAAACGCGATTTTTTTGCAAAAGAAAGTGTAAAAACCTTTAAAATTCCTAATCCGATTTGAAATCTATTTTCATCAGACACGGGTCTATTAATATCCGGGTACTAGGTTTTAAAACATTTAAAACAACTATGTAAAAATTTTAGTGGACGTGTGTTCAAAATACTATTCACAAAAATCGTCGATAAAATTTATGATGCCGATTTTGATGAAAATTTCATGGATGCACACATAGCATGTAATAGGAATATAAATCACAGAATTAGCATATTCTAACTCATATAACACATAAATAGGTCAAAACACTCAATTCTATGCAAAGGTAAAATCTAGGGTTTCACAGGCACCAGCGTGTTGCCTCGACCAGATCATGTTAAAATCAAGCATTTGACTTGTTTTCTTGCTCCAAACTCATTCTTTCAAGCTCAAATCAATTATGCAACTTAATTCAATGCTAAACAATAATATTCTACACGTTTTATTGGTCCTAAGAGCACATAACTCAAGTTCAACATATTCATTCCACAACCATCAACTTAACCTAAGCATTCAAGTTCAATTTTTGCCTTTCATCTCCTTGAAACCACTTTGAACATATTTCACACATGTAATACTTCATACAACTCATATAGAACTCTTCAAGATGATCACAAGCTATAAAAGACAAGTCTAAGCTAAAGGTAACCTTAACACCAAATTTCAAACCCTAGATTAAACATACCCAAATTCAAATTCACCAAAAAAGGTTATATTCAACTTCATTATGGTCAAGATACATATATATAACATAATCATGAACCATGTAACCTTTACAAACCATTTTGAAAACATCCCTCACCTCAATCTTAAATCAAACCAAAGTTAACTTTGATACCACTTAAATAGGTGTCACGCCCCGACCCTGACCTATCGCTAGGCTAAGGCCAAAACATGTCGTTTGTAACTCTTGTTCTTGTTGTTAACAACTTAATAGCTTTAAAACCCGTGATTTATAGATTAATAACCTATACAACCATTAAAAGAATATCACGAGTAGTTTGAAAAGACTTTCAACATTCTCCCAAAACATCGACCTTAAAGGGTTGCAACATCCTGTTACATAATTATAAGACTCAAATTCATCCATTCAATCATCCCAAACCTAGGTCTAGTAAGTAAAATATTCAACTTAGCTAAGTATCTATTGGACCAAAAGAATAAACATCATAATAAGTTGATCAGTTGTATGAAATCATCCTATTTCAACAAGTAGTACGTCTTCACAAGCAAACACGCAGATCAAATAAAGCAGAAATCCAACTCAACATGTCAATGAAATTTCCGAACCACATGAGGTTTTGCTCAGGGACTGCCTCACCTGTAATTGATCAAAAAAGGGGTGAGCTAATCCTGCATATAGCTCAGTAAGGATGAAAAAGGAAGGATTTTTGTAACACCTGATCCTCACGAGATCGAGAATTCTATTAAACATGCTATTCCAAATTCAAAGGCTATCCTAACTATTTTCCTTTAGACAAGCACACTCATGATTTGAAATGAAATAATACTAACTTATTACATAAACTAGGTTATCATACTTGTGAAACTCCAGATTTCAGCTTTACATAGAATTGTGTGTTTTGACCTGTTTATGTGTTATATGAGTTAGAATGCGCTAATTCTGTGATTTATATTCCTATTACCTTCTTTGTGTGCATTCATGAAATTTTTGTCAAAAACGACATTGAAAATTTTATCGTCGGTTTTTATGAATAGTGTTTCGAACGCACGTCCGCTAAAAATTTTACATGAGTGTTCTAAATATCTTAAAACCTAGTCCTCGAATATTAATAGACCCGTGTCTGATTAAAATGGATTTTAAATCGGATTAGGAATTTTAAAGGTTTTTACACATTCTTTTGCGAAAATCGAGTTTTTAACCGAGTTAGATGTAAATGTTTGCATGTAAAACTCCTTGTCAACTAAAAATATGCTACCTAAAATAGTCTAAGTGTTAAATGCATGTTGTGAGCAAAAATAGTCAAGAAAACACATTAAAAGACTAAAAATACTAAAAATAGTTTATTTGTTTCAACTTTGACTTTCTATTATTTTGTTGACTTGCCTTATATATGCCTAATATAACAAAAATAACTCATAAAACAAAGCTCAAACACCTTGAAATCTCACACACAAGGCCGAAACCTTGTAGGCCATTTTTGCTTGGTTTTTGATCAATTTTTCTCATAGAATTTGCAATACAAAGCCAATACTCTTGAACCAAAGTTTGTTTTTGCTTGTTGGGCACCTATTGCACACCTTTCTTGCATCAAATAACATCAAAGGTGAGAGAAATATTCTAGATCTCAAAATGCTATTTTATGTCATTTTAATGTAATTGCATTTTTATCCGATGAAATGTTAAAATGTTGTTAGATTGTTGCTCAGTAGATACCAAGGATCGTTTATGTGCGTTTATATAAGTTTTGAACGGTAGTGGCATGTATTTCTATTTTTCGGGTATTAAAGTTGAGTTATAGCTTCAATGTCGAATAATGGTTGTTGTGGTGGTTGGAATTGATTGCTGATAGCTTCTAAAAGTTTGTTAATTGCGGGGTAGTAATGTTGTAGCAAAATCCCAAAAAATTCATCCATGTATGTTGTCAAAATTAGGGTTGTTGGACTTGTTTTGGATGGCCTTTGGTTGGTTTCTGATGGCGTAAATGTAGATGCATGTGCGGGTGAGTGATAGGAAGTGGTTTGGAGGTTATCGGGTTAGTAGATTGTGAGTTATGAAGATTAGAAGATTGTGTAGTCTTTTCTTGAAATGTTGAAATGTTGTCTTGAATTTTGGGTAGTGTTTGGGTAGTTGATTTTGGATTGTTGTTGATTGAGATCATGGTTGAATATTGGTTTAAATGCATGTTAAGTTGGATGGCCTACTTTGTCATCTAACCTAATTGTTTCATAATTGTATAGTTGTTGATTATTAAATGTTGTTTATTTGGTTGTTAAAATACGGTTTAATTGATTATTGATTTTTAATTGTTGAATGCAAGAGTCGGGCAACCCTCGTTGTTGACTTCTTGAATTGAGTCTCATTGTTGTGAGCTTTGATAATGTTGTGCCACCTCGGGAGGCATCTTAGGCTGCGGGCACAGTTATCAGGGCTAATCCCTATCTCGCATGGGCGGAGAGGCCATGGGGTGTGGGTCTAGGTCAGGGTACCTCAGGGTTGTGTCATTGGGTTTGGAGGAGTTGGTGAACATTGAAAATGGTGTATGGCGCTTCATCAACAAGTGTATCGTATCCTTATTGTGTGTTTATTGTTATTGTTATTGTTGCACTTATAATGTTATTGATATTCATTGTGTGTTTACTGCTCAAGGGATGATTTCTAAGGGGTATAGTAAATGCTTTTAAGAGATCTATCGAATCCTCACTGGGCTTGTTTTATATAAGCTACTCTCATTCGTTATCTGCATTCAGGTGTTACCGAACAGGATTACGGGTACATGCCTCAGGAAGCTGAGAATGTGCCTTATGTGGACGAGTCCTATGTGCCAGAGTCTTGTCCATGATATCTGAGATGTAGTTCTCTTTTGTTATCTTGTATGTTAAAACTAATTAAGTTTGTATTTACTTAGAAGTTTATGATGTATAAGATGTTTTAAAGATAGTGGTTTACATGTTGCTAGCTTAGTAGTCATGTTTTTGGAACATGATTAGATTGCTAGACTGGTTATAATCTATTTTGGAAATGTATGATATAGCCTATGGATTGATGTTGGAACGGAGGCGTATAACTTATGAATGAACTATTGTATGGCCGTTGAATATATATGGAAGTGGTTGTGTTGTTTATTGTTGAATTGGTTGTGTAGTTGTTTTTGTTCTTTGGAGTTGGTTATATGTCGTTAAAAGGGTTGGTTTAGAGCCCTGGTATCCGTGTTACTATCGTTATACTGCTGAAATTCCGTTGCGTCCTGATTGATCACAAGGGGGGTCGAGTTGGGGCGTGACAATACCACTCTAACGATCTAATTAAACTTAAATTACATTTCTTTATTCATTGAATACATACAACTCATAATAGAACAACTTTAAAACTTTTTTTTTACAATTCAAGCCATATAACACATAAGGCAACTCTTCAAGCACGAACTATCACGTAATCACAAACTTTCCTGCTAACACGGCATTTTCTGAAAGGTGGATAATGAGGAGTGAGTATACAACCATGTATACCCAATGAGAGAGGGAAAAATAGTATACGGGAAGCATTTATAAGAGGATTCATGCAATGCAATTAGTTACATTCAAATAAAGCAATTTAAGCAATTAAAATGTACATAAGCAATAAGATACCACACATTTAAAAGGATACGATTCACTTTAACCCCAAACACTCCAAAAATCACTTGATCTTCAATCACGAACCACGAACCTTGATCAATGTGCCGGCATAAACCCTAAACTGTAACACCCCGATCCCCCTCGAGACCGGGAGTTCTATCAATCGATCTAATCACAACCCAAACCAAACCCGGGCATAATTTTCAGGGAAAACGGACGAAGTCTCCCCTGTTTCTAGGCAAAATGTAAAACCTGCGATAGCATATAAGTGGACCAATACCATGTCCAAACATTCAAAACCACCTCGAGGCCATCCGAGCCTTGGTTCTCAACAACTAAACACAGCATATAAATATACATTTCCAGTTTAAAACTAACCTATCTCTTTACATCTTTTACAAGAACATTCAAGCTTGACATTTAATCCATACTAATCTACTGCACAAAATATACTATCATACCATTCTCACTCTTTTCTTTAGACAATTACAAACATGCATCGGGTTAACTATACTACTGAATACATAACTAACTTAACAATCTACCTCAACTACTTAGCTAGATTAAATTACATTTCTTTTAACAATAAATACATACAACATATGAACATACATCTTTACATCTTTGACAGCTCAAGCCACAAAGCACGCAAGACAACTCCTCAGGCACGAATTAACACATATCCACGAACTTTTCAGCTAACAAGGCATTTCCTGAAATGTGGTGTTGAGGAGTGAGTATACACAACACGTATACTCAGTGAGGGCGAGACAGATATCGAGTTGGAGAGAAAGAAGATCGTGCAATGCAAATAATCACAATTAAGCAATAAAGACAATAAGGAAGAATTCAATACAAACAACAATACTATAAGCAATCAAGAAAGCATTAACACAGCCCTTTAAAGCTATACCACACTCTGAAGGCTGTGGTTCACTCATACGAGCAATAAACCATTTTACGAGCGATACATCAATCTCGAGCTTGATGTTTGACAACGATGACAATAAGCGCGCAACCACCTTATAACACCAGTTTGGAATACCCCGGAAGTATCCATCAATCTACGACCCAAATCTCCCTGGGAGGCAACCCAAGCAAGAAAGGGAATAGCAGCGGAGCTAGAGCAACCAACACTGGCAACCCGAGGCTACCCAGAGAGGCCCATCACTCACGCGCGAGACATTATGCAATGCAAGACTCGATACAAGGCGATAAACGAGCGATAGCACAATAATACAAACTAGTGACAACAAACGAGATAAAAAGCAATCACGATCAATACTAACATTCAACTAACTTTTCAAGCATAACAAGCAATAATAAGCAACAATAACAACAATTAAACAAGTACCGGCAGTTCAAACACGAAAACAACAAATATCACTATTCAACCCCAACTTCCAAGGACAATTACGAGCAAATGAGTTACGGGATTAGGAAACCGATTTCACTACATTCACTCAGGCACTACAAGACACGTTTCTATGTCACTAAACTTCACTTTCTCACCCGAGACCCGAAAGTCCACCTACTGCGTTTGAACTACAACTATGTTAACCGGTCACTCAATCAACGCCACAACAGCACCAAAAGTGCTTCCATGCCCTCAATTGTAAAACCCCCAACTCAATTCGAGCACGGTCAACTTTTGGTCAAATGGCCCCTTTACGTTTCTTCGTCTAATTTCCAATTTTAACAAAAGTCGATCCGTTTTTATTTCACATTTTAACTTTCTATCACTAATGGCACCTATCCAAATCAAACAATTGCAATTCGGATCGAAATCCAAAATTCTAGGGTTTACTATTAATAATTCACTATTCATGTTCTTCCCCAATTTCAATTACGCAGTTTCAACCGTAAAAATTGCTAAATAACTAACAAGCAATGCTCTACGAACCCTAAGCAAGCTATTTCAAGCAATAACAGGCATTATAACATGATAAATATCAAATCTGAAAAAATTGCCTCAAAAATCAAATTCAGATTAAAATGCACAAAAGCGTGAAAACCCTCACAGTGATCGAAGAGGAAGGCTTGCAAAGACCCTAGCCGCGATCCTTGAGCAATTGTATCCAAGATTGTAGAAGAAATTTGAAATCAAAATCTTTTTTTTTTCCCTTGGTGATTCTCGGCCTTGGGGGGGACATGGGGGGAATTTTGGGAAATGTTTTTGAGCTAATTTTGACTTGTTTTTTTTTTTTTTATAAGGTGACAAGGGCATTTTGGACTTTTGCAAATTCAAACTTTAATTAAAAATAGTCAAATAAGCTTATTTTGATGCCATTAAATCCAATTCAAGTTAAAATAATGCAATTAAATGAAAAACAACTAAAACTAGTTAAATTAAGCTAAAAACATTTTTCACTAAATCCGAAAAATATTTCTCTAACTCTTATTTTCGAAATTCTACGATCGAACGGTCAATAATCGATCGCTAATAAACTGATGAGCAATAATATAAAAATTTAATTCTTTGAAAAATAGAATAGTAGAATAGTTTAAAATTCACTTCGGCTCAGAGTTACTTTTCTCATTTATTTGAAAACCGAGTGATTTTAATGCAAAACAACCAAAACCGATTATTAAAATAATCAAAACAATCAAGGCAATCAATATTCATTTAAAATAATTAATTTAACTATTTCCATAACATTTTAAAGAATTATAAAGTTAATGTTAAGTTACAAATGAACAAATAAATATAAACATGAAATCAAGTGCAATTAAATATTAACACTTAAGATGACACTTAATTAATCACAAAAGAATAATTTCAATTACTACAATTATTAGAAATAGGTAATAATCTTTTAATCAAATAATATAAATCCTTTTCGAATTCTTCTAAAAGAAATAGCAAAACAGTGATAATTAGATGATTTAACTAATGAAACATTTAATCAAATGCAGTCAAGTGCTATTAAATGCATGCCGGGTTCGGGTTATCACATAAACACTCCAGTGGATGTACTCCGGATGTACCCCGAAAATCCTACGATCTAACACCACCTGGCAATCTCCGGACTAGGCGAGTGAGGGACTCAAGCACGGAGATCGAATATCCACTGGCAAGCCCGCTGCAGCCCAGCCGATATCCAATACATTCACCTCTGACACTATGGTTGTGCATCCACTATGCAATGCACTTTAAGACAATTACAATATGACAAAAAATATGAAGCGATATGAAGCAAAATAATAAATAAGGGACAACAAAGTAGGTCGCCATCAGAAATCAATGAATTACAAGCAATAACATTAGAATAACCAATTGAGCATAAAGAGATATAAATCATAATCTTTCACGGAACCTTACCAAAAACTCACATAAACCTTAGGACTACATTTAACCACTACAAGGTAATGTAAGTTCTAAAAACCCTCAAACTCCCTTTTTTCCCTTTGTTAACATAGGCTATTTAGCTTCTAACTGGAAAACAAAGTTCCCAATTCACAAATGAACTATCCTACCCTCCAACCCTCACATTATGGTACCCTTTAAACCCTTAAGTTCACCCAATAGCCCTCGTTTCCTACAAAACACAGATTTACCCCTTATGCATTTGAACTACAAATACTCTAACCGATGTCTAAACAGGCGTTAAAAAAGCACATCTAACACCTATATACCCTAAGAACACTAGATATACCGATCAAATCAACTCGGATTCGATTTTACCCTAAAATCCCTTTGTAAACCGAACCGTTTTTAGCATTTTTCCTATGTTTTGAGCAATCTGAGGTCAAACAATCACATTTCTATGTTAGTTAATATCTCTAGCACCTATAGGAAGCATTATATCAATCTCAATAGCAAATTTTATAAAAAAAACCCTAGAAAAGTACTAGTCATCATCTTCTCCAACTCACCCTTTGCTAAAGATCTAAAACCAACCCATAAAACTAACAAAAACACATCTCTATAGCATGTAGACAAAATTTATGATCATTTTTTAGCATTTCATTGGCTAATATTGACAAATCTAGAAATTTAAAGTTATGGCATAAACATTAAAAATGCACAAAATGCTAAATCCCTCACCAAACTAGAGATGTAGGAGCAAAGAAGAAGCTTTTTGATGGCTTGGAATCCTTTGGAAGAGCTTGGAAGATCAAATTGAGCAAAATTTGCAAGAAAATCACTATTCCCATAATAGGGTTTTTTGGCTGATTTTTGGCATTTTTTTGGCTTATTTGAGCTTTTTTTGTGTGTTTATTGTGTTTTGTTTAGTATATATATGTGTAGGATGATTATTTGGGTTGATGGGTTAGATATTGGGTTTCGGTTGTGGGTTAAAATGGGTTTGAGCTTATGTGTATTAGAATAAATGCAAGAAAATTTCTTTAAGCCCAAAATAATACATAGTTTTACTATTCATATAATATCATGATATTTTTGCAAATCACTTATCACATAAGCAATGAATATAATTTTTGTGAACGTAGGCTAATTATAAGTTAAGTAATAATAGAAAAATATGAAATTCGAGAAATAAGATAATAAAATTTTTGTTCGGGCTCAATTTAATAGAAAACTCTTTAAATGCAAGTTTTAGTAAAAAGTATCTGATTAAAATAATTTGAATGCTCATTTATTATTTACTAAAGTAAATAAATTCAAAAGTTTGATATTTAAAAGTAATTTAACAAATATTAGCACATAGAGAGCAGATAAACACTTAATAGCATTTTATAAGGAAAAGTAGGCATTTAAACAAATAGTTGCACATATAAATGTACATGAATGATAAATGCATGCACTAGGAGCCGGGCATTAGTTTTATCTTTTCGTAAACTTCTTTCAAGAATCGTGCTATGCATATACAACAAGAGAAGCAAGGTTAACATGGATTACAAGTACACAAGAACGAATTAAACAACGTATTAATCAGACATATCTACTCTCCAAGAACCTCAAGGGATCAAGTGAGAGTAGGATTCTCATAATAAAAGAATATCATATCAGACATCTATACCTGACAGTCCAATGCCGCAGAGGAGAATCAAAACTCATACGATGGGGTTTATTAGATTGCATGATCTACGGGAAGTCATGGTAGCCGAGACCTATACCTAACGGTCTAATGCTGTAGGGGAGAATCAGAACTTCTACCATGGGGTTTATTAGATTGCTTAATTGTGTCAATATATATACCTTCCATCTCTCCAAGTGACACCACAAGTGAGAGAAGAATTCAAAATAGCAAACAGGCTCGGAAGTAACAAAGTAGGTTACCACCGGTTAGTAACAGTAATAAAAAACATAATAGTATAATCATGATCCAAATAGAGTTCATATAACATATAACATGCAAGTGAAGGTCAACGAGGAAAGTTACCTCCAACATTTGAACGTATATATATAATCCAAACTTAATCAAGCATACTTATCATATGGTCAAGCAAGTAAACATGTGAACATCTTGCATTTGGAATTCATAAGACACAAAGTGGAGGACAACAAGGAAAGTTGTTTTATCATGCAAGTGTTTAACCATGTAGCGACCTCATATGTACATGTAGAGATAGGCTTATTGTTTAGATAATCATGAAACCAATACTCATCATGCTTGACCATATTAATACCATATATAAGAACTCAACATATCCAAATACCAAATAGGGGTGTACGAACACCTTAAAACAACTCCAAACGAGAATAAAATACAAGCACGAATGAAACTATGAACCATCCTCAACCCTTTTGCATTAGCCTAACTTAAACAGTTAATTTCCCTACTTTCCCAAACCCCAATTACTCTAATTTTAGTCTATAATCGAAGCCTATCGAAATTAGATAGTTCTAGAATCAAACAGAACTCAATTCGGAGTTGAATTAATTAAGATATGACCTTCGGAAAAACACAACGCAAAGCTGAAAACCATCTAGTCGAGGCATCTGGATGAGAGCCTCGTCTGGACCACCTCGACCGGACCAAGGGCAGTAACTACTGCCTTTAATCCAGGCTAGACCATCCGGGTAAGGCACCAGCGTGTTGCCCTAATCGGATCATGTTAAAATCAAGCATTTGACTTCTTTTCTTACTACAAACTCATTCTTTCAAGCTCAAATCAATTATGAAACTTAATTCATTGCTAAACAACAATATTCCACACGTTTTATAGCTCCTAAGAGCACATAACTCAAGTTCAACATATTCATTCCCCAACCATCAACTTAACCTAGGCATTCAAGTTCAATTTTTGCCTTTCATCTCCTTGAAATCACTTTGAATATATTTTGACACATGTAATACTTCATACAACTCATATAGAACTCTTCAAGATGATCACAAGCCATAAAAGACAAGTCTAAGTTAAAGGTAACCTCAACACCAAATTTCAAACCCTAGATTAAACATACCCAAATTCAAATTCACCAAGCAAGGTTATATTCAACTTCATCATGCTCAAGATACATATATATAACATAATCATGAACCATGTAACCTTTACAAACCATTTTGAAAACATCCCTCACCTCAATCTTAAATCAAAATGCAAGACAATGGCTTAGCAAGCTTGTAAGAGCAAGAAACTAGCCTGAAGATGACTTAGAAATGGTTGAAATTTCTTCTTCTTCTTCCTTCTTCTTCTTCTCCTTTCTTCTTCTTTCTTTCTCTATTCCTCTATTCTTCTCTCAATCGTGTAGTCTAGTGTGTGTGTGTTCTGCATTTTTGTGTGTGTATAAAGTGTAGTGTGTGTGTTTTGTTAGGTATGATATTGTGTTTGGTTTCCAAATGACAAGAGCGCCCTCCAACTAAAAGCCTATCTTCTAGTTTGTCATTCTAGTTGTTGCCTAAGTATTTAGGTGCTTGTCTTGACTTAGTAATAATTAATTAAGTCCTAAGATATCTAAATCACTTAATTATACGCTAACCAATGCATGTGCACGTAAAACGATATAAATGCATATTAATTAACATAAATACATATTAAATGATGCAAAAATATATGAAATGCTATAAAATGCATATGGGCTCTATATTGGCTCGGTACGAAGTCTCACAGCCTCTAATACCTGGGCCATTCTGTTTATTGCTGTTGCTATCATGACCCCATTTTCCAACCATTGATATATTCTTTGATACCACAGTTATATCCAAAACATTCTTGGGATGATGATGCCGCGGGTTTGAGAAGATCACCCCTCCTAAGTCCGCTAAGGCATACTGTCACGCCCCGACCCGACCCCGCAAAAGGCCAAGCCCGGACCCGACACACGGACGGAGTCTCCTCTGTACCGCAGACGATCCGAAAACCCTAAAATCAAAATAACACTTGCGAAAGCCATATAATAATCAAAACAAGCCAACTTTCTTTAAAAACATACATTTCTTATTATCCAACTTTCCAAACCAAAAATGATATGCATACTACACAAGTATTTATGCCACTAATCAATTCCATTAGCATGCATTTTCTTACTAGTCACAAGATATAAGTTTACAACTTTACATTCTTTCAACTTATACAACATAAGACCGTAGAGACCTCAAACTAGAAAATACATACAAGGCTACAAGCCTCAAAATTAAACGACATCCAATCAATATACATATCATGCAAGGCTCGCACAAAAATCTGGCAACCAACCACCAGCAAAGCAGAGAAGTGCTATCACGGAAACACCTCCACCTGCTCCTCCTCCTCTATTACCTCGAGAGGGTCTGCTTCAACTACTCCTGTAAAAACATAGTATAGAGAGGAATGAGCAAAACTATTGCTCAGCGAGGGCAATTGGTCTCAAGGACGGAGATGAGAGGAGTATGCAATGCAATTAGCCAAGCAATACATACAAATCATATAAAGATACAACCAAAGCCAACAATAAAGCAAGGCAAGTATTTAAAGCTGCAAACACTCATTCAAAGGATACGATACTCTTTTCACGAGCAACTTTCAAACACAAATTCGATGACGACGCGCCGGCCCAAACCACCTTATAACACTAGTTTGGAATACCCCGGAAGTATCCATCAACCTACGACCCAAATCTCCCTGGGAGGCAACCCAAGCGAGAAAGGGAATAGCAGCAGAGCTAGAGCAACCAACACTGGCAACCCAAGGCTATCCAGAGAGGCCCATCACTCACGCGCGAGACACTATGCAATGCAAGACTCGATACAAGGCGATAAACAAGCGATAAAGCCACACGTGGGAGAATAACAAAGTAGGTTACTCTCGCACGCAATAGCAGCAATTGATAAGCATTTCAACCCAAAACAACTCAAACAAGTATTTCAAGCAATCCTAAGCATTCTATAGGCATAAAGTCAAGAAAACACACAAAAACACAAACCGGCCCCAACTATCAAAACCCTACCATTTCCAAACGAGCCACGAGTTCTGGAAACCGACTTCGCCAACCCTCCTAGGTCACCATAAGGCACGTCTAAAGACCCCGAAACCTTACTTTACCCTAGAACTCGCGCAAAGCCCCGATTTCCCCCTTTCTCGTTTGAACTACAACTATAACAACCAAACACCCAACCAACGCCATAATCGCACCAAAAGTGCTTCCATGGCCTCCCGATACAATGCCAACACGCAAAACGAGAAAACGCTAAAGTCGACCTAAACGACCCTGACTTTCCCAAAGGCATAATTCTCATTTTTTCCACTACGCAACCCAAACAAACCATGCATTTAGGCATTCTAGCATACTTAGCACATTTCTACATCAACGGAAAGCATAACAGCGCAACTTCAACGTTTCAAGGTTTTACTATTCACAAAACACTATTCAATTGACAATTTAATTTGCAATCACAATATTTAACCGCAGAAAATGTTAAAAAGCTATAAATACATGTTCTACAAATGCCAAGGAACATACTAGAAGCATCAAAACGATTTAAACAACATTCTACGGATAAAATCTAAAAATTGCAAAGTTGATACACTAAACATTTAAATGCGCAAATAGCATGATTCCCTCACCTCAGGTACTCCTAGTCGCTAGGAAAACAACGCTAGTTGCCTCGGAAATCACCCCGCACAAGCTCATGCGAAGATTGAACGATTGAAAGGTTGAAATCTTTTTTTTTCTCTCTTCTTGGTTTCGGCCTGGTCCTCACTGTTTTCAGCTGCTGTTTTTTTTATATATTTTGCTTAGTTAAATGCTTATTTAAGTGTTAAATGGTCAAAGGGTCAAAGGTCCAAGTCAAACAACTTAAAACTTGGTCAAAGGCTCTATTTTTGTGCATTTTTAAGCTCAATAACTAACACATATTAAATTTTTAGCTAGCAACAATTAAAATATAAAATTTAAGTCATCTAAATACTAGTTTCACTATGTGCTGAGGACTAGAAATCGTTCTCTAGCTATCGCTTCATAAGTGCAATGCACGATGCGACACCGAGAAAGTAACAGTTAATTCACAAAGAATTTAAGGAAATAAAAATTTCAAAATAATAAACAAGAAAATTCACATTCCGGGCTTGGGTATTACACATACTACATTAGCCTGAGCACTATGATACACAAAACAATACGGTCTTGCCATTAGAAAACCTCAAAACTAAAACCCAAGTTACAAAATTACATTTACGTTACGTCTATCGAATTCGAAATGACCTATTTACATAACCTAACTATTACATCAATTCAAATAATACATATTACACAACTTCATCACTAATGACTAATGTTACTATGATGCCCCGGACCTGGTAGATAGTGCATAACACCTGTTGCATATGATTGTGTGCTAATTAGAGTGTTTACATAGAATTTCTAGCATTTTTAGTGAAATTACTATTCACTTGCATTTTTTACTATTTTATTTCCTTGATTTTACATTTTTTCCATAATACTAGACATTTAGGAGGCATGAGAAAAATAGTATTATGTGCATAGCATATCGGGAATGTGAATTAAAAATTATTTTGTCTATCTTATAAATAGTAACCTTTAAGACAATGTTTTTAGCCAAAATAGTCTTTTAACTTATTTTTTTTCTCAACCCAAACCCAAACCATGACCAATTTGACCCACCAACCCAACTGCCTATAAAACTAACCAAACAAGCAAAAAAAAAAAGAAGAAGACAAAGAAGCTAAAAAATTCGACCAACGGCTAAGAAAAGGAAAAAGAAAAAGGAAAATCTCAACCATTGCAAATTTGAACTTGAGATTGGATTTGGAGACCCTAAAGCCTTCCAAGGTCATCACCAAAGCTTCTCCATCTTCATTTGGTGAGGGATTTCATCTTGCTTTGTATTTTTAATAAATTTTTGCATTATGTTCAAATTCTTAGATTTGTAATATATTGCAATTACATGCCTATCTATGCTTAAATTAGCTTTTATTACGATCATAGAACATTCGTTTATAGCTATTTGAAGATTTTTATGGCTAGAAATAAAAAATGCAAGTTGGAGAAGAAGATGAATAGTGCTATGAATAATAAATTTTGAAAATTGGGGTTTTTGATCTAAATTACGTTTACCATTTTGGTTAGGTGTCATGAATGCTTAGAAGACTAAATGTATCATTTAAACGGATTTAACATTGCTAGAATTGAGAAATTTGAGTTGGAACATAAAGTGGTCGTTTTGTGCAATTGGGCCGTTCGGATAATTCAAGTGTTTGTAGAGCTTTGTTGAGATTGGTTGATGATTGTGGAGTGCCTAGTAAGCTCCTAGTATTCCCTCGTGGCTTATTAGCTAGTTAATATGGCTAGAATTGAAAAATCTTGACTAGAGCTTAAAGGGGTCATTTGAATGAAGAATTGACTGGGCACGTTATGAGTGGTTGTATGGTCTTAGATATGGTAAAAAGTGATTGCGGAGTGTTTATAGCATTGATTGGGTGATTGGTTGAGGTAGCTGTAGTTCAAATGGACTAAGAGGCAAATCGGGGTTTTGTGGTTGTTGTGGTTTAAAATTGCTTTTCTTTGCATTTAAGTGGATCATAAAGTGTCTAGGTTTGAGTGGTGAAATCAGATTTCAAGTATCGTAGCTCATTTGGATGTGGTGGCTTGGAAAAGTTGGAGAAATGAATAGTATTTTGTTGAATTAATGGTTAATGCTTGATTCGATGCTTGTAGTGGTTGCCATAAGTGTTAGAATGACTAAATTAATGATTGAAATTTCTAGAATGTGGCTAGAACTTGGGGTAGATTGATTGAGCATAAAGGGCCATTTGTGTGGTTTTGGGTCATGTGAGTGTTGTGTGTGTTTATAGAGCTTGATTGTGGTTCATAAGTGATTGTGAGGTGTCTAGAGTGCCTATAATATGCCTTTGATGGTAGATGGCTAGTTTTATAGTTATGGAGCAAAAAGGGCTAAATGAAAGAAAGTTAGTTGAATGTTGGCATTTGAATGTGGATAGATAAATTGGGTGGTTTAATGAGCTTGATTGAAATGTGGTGTTAATCGAGAAACCGAGATGATCGAAATGTGTGGTTACATAAGTAGTTGAGTATTATGAATGTCATGCCCCGACCCAACCCCATGCTAAAAGGTTAAGTCTGGACCCGACAAACGTACACAGTCTCTTCTGTACTGTGGACATTTTGGATACCTGTAAACATCACAAAAAACCACAATACAAAACTAGAACTTCAACAACTCCACCGTTAACTAATTCCTAGCTTCAAGGCCATTCGAGCCTTAAGCAACACAATACATTATAAACACATACAAGCATGCAATTCACAATCCTAGAATCTTATCTTTTGACTGCTTATCATACCACTCTATGTTATCATTTAAACATACTTAAGAATTAAAGCCAACCGTTCAACCATTGCATTCACACCCAAGCATGCAACAAAACTAGAAGCAGAAATATAAGTTATTACATGTCACAGTTACATATCTCATACTACATCCATCTAACTTTCAACCTTAGAACTGCACAAATATATACATAAGCCCATGGGCTCGAAAATAAGACATCAAATAATACAAACAAGCCTTCACATAAAGTCCAGCAAGAAACACATCCACCTCAAGCAAATAGCACACAACAACTAAGGAAACTGCTTAGCCTACACCTCTACCTCTTCTCCCTTAACCACAACAAGCTGGGGATCAACCTCAGCACCTCCTGAAACATGTTAGCGAGGTATGAGCAACCACAATTGCCTAGTGAGGGATATAGTCTGACGGGGCATGCAATGCAACAGTTAATACAATTAAAGCAATTAAACAACAAAAGAACAATGAAATGACAAGTTACCACACATTAAAAGGATACAATTCACTTTAACCCTAACACTCCAGAATTCACTTGATCTTCAATCGCGAACCTCGATCAATGTGCCGGCTTAAACCCCAATCACTCCAGTGGGTGTACTCCGGATGTACCCCGAGAATCCTACAACCCAACACCCCCTGACAATCTCCGGACCAGGCGAGTGAGGGTCTAGAGCACGAAGATCGAATATTTACTGGCAAGCCCGCTGCTGCCCAGCCGATGCCCAATACATCCGCCCCTGACACTATGGTTGTGCAACCACTATGCAATGTACTTTAACAATTGACAATATAATAACACTGTACGGCAATAACACTTAGGAGGGGCAACAAAGTAGGTTGCCCTCGAAAACAGTTAAAATACAAGCAATAGCATGAAATCAACTAAATGAACATAAAGGGGTAAATTGCATATTTTTTACAAAACATTGCCAAAAGCTCACAATTAACTTAAAATTACCTCCAAACACCTAACAAGCATTGACAAGATCATGGAAGTGTAAAACAATCAATTTCCCACTTTTTCCCCTTTTATAACCTAAGCCATTTGATCCCAAATTAAAAGATAATGTTCCAATTTCACAAAGGAGCTATACCATGCTTCTAATTACTCATTATGACACCCCTATGACCCTCGAAACTATCCAATTACCCAAAATTACCATAAAACCCCAATTGCCACTTTGTGAGTTTGTACTACACCTACCCTAACTAGAACTCAATTGAGAGTTAGAAAAGCATATCTAGCACCTATATAGCCTAAAAACACCAAATGTTATGCCCAAATTAACCCGGATTTGCATTACACCTGAAACCCATTTCTAAAAGTCGCCAATTTCGTGTTTTAACTATATTCCAAGCAATTAAACCACACAGGGCCATTAATTTATCCTCATTAGCATCTAAAGCATCTATTTGAAGCATAGAATCAAGCTATAAGGCACAATTTCACAAACCCTAAAAATATGCACTATTCATTATCTTCCTCACATCACCATTTGCAAAACAACCATAACCAAGGCATCAAGCACCACAAAAGAAGTCCCTTGAACATATAAACTACTTTTTACAAAGGAATTAAGCATAATATTGACATATAAAAGCAAATCGTGAAATTCAACTCAAACACAAAAACCATAGAAATGCAAAGATAAGTGAAAATCCCTCACATATTGAAGTGTAGATGCTATGAGATGGCTTGGTTGTACTTGGAGTGGATTGATATGAGCTCAAAGTGAAGATTGCCAAGCAAAAATGGAGGTTTTTATCCTTCTTTTTCCTGCTGCAGGGTCTCGGGTTTGGGGGGGTACTATTTGGGCTTTTGCTATTTTTTTCTAAGTTATATGTGTTGTGAGGTGTATAAGTGGTATATTAATCAAGTGGGGCTGATTTGGTCACTTGATAATTGCTCAAAACTAATTCAATTAAGCTTAGAATTGAATTAAAAGGCTAGCCAATTAATTCATGTAACAACTTCACCAATTCACTATTCACTCAAACCGCTAAAACATTTTCTAAACGAGGTTTCCTAACACTGATTGCTCAAACGCTCATTTTTTCTCATTCCTAAAATAATCAATATAGTTTAGGAAAAATGCTAATTCGAAGAAAATAAGTATTTGAAAAATGCAATGAATAGTAACCAAGGAAAGTAACATGTAATGCACAGTTAAAATGCACAAACAATGAATGCAACAGTTAATAGAAGTACGGTGATATTCTCCGGCGTCACACCCTCTCCCCCTTAAATGTGTCCATGCAATTGTTACATGATTCGGCAAATAACTCTGGATATCTTTCTCTCATCTGATCCTCTCTAGCCCATGTAGCATCCTCTAACCCGTGATGATCCCACAGAATTTTAACCATCAGGAAATTTTTAGTTCTAAGCTCCTGAACTTTCCAGTTTACAACCCGATGAGGTTTCTCTGAATAAGTCAGAGTTTCACTGATCTTTAAAGGTTCTGGCTCAAGAACATGAGAAGGATCTGGCTGATATTTTCGAAGCATAAAGACGTGGAAAAATTATGAATTCTGCTCAAACTAAGAGGCAAAGCTAATATGTAGGCCAATGCCCCAACTTTCTCAGTTATTTCAAACAGTCCCACATATCTAGGACTGAGTTTACCCCCTTTACCGTTTCGAATCAAACCTTTACGAGGAGAGATTTTCAAAAATACTCGATCTCCCAAGGCAAACTCTAAATCACGACGACGTCTATCTGCATAACTTTTTTGCCGACTTTGTGCTGTAAGCATTCTCTCTTTAATAAGTTACACATTATCAATCATTCTGTTCATCTCAGGCAATAAAGTAGGGTCAATAGTCTTCATCCCTCCAACCTCATTCCCATATAAAGGAGACTTGCACTTACGCCCATATAGAGCCTCATACGGTGTCATACCAATAGTAGCTTGGTAACTATTGTTATAGGCAAATTCTGCAAGCAGTAAATATCTCTCCCAACTCTTACCAAAGTCCAGAATACAAGCTCGCAGCATATCCTCGAGTATTAGGATCATTCTCTCAGATTGACCATCAGTTTGAGGGTGATAAGAAGTACTAAAGCTCAATGTGGTACCCAAAGCTTTCTGAATCTTCTGCCAAAATTGAGATGTGAATCGGGGATCTCTGTCCGACACAATACTCTTTAGAGTTTTGTGAAGTCTAACAACATTTTCAACATACAACTCTGCTAGCTTGTCAAGAGAATCAGTTTTCTTTGTCGCAATAAAGTGAGAAGTTTTGGTCAATCTATCAACAACAACCCAAACTGAATCATTACCCTTCGAAGATCTTGGCAAGTCTGACACGAAATCCATAGTAACATGGTCCCATTTCCAGTTAGGAATAGCCAAAGGCTGTAATAACCCAGCAGGTCTTTGATGCTCAGCTTTAACTTTCTAACATGTAAGGCATCTAGCAATATAATCAGCAATCTCTTTCTTCATGTTATTCCACCAGAAGTTCTGTTTCAAATATCTATACATCTTTGTACTACCTGGATAAATAGTATATCTAGAATTGTGTGCCTCGACAAGTATTTATTTCTTTAAGGCTGGCTCACTCGGGATACAGATTCTGCCCTTGAATTTGAGAATTCCATTCTCATGAAGTTTGAAGTCCGACTCTCCCCCTTTAGACTTTTCTAGGATTTTCAACAGTTGAGGGTCAGTTTTGTAACAGCCCGATCCCTCACAGAATCAGGTCCCTGAACCCTTTCCTAAAGGCACGAAAAACGAGAAGAAACGTACGGAGTTTCCCCTATTTCTAGGTCTAACTGGTTACTTGTAAACAAAACATAAACTCCAAACCACATTCTACAGCATTCTCAACAACATACTCCAACTTCAGCTCCACAACTCCTCCCAGCTTCAAGGCCATCAAAGCCTTAAGTAAGACATAACAAACACACATGCATGCATTTTCATTATTTGTTGAAGTTCTATTATCAAGATTTCACTTATCATACCACTTTAATATTATCTATTTAACTATCTTATATTTTAAATCCAGCAATCAACCTTATCTATAACTATACAAGCATGCAAATTAACTAGTCAAAGAGTAAAACATTAGAAGTTATTACATGCCATCAACTATCTAACTAATTGTACAAACTTTTAAACTTCATATTACAATCCTTTAACACCACACAAAAACATACAAGACGATGAGATCTCAAAATAGGGCACAAGCTAATTATAATCACGTTCTTCTACATCCCGCACACTAATGAAGCAAATAATCCACATAGCAAGCAAACCAACTTCAGCTCCTCCTGAAATATGTTAAAATGAGGAATGAGCAAACCATTACTCAGTGAGGGAGGGGGTACAGTTAACCGGGGTATTTTCACAAACCTTTTCGTGCAATGCAACAATTTTTCACAAGTTTCAATAACAATACAATCCAATAACAATTAAACGATTAAATATCACACTTTTAAAAGGATACAATATCAATAACCCCAAACACTCCAAATTCCCGATCTCGATCACGAACCTTGATCCACGAACCACGATCACGATGAATGTACAAGCATAACCCCAAACACTCCAGTGGGTGTACTCCGGATGTACCCCGATATCCTATTACCCAACACCCCTTGGTGATCTCCGGACCAGGCGAGCGAGGGACTAAAGCACGAAGATTGAATATCCACTGGCAAACCCGCTGCCGCCCAGCGAATACCTGTGATAACCCAAACCCGGCATGCATTTAATAGCACTTGACTGCATTTGATTAAATGTTTAATTAGTTAAATCAACCAATTTGCACTATTTTCATATTTCTCTTGGAAGCATTTAGTAATTATATATTGAATAATTGAAAGGTTGTTATCTACTTCTATTAATTATAGTAATTGAATTTATTCTCTTGTGATTAATTAAGTGTTATCTTAAATGTTAGTGTTTAATTGTGTTTGACTATGTGTTTATGTTAACCTTCATTTGTAGTTTAATGTTAACTTCATAATTCTTTTAAATGTTCTAGAAATAGTTAAATTGATTATTTTAAATGAATATTGATTACCTTGATTTTTTTGATTATTTTAATAATCGGTTTTGGTTGTTTTGTGTTAAAATCACTCGGTTTTCAAATAAATGAGAAAAGTAACTCCGAGCCGGAGTAAATTTTAAACTATGATGCTTTCCAAAAATGATATATTTCTTAGATTCTTTGAGAATTAATTGTTATTCTTTTATTGTCGCAACGTGCATTGCATATCGAGGGCGTTAGCTAGAAAACGGATTCTAGTCCTCAGCAAATAGTGAAACTAGTATTTAGATGACTTAAATTTTATATTTTAATTGTTACTAGCTAGAATTGATTTTGGTGTTAGTTATTTAGCTTAAAAATGCACAAAAATAGGCCATTTTGACTAGTTTTAAGTTGTTTGACCAACCTTGACCAAAGCTTTGACCCTTTTGACCTTTGACCTCTTTAAAATAGCCTAAATAACACAAAAAAAAATAGACCTGAACAGCAGCTTAGCAGGGCCGAAAATGAGGAGAGAAAAAAAAAAGATTTCAAGCCAAAATCTTCATTTCTTCGCGGGAGCTTGCACGGGGTGGTTTCTGAGGCGTTCTACGAGGTCTTCCTAGCGTCTAGGAGCGTCTAAGGTGAGGGAAGCATGTTATTTGCGCATTTATACGTTGTGTATGTTAACTTTGTCAATTTTTAGATTTATCCGTAGATCGTTATTTAAAGCGATTTGATGCTTCTAGAATGTTCCTTGGCATTTGTAGAACATGTATTTATAGCTTTGTAACATTTTCTGCGGTTAAATGTTGTGATTGCAAATTAAATTGTTAATTGAATAGTGTTTTATGAATAGTAAAACCTTGAAACGTTGAAGTTGCGCTGTTATGCTTTCTGTTGATGTAGAAATGTGCTAGGTACGCTAGAATGCTAAAATGTGTGGTTTTTTTGGGTTGCGTAGTGGAAAAAATGAGAATTATGCCTTTGGGAAAGTCGGGGTCGTTTTGGTCGACTTTAGCATTTTCTCGTTTTGCGTGTTGGCATTGCTTCGGGAGGCCATGGAAGCACTTTTGGTGCGATTATGGCGTTGGTTGGGTGTTTGGTTGTTATAGTTGTAGTTCAAACGAGAAAGGGGGAAATCGGGGCTTTGCGCGAGTTCTAGGGTAAAGTAAGGTTTCGGGGTCTTTAGACGTGCCTTATGGTGACCTAGGAGGGTTGGCGAAGTCGGTTTCCAGAACTCGTGGCTCGTTTGGAAATGGTAGCGTTTTGATAGTTGGGGCCGATTTGTGTTTTTGTGTGTTTTCTTGTCTTTATGCTTATAGAATGCTTAGAATTACTTGGAATACTTGTTTGAGTTGTTTTGGATTGAATTGCTTATCAAATTGCTGCTATTGCGTGCGAGAGTAACCTACTTTGTTATTCTCCCACGTGTGGCTTTATCGCTTGTTTATCGTCTTGTATCGAGTCTTGCATTGCATAGTGTCTCGCGCGTGAGTGATGGGCCTCTCTGGGTAGCCTTGGGTTGCCAGTGTTGGTTGCTCTAGCTCCGCTGCTATTCCCTTTCTCGCTTGGGTTGCCTCCCAGGGAGATTTGGGTCGTAGATTGATGGATACTTCCGGGGTATTCCAAACTGGTGTTATAAGGTGGTTTGGGCCGGCGCGTCATCGTTAAAGTCATCGGGATCGTGATCGGTACATTACTCGCTCGAGTGAACCATAGCCTTCAAAGTGTGGTATAGCTTTGATTGGTTGTGTTAATGCTTTCTTTAGTTGTTTAATTGTATTGTTGTTTATATTGTATGCCTTTTATTGATTGTATTGCTTAACTGTACCTTTTTGCATTGCACAATCTTCTTTCTCTCCAATTCGATATCTGTCTCGCCCTCACTGAGTATACGTGTTGTGTATACTCACTCCTCACCACCACATTTTAGGAAATGTCATGTTAGCTGGAAGTTCGTGATTTCGTGGAAGTTGTTGCCTGAAGAGTTGTCTAGCGTGCCTATGTGGCTTGAGTGTCGAAGTTGTGAAGATATATGCTTTCATATGTTGTATGTATTTAATGCTAAAAGTATGTAATTTAAGTTTCATTAGATTGTTGAAGTAGTTTGATAAGTTAGATTATGTATCTAGTTATTATAACTTAACTTCAAATGCATGTTTGTAATGTCCAAAAGAAAAGAACTAGAATGGCATGATAATCTATTTTATGTAGTAGCTTAGTATGGTTTAATTTTCAAGTTTGAATGTACTTGTCAAAATGAAAAGAGATAGGTTAGCTTTTAAATTTGAAATGTATGCATACGTGCTGAGTTTAAATTGTTGAGAACCAAGGCTCGGATGGCCTTGAGGAAGTTTTGTATGGTTGGACACGGTGTTGGTCCATTTAAATGCTATTACAGGTTTTACATTTTGCCTAGAAACAGGGGAGACTCCGTCCGTTTTCCCTGAAAATTTATGCCCGGGTTTGGTTTGGGTTGTGTTTAGATCGATTGACAGAACTCACGGTCTCGAGAGGGATCGGGGTATTACAATACCCAATACATCTGTCCCTACAATATGGTTGCGCAACCACAATGCAATGCTGTAACACCCCTGTCACGCCCTAACCCGACCCCTCAAAAGGCCAAGCCCGGACCCGACACACGGACGGAGTCTCCTCTGTACCGTGGACGTTCCGAAACCCTACATTCAATACAATATTCGCGAAAACCACAATAATCATTTGAAACAAGTCAACTTTTTTTTAGAAATATACATCTTCTCATTAACCAACTTTGCAAACCGAAATGTCATGCATTCTACACAAGTATTCATGCCACTAAGCAGTTAAACCATTAGCATGCAGTTCTTACTAGTCACGTGAGTATATCTTACAACTTTACAATCTTTCAACTTTTACAACATAAGACCATAGAGGCCTCAAAATAGATACTACATACAAGGCTACAAGCCTCAAAATGAAGCGTCAACCAAGCAATATATACATCAAGCATGGCCCGCACAAAAGACTGGCAACCAACCACCAGCTAAGCAAAGAAAGAATCAATCAAGGAAACACCTCAACTTGCTCCTCGTCCTCAATTACCTCAATAGGATCCGCTTCAACTACTCCTGTAAAATATAGTATAGAAAGGAATGATCAAAAACTATTGCTCAGCGAGGGTAATTGGTCTCAAGGACGGAGGTGAGAGGAGAATGCAATGCAAATAGTCAAGTAGATCAATCAATCATCATATAGGGATACAAGCAAAGCCAGCAATAAATCAAGACAAGCATTAAGGCTATAATCATTCAATTAAAGGATACAATTCACTTTCCACGAGCAACTCTCAATCACGAATCCAATGATGACGCGCCGGCCCAACCACCTTATAACTTCAGTTTGGAATACCCCGGAAGTATCCAATCAATTCTACGACCCAAATCTCCATGGGAGGCAACCCAAGCAAGAAATGGAATAGGACACGGAGCTAGGGCAACCAACCCTGGCAACCCGAGGCTACCCAGAGAGGCCCATCACACCGCCCTTGACTCTATGAATGCAATACAATATACAATGCAACAATCGAGCAATCGAGCAATAAAGCCACACGTGGGAGAATAACAAAGTAGGTTACTCTCGCACGTAATAGCAACAGTTGATAAACATTTCAATCATAATCATCTTTAACAAGCATAACAAGCAATAATAAGCATTCTATAGGCATAACACTATGAAAACCAACAAAATCACAAAACGACCCCAACTTTCAAAACGCTACTACTTTCAAACGAGCCACGTGTTTTGGAAACCGACTTCACCATTCCTCCTAGGTCACCATAAGGCACGTCTAAAGATCACGAAACCCTACTTTACCCTAGAATTCACGCAAAGCCCCGATTTCCCCCCTTTGCTCGTTTGAACTATAGCTACCCTAACCAAATACCCAACCAACGCCATAACCACACCAAAAGTGCTTCCATGGGCTCCCGAGACAACACCATCATGCAAAATGAGGAAACACTAAACTCGATCTAACCGACCCCAACATGTACCAAGATATTTTTCTCCGTATTTCCATTACACAACCCAAACAAATCATGCATTTAGGCATTCTAGCATATCTAGTATCTTTTCCCATCAACAAAACGCAAAACGGAGCAACTTTTACGAAACGAGAGTTTACTATTCACAATTTACTATTCCATTCGCATTTTAAATTACAATTACTATATTTAACCATAGAAAATGCTAAAAAGCTACAAATACATGTTCTACAATTGTCAAGGAACATTCTTCAAGCATCAAAATGGATAAATTAATGATCTACGCATAAAACCTAAAAATTAAAGTTTGTGTATCATATATTCAAATGCGCAAATAAAGATGCTTCCCTCACCTTAGACGCTCCTAGACGCTAGGAAAACCACGCTGGAAGCCTCGGAAACAACCCCGTGCAAGCTCTCGCGAAGATTTGAAGATTTGAATGTTGAAAATGTTTTTTTTCCCCTTTGAAGTTTCGGCCCTTGCTCCCCAATTTTCAGCTTTTAATTGTTTTATTTTTTTGCTATTATAAGCTTTAAATAAGATGACAACTCAAGTCAAATAGTCAAGTCTTGGTCAAAGGTTACTTAAGTTGGTCAAATAAGCTTATTTTAGGCATTTTAAGGCTAAAACAACTAATGCAATTATATTTCTAGTCAACAACAACTAAAACACTAAAATTAAAACACTAAATACTAGTTTTCACTATTTGTTGAGGACTAGAAAACACGCTCTAACTATCGTTCTCAAAATGCAATGCACTTTGCGACAATAAAGGAATAACAATTAATTTCAAAGAATTTAAGAAAAATATAATTTTCAAAAAATAAACAGGAAAATTTCACATTCCGAGCTCGGGTATTACACCCTCTCCCCCTTAAAACAATTGAGTCCACGCAATTCTTACCTGGTCGACAAACAACTCCGGATACTAACTCTGAACCTGGTCCTCTCTTTCCCAAGTCGCTTCCTCAAACCCGTGATGATTCCATAGAACCTTTACCGACGGAATACTCTTCCTGCGAAGTTCCTGAACTTTCCGATCCACAATTCGAATCGGTCTCTCCTCATAAGTTAACTTTTCCTCAATCTGCAAAAGCTCGGGTTCAAGTACATATGAAGGATCTGGATGGTATTTCCTTAACATTGACACGTGGAAAACATCGTGCAGTCTCGACAACCTCGGAGGTAAAGCTAACCGATAAGCCAAAGGACTTACCTTTTCGGTGATCTCAAACGGACCCACATACCTGGGACTAAGTTTCCCGCTCTTATCGTGCCGAATCAACCCCTTTCGAGGAGAAATCTTAAGAAACACCCGATCTCCCAAAGCAAACTCAAGATCCCGACAGTGCTTATCCGCATAACTCTTCTGACGACTCTGAACTATAAGCATACACTGGCGAATAAGGTGAACATTATCCACCATCTTAATCATCTCAAGTAACACAATCGGATCAACTGTTCTCATCTCTCCAACCTCTTCCCAATACAATGGGGATCTGCATTTACGACCGTACAATACCTCGTAGGGAGCCATACCTATAGTAGATTGATAACTATTATTGTAGGAGAACTCTGCTAAAGGCAAAAACTTCTCCCAATTCTTCCCAAAGTCTAACACACATGCCCGAAGCATGTTTTCCAAGATCCTGATGGTTCTCTCAGACTGGCCATCAGTTTGTGGATGGTAAGCAGTACTGAAGCTCAATTTAGTTCCCATGGCCTCTTGCAACTTCTGCCAAAAACGAGATCTGAATCTAGGGTCTCTATTTGACACTATACTCTGTGGTACACCATGAAGTCTCACAATATTAGCAACATAGAGCTCAGCTAGTTTATCAAGGCTATCCTGTTTGTTCACAAAAATAAAATATGAAACCTTAGTCAATCGGTCCACAACAACCTAAACAAAATCACATCCTCTCGGAGATCTCGGAAGATCGGTCACAAGGTCCATTGTTACATGCACCCACTTCCATTGCGGAATCGACAACGGTTGCAGAAGCCCTGCTGGCCTCTGATGCTCAGCTTTAACTCTCTGGAAAGTTAAATACCTGGATACATACCCAGCAATCTCCATCTTCATATTGTTCCACCAGAAGTGTTGTTTCAAGTCTCTATACATTTTAGTACTGTCCGGGTGAATCATATATCTCGAATTATGTGCCTCGGACAAAATCTCTTTCTTCAAAGTCGGATCACCAGGAACACACACTTTGTCCCTGAATCTGAAGATACCAGCTGCATGTAATTTAAACTCCAACTCTTCCTCTTTTGCTTTTTCTTGGATTTTCAAGATGTGAGGATCAGTCTTCTGAGCCTCCCTGATTTGTGTTAGTAATCCCGACTGAATTGTAAGCTAGCAAATCGAATCCCTACCTCAGTAGCTTCTGGCTTCCATGAACAAATTTCCTCCAAAGTCTCCCAATCCTTGATAATTAAACTTGCAACAATAGCCTTTCGGCTCAAAGCATCTGCAACAACATTGGCTTTACCTGGCACGTAGTTTATAGAACAATTGTAGCCACTTAATAGCTCTAGCCATCTTCGCTGCCTCATATTCAAATCTTTTTGTGAAAACAAATATTTGAGACTCTTGTGGTCAGAAAAAATTTCAAATCTGCTACCCTACAAGTAATGACGCCATTTCTTTAAAGCAAACACAACTACAACTAACTCAAGATCATGTGTAGGGTAATTGACTTCTTATGGTTTCAACTTCCTAGAAGCATAGACAATCACCTTATTGTTCTGCATTAAAACACAGCCCAAACCCTCTTTAGATGCATCACTGTAGACAGCAAAGTTTTCTGTACCCTCAGGTAAAACTAAAATAGGAGTTGTAGTTAGTCTCTTCTTCAGTTCTTGGAAACTGGATTCACATTTAGCATCCCAGTTGTAAGTAACTTTCTTTCGAGTCAACTGGCTTAAAGGCCCAAAAATTTTGGAAAAGTCTTTAACAAACCTCCGATAGTAACCTTCCAACTCCGAAAAGCTCCGAATCTCTGACATTGTTTCAGGTCTCTTCCAAGACAAAACAACTTCAATCTTAGCTGGGTCTACTGAAATTCCTTGATCTGAAATGATATGGCCCAGAAAAGATATTTGATTCAACCAGAATTCGTACTTGCTGAATTTAACAAAAAGCTTATTTTGTTGCAAAGTCTGTAGCACAATCTTCAAATGTTGTTCATGTTTAGCCTCATTCTTAGAGTACACTAAAATGTCGTCAATAAAGATTACGACAAATTGATCAAGATAAGGTCGAAAAACCCTCTGCATTAAGTCCATGAATGCGACTGGTTCATTCGTCAATCCAAATGGTAACACAACAAATTCATAGTGGCCATATCTAGTCCTGAATGCCGTCTTAGGTATATCATCACTCCGAATTCTGAGTTGATAGTAACCCTGCCTTAAGTCAAATTTGGAGTAAACACTCGCACCCTGCAACTGGTCAAACAATTCTTCAATCAACGGCAAGGGGTATTTGTTCTTAATCGTGACTTGATTAAGTCCCCGGTAATCAATACATAACTGTAGCGTGCCGTCTTTCTTTCTCACAAACAACACAGGCGTACCCCACGGCGAAGAACTAGGTTGTATAAACCCTTTCTCAAGCAAGTTTTGAAGCTGAATTTTCAATTCCTAAAGTTCAGCCCGTGCCATTCTATAAGGACTTCTAGAAATTGGCGCAGTGCCCGGCATAAGGTCAATCACAAATTCAATCTCCCTATCCTGTGGTAAACCCGGTAATTCCTCGGGAAATACACCAGGGAAGTCTTTAACAATTGGAACCTCATTCAAATTCAACTTATCAGTAGGTTGATTGATTAGATAAGCTAGGTAAGCTTCACAACCTTTATTCAACAACTTAGAAGCCTTGATTGATGATAAAAGGGGTATTCTTGCAGTCCTGCAGTTCCCAAAAATCTCTAGTACTGGTAGGTCAGGAATCTGAAGATAAACAATTTTTGTTCTACAATCCAACTGAGCATAGTACTTCCCCAACCAGTCCATTCCCAAAATGATTTCAAAGTCACGGAAGGGCAGTATAATTAAATCACTAGGAAATTTATGGTCCTCAATGCATATAACACAAGATTTGCAAATAGACTTAGTAACAAATTTTGTACCCAAAGGCGTACTAACTTCAACTTTATGTGGCAGTTTATCAATGCAAACATTCACAGATCGTGCACATGCAGGAGTTATAAACGAATGCGTAGCTCCGGGATCAATCAAAACTTTTACTGGCTGAGTATTGAGAAGAAAGGTACCTTCCACTATAGCTGTAGTATCGGGTAGCTCCTCTGCATCTAGTGCAAAGACCCTAGCCTGTACCCCCTGTGCTGGACCTGCACCTGCAGCCCTGTTCTGCACACCCTGGCCTCCAGTACGGCCCTGGACATTCTTAAACTTAGGGCAATCTTTCACCCTATGCTGATCGCTCCCACAACCAGTGCACTTACCACTCTTTCTCCAGCAATTAGCTTCAACGTGCCCCGATCGATTACAAAAGTTACAATGCTGATTTTGCCTTACAACAGTGTTTCCTGTAGGTGCAGGGGCTCTGGCAGTGGTAGGAACTGTACCTCCCTGCTGGGGTCTAGTTGCAGCTGGTCTCCCCTGAATCTGATACTGAGGCTGATACGGGCGCTGCTGAGGAACCTGAACAAAAGTCTGATACTGCCTCTGGTTGCTCTGGCCTAAGTACTGCTTCTTACCCGGCTGGCTACTCTCAGCTATCATCTCTGCCTTCCGTTTCTCAAACTTCGAGGCTGCTTGGAATGCCTCGGGAAAAGTAGTATAAGTCTGCCCAGTCAAATGCAACTGTATATCCATTCTCAGCCCACGAACAAACCTACTAATCATCCTCCTAGCTGGGTGCACCAGCTCAGGCATATACCTCGACAGGCTGACAAACCTAGCCTCATACTGTGTGACAGTCATGTTTCCTTGCTTCAGGCCCACAAATTCGTCTTCCCGCCTTTCCCTAGCCATCTCGGGAATATACTTCTCCCGAAACTCACTCACGAAATCATCCCACAAATGCGGAACATCCTCACAGTCCCACCTCAACCTGACAGTGTTCCACCACTGTTCTGCGTCGCCCTCAAACAGAAATGCTGCATAAGCTATCTTTGCCTCGTCAGTGTACCTCAAAGCAGCGTAAATTTTCTCAACACGGTTAATCCATCTCTCGGCTGCCTCGTCATCCGGCTCTCCGAAGAACTTACCCGGCTCGTGCGTCAGGAATTTCTCCAACTGATTATTCTCAGCCCTATGCCCTTGTCCACCAGGATTAGCTTGATTTCCATGGGGATTATTATTCCTCTTCTACCTCTGCTCATGCAGTACCTGAGTAATCCGGTCAACTGCAGTGGTCATAGTAGCCATAAACTGTTCAGGCATCGGTTGTTGACCCTGTTCTGCTGCCTCTTCATCTGCCCCTTGACCTTGAGTACTACGACGTGGCGGCATAGTAACAACTTACAGTAGCTGGCAACATATAAAAGCAGTTTATAGATAAAAATATAACACATAAGATTAGATAACACTCAAGTCAATAACAATCAAATATTCTTTCACACAATTCTCATAAGACAAGATTGACATGTCAAACTAATTCACTTAAACACATAAGCAATCCAAGTTCACATAGTCATACTATAACATTTTCACTTAACAATCATACAATAACACTTTATCATTTTAGACCTTTACCCCACAGACCGAGAAACATATCCCGGCTCATGCAATACTAACATGCTCTGATACCACCTAAAGATGTCACGCCCCGACCCGACCCCGCAAAAGGCCAAGCCCGGACCCGACACACGGACGGAGTCTACTTTGTATCGTGGACGTTCCGAAACCTTACATTCAATACAATATTCGCAAAAACCACAATAATCATTTGAAACAAGTCAACTTTCTTTTAGAAATATACATCTTCTCATTAACTAACTTTGCAAACCAAAATGTCATGCATTCTACACAAGTATTCATGCAATTAAGCAGTTAAACCATTAGCATGCAGTTCTTACTAGTCACGTGAGTATATCTTACAACTTTACAATCTTTCAAATTTTACAACATAAGACCATAGAGGCCTCAAAATAGATACTACATACAAGGCTAAAAGCCTCAAAATGAAGCGTCAACCAAGCAATATATACATCAAGCATGGCCCGCACAAAAGACTGGCAACGAACCACCAGCTAAGCAAAGAAAGTGCCATCAAGGAAACACCTCCACTTGCTCCTCGTCCTCAATTACCTCAATAGGATCCGCTTCAACTACTCCTGTAAAATATAGTATAGAAAGGAATGAGCAAAAACTATTGCTCAACGAGGGTAATTGGTCTCAAGGACGGAGGTGAGAGGAGAATGCAATGCAAATAGTCAAGTAGATCAATCAATCATCATATAGGGATACAAGCAAAGCCAGCAATAAATCAAGACAAGTATTAAGGCTATAATCATTCAATTAAAGGATACAATTCACTTTCCATGAGCAACTCTCAATCACGAATCCGATGACGACGCGCCAGCCCAACCACCTTATAACTTCAGTTTGGAATACCCCGGAAGTATCCAATCAATTCTACGACCCAAATCTCCCTGGGAGGCAACCCAAGCAAGAAATGGAATAGGACACGGAGCTAGGGCAACCAACCCTGGCAACCCGAGGCTACCCAGAGAGGCCCATCACACCGCCCATGACTCTATGAATGCAATACAATAAACAATGCAACAATCGAGCAATCGAGCAATAAAGCCACACGTGGGAGAATAACAAAGTAGGTTACTCTCGCACGCAATAGCAACAGTTGATAAACATTTCAATCATAATCATCTTTAACAAGCATAACAAGCAATAATAAGCATTCTATAGGCATAACACTATGAAAACCAACAAAATCACAAAACGACCCCAACTTTCAAAATGCTACTACTTTCAAACGAGCCACGAGTTTTGGAAACCGACTTCACCATTCCTCCTAGGTCACCATAAGGCACGTCTAAAGACCACGAAACCTTACTTTACCCTAGAATTCACGCAAAGCCCTGATTTTTCCCTTTGCTCGTTTGAACTATAGCTACCCTAACCAAATACACAACCAATGCCATAACCATACCAAAAGTGCTTCCATGGGCTCCCGAGACAACACCATCATGCAAAACGAGGAAACGCTAAACTCGACCTAACTGACCCCAACATGTACCAAGATATTTTTTTCCGTATTTCCATTACACAACCCAAACAAATTATGCATTTAGGCATTCTAGCATATCTAGCATCTTTTCACATCAACAAAACGCAAAACGGAGCAACTTTTACGAAACGGGAGTTTACTATTCACAATTTACTATTCCATTCGCATTTTAAATTACAATTGCTATATTTAACCATAGAAAATGCTAAAAAGCTACAAATACATGTTCTACAATTGTCAAGTAACATTCTTCAAGCATCAAAACGGATAAATTAACGATCTATGCATAAAACCTAAAAATTAAAGTTTGTTTATCATATATTCAAATGTGAAAATAAAGATGCTTTCCTCACCTTAGACGCTCCTAGACGCTAGGAAGACCACGCTGGAAGCCTCGGAAACAACCCCGTGCAAGCTCTCACGAAGATTTGAAGATTTGAATGTTGAAAATGTTTTTTTTTTCCCTTTGAAGTTTCGGCCCTTGCTCCCCAATTTTTAGCTTTTAATTGTTTTATTTTTTTGCTATTATAAGCTTTAAATAAGATGACAACTCAAGTCAAATAGTCAAGGCTTGGTCAAAGGTTACTTAAGTTGGTCAAACAAGCTTATTTTAGGCATTTTATGTCCAAAACAACTAATGCAATTATATTTCTAGTCAACAACAACTAAAACACTAAAATTAAAACACTAAATACTAGTTTTCACTATTTGCTGAGGACTAGAAAACACGCTCTAACTATCGCTCTCGAAATGCAATGCACTTTGCGACAATAAAGGAATAACAATTAATTTCAAAGAATTTAAGAAAAATATAATTTTCAGAAAATAAACAGGAAAATTTCACATTCCGGGCTCGGGTATTACAACCCCAGCCCCTCACGAGACCATAATTTCTATTAAATAATCTATACTCATCAAAATACCAAACCCGGTCACAAAATTTAGGAAAAACGGACGAAGTTTTCCCTGTTTATAGGACTAACTGGATACCTATAAACAGTAAATAATGCCACAAATATAACCCACATCATTCTCATACAACTCCAACTCCAACCATGCCCCGTCTCAAAGCCATCCGAGCCTTAGACTAACATAAACATCAAACATACAAGCATGCAATCATTAACTGTTAAAGGTTCATGATTATAATCTCACTTATCATACCACTCTAACATTAACTAGTTTTCTTTCTTATAATTTAAGTCCGTCAACCAGTCAAAACATGCAAGCATGTAGCTACTAGACAATAAATTAAAGATTACAAGTTATTACAACATTACAAGCCATTCGCAACTATCAATACATTCTAAATTTAACTTTACAATTACAAAATTGTATTCAATGAAAATCCACGAAAGCCAGCATAATCAATCACGAAACTCTCGAGCCTTCTTTTCTACCTCTTATAGCACTAAACCTGAAAGGTGTTAGAAACGAGGATGAGTATACAACATGTATACTCAGTGAGGAAGGGGAAACAAGAATAGTATACCAGGGGTTCGTGCAATGCAGCAACATAACATATTTAATACAATAAATAAACAATAGATAACAATTCTAATACCACACTTTAAAAAGGATACGATTGATAACCCTTATCACTCCAAGTCTTCGATTCTCGATCCACGAACCACGACTCAATCACGATATGACGGCATTCCAAACACCATAGGGTACTCCGGATGTACCCAACCTTACGACCCAGCACCCCCTGGCAATCTCCAGACCAGATGAGTGAGGGAATAGGGTACGGAGCTAGAGCTACCAACCCTGGCAAGCCTGCTGTCGCCCAGAGAGGCCCATCGCATCCGCCCCGACAATAAGGTTGTGCAACCATTGACTCGATAACACAAGAAGCAATAATAATAATAATATAACAAAATAAGTTGATATACAAACAAGGAGGACAACAAAAGAGGTTGTCCTTGAGCACACATATCATCAATCACGCCATACGATGAAATATGATACATTCATTAGTCTATAATTGCTAAACTAATCCAACTAAAACACTTAAATCACTTAGTATCAAACATTTAGCATATAACAAGATAAGATGCTTAGAATGCACATATAAATGATCCCTCACCTTTTAGGAAGCCAAACCTGCGCGAATTAAGCCAAGATTCCCTCTATATTCTCCAAAAGCATCAATTCCCTTCAATTATCACTACCTAATACAATCAACTATATGCATAAGAAGTGATTTCTTATTCTCAACTAAAGTTAGTTCATAAAGCCATTAATTTATCCAACTCTTTTTGATTCCCTTTAATTCACATAACTAACAATATATTTCATTGTTCAACATGCATTCTAATCATTATTTAAACAATAGATAACTCAAGTGATCACATGTGCAACATTCTTTAATGTTCTAAGTATTACTCAAAGACAATAGTATAATAACTAACATATACATAGCAATGATAATTCATATAAGTAGAAACACTATATAACACCTAACCAATAAGTTATATAAGCATAGCTTCACATATACAATACAATTAATAAACAATATAAATATGTTTACTCAATCTTTAACTAGTAAACATATGATTCAATTCACAACTTCTCCAAATAGATGAACTTGTTATACAAATACATTTAAACATTTATCCAACTAATTAAGAATCAACTAACAACAATAGTGTAACAAGTTAAGCATACAAATGAGGGAGAACAAGGTAGGTTGCTCTCATACTAGTATAACATTATATGATTAGCATAAGAAATAAGAAACACAAGACTATAAGCAATAACCATGTAAATAACCAGCAGTGCACAAAGGGAATCAACAATACACTTCCACGAAATTTCATCAGTAGCTCAAATATACTATAGAAATGTATTTAAACGCACTATAAGATTTTACAAGGCAATACAATTACCAAAGCACTTAATTCATTAATTTCCCCCTTTGTTCAACTAGGCTATTTAGCTTCCTACTGGAATTCAAAGATCAAGTTAAGCTAGCTAACCAACCTACCAATCTAAGGACACCTAAATACCTCATTTAGAGCCTCCAAATCATAACCTAGATCACAAGTACACAGAAACACCGAAAATGCCTCTTTGTGGGTTTACACTACAAGTACCAATTTCGGAACCCAAACAAGTGAAACGAAGGTACTTCTACGGCTTCAATACTTAATAAAGACTAGACATAACCTCGAACTGTGCTCGGATTTGAGTTAACCCCAAATCCCTTATTAAAGTAGCTCACTTTGATCAAATTATTCAAATTTTGTACATGACAAGCGCAACTAACATTTTTTAAACGCTTAATGACCTAATTAGAAACTACTAGAAGTATTGAATCAAATTAAATTGCACAAATTTTCGCAACCCTAGAAATTACACTATTTATCATCTTATTCAAGTGACACCTTGCTAAAAACTCAACACCAATCTATAATATTGCATATGGATGTTCTCTAGCATGTATACATACTATATAAAGCAAGAAACAAGCATGTTATAACTCAATAATAGCAAAATCCAAAAATTTAAAAAAACTTGGCATAAACTTTAAACCATGAAAATGATGCAACTCCCTCACCAAAAACGTGCGAGGAAGCTAGGATAGGGCTTGGAGGAGCTTGGAACCACTTGGAGAAGACTTGGCAAAGCTTGGAAGATCAAATTGAGCAAAATTGGTAAGAAAATCACTATTCCCGTAATTGGCTATTTTGGCTGATTTTTGGCCTTTTTTTGGCTTATTTGAGTATTTTTGTGTTTTGTTTAGATTATATGGGTTGATGGGTTGGATATTGAGTTTGGGTTGTGGGTTAAAATGGATTTGAGTTTAGGTATATTAGAATAAATTCAATAAAACTTCTTTAAGCCCAAAATAATACATAATTTTACTATTCATATAATATCAATATATTTTTGCAAATCACTCGTCATATATGCAATGAATATAATTTTTGTGAACGTAGGCTAATTATAAGTGAAGTACTAATAAAAAATATGAAATCCGTGAAATAAGATGATAAAAATTTCAGTTCGGACTCAATTTAATAGAAAGCTTTTTAAATGTAAGTTTTACTAAAAAGTCTATGATTAAAATAATTTGAATGTTCATTTATTATTTACTAAAGTAAATAAACTCAAAATTTTGATAGTTAAAAGCAATTTAACAAATATTAACACATAGAAAGTAAATAAACACTTAATAGCATTTTATAGAAAAAGTAGGCATTTAAACAAATAGCTGCACACATAAATGCACATAAATGATAAATGCATGCACTGGGAACCGGGCGTCATATCCTCCCCTCCTTCAAACAATTGCGCCCACACAATTCTTCTTCCAATAGAACTCAGCATCCACTAAAGTCCAACTCTGGTTACCCTTAATCGGTTATTGAGCAAGACCCTAAATAACGAGACTCGTAAGAAGCCCATTGTGAATTCAAATACCACCACTTGAAAATTTCAAAGAAAGAAAGCCAAATAAAGGCTCAAATGAGGATACTAGCTCGAAATACGAATAAAAATCCCGCTGGTCGAGAATACCACAAAAGAGTTCCCTATTAGAAGTGCTGAGAAAATACCAAGAAAACTCCAAGCAAGAAACCCGATCAAACATGTACCCAAATAAGGATCCAAGCTTGTACACCGATATATATATATATATATATATATATATACATATTAAAAGTCCTTAAATGAACCCCAAATAGAATAGTCAAGCAGATCCCGAAGATAATACCGATATCGAACACTGAGAAGAATGCCAAAGAGAATACCCAAGAAAATACAAAGGAAACACCCCATTTAAGCATTTTCAACAGAAATCCAACAAGTATCTGAAATGAGACTACTGTGCAAGAATGTTGGTAAAAGTTCTCAGAAGAATGCTAATATGAATGCCATACAAGAAGTTTGAATAGAATTCCCAAATACCAAACCTTCCAAGAAATGCCAATAAGAAAATACCAAAAGAATACCTAATAAGAAATTACTAAAGAAATATTCTGGAGAACAGTCATATAGAATCCTTAAAGAAAGCCTTTCATTTCTGACTGCTGAGCTTCGAAGAATGCCTTGGAAGAAATCCCAATAACCAAACTCTGAATATAAATTCCAATTCCCAAACAAAGAACTGACCAAATGCTTCTATTTCCCGCTAATCCACATAACTTTAAGGGCCTGTTACTAATCATTTCTCTTCAGATGGAGGAAGGGAATCAACTCACCATTCCAACGTGCCATGCATGAATGCCAGAATTTCATATATATACAAATATGCTTTAAGCTATTATGCGAGTATGTTTATAAAAGAGTTTTACAAAACTCAGTTTAATCAACAAAGTCATTCAAATACGAATCACAACACAACCAAGACAAATTACCACAAAACCTAATTCAAAGCATTCAAGTACACATATTACAATCAATAATTCAAGCAAATAACGATTCACGAGGTCGATTCGATTCACGAGTAGCCACTTCACTTCACTTAACACACATTTAGCACATAACTCACAATTACATCATATAGGTGCATACATTCAAATCAAGGCACACAATCTCATATACAGGCACACACTTTCAAGACACACTTAACAAATACTTACGCAAGGTTTACTATCCGACAGACCGAGGACCCTATCCCGGCTGAGGGCTAACTAAGCTCTGATACAACCTGTAACACCCCAGCCCCTCACGAGACCAGAAGTTCTATTAAATAATCTATACTCATCCCAATACCATACCCGGTCACAAAATTTAGAAAAACGGACGGAGTTTCTCCTATTTATAGGACTAACTGGATACCTGTAAACAGTAAATAAAGCCACAAATATAACCCACATCATTCTCATACAACTCCAACTCCAACCATGCCCCGTCTCAAAGCCATCCGAGCCTTAGACTAACATAAACATCAAACATACAAGCATGCAATCATTAACTGTTAAAGGTTCATGATTATAATCTCACTTATCATACCACTCTAACATTAACTAGTTTTCTTTCTTATAATTTAAGTCCGTCAACCAGTCAAAACATGAAAGCATGCAGCTACTAGACAATAAAGTAAAGATTACAAGTTATTACAACATTACAGGCCATTCGCAACTATCAGTACATTCTAAATTTAACTTTACAATTACAAAACTGTATTCATTGACAATCCACGAAAGCCAGCATAATCAATCACGAAACTCTCGAGCCTTCTTTTCTACCTCTTATAGCACTAAACCTGAAAGGTGTTAGAAATGAGGGTGAGTATACAACATGTATACTCAGTGAGGAAGGGGAAACAAGAATAGTATACCGGGGGTTCATGCAATGCAGCAACTTAACACATTTAATACATTAAATAAACAATGGATAACAATTCTAATACCACACTTTAAAAAGGATACGATCGATAACCCTTATCACTCCAAGTCTTCGATTCCCGATCCATGAACCACGACTCAATCACGATATGCCGGCATCCCAAATACCAAAGGGTACTCCATATGTACCCAATCCTACGACCCAATACCCCTTGGCAATCTCTGGACCAGATGAGTGAGAGAATAGGGTACGGAGCTAGATCAACCAACCCTGGCAAGCCTGCTATCGCCCAGAGAGGCCTATCGCATCAACCCCGATGTTAAGGTTGCGCAATCATTGACTCGATAGCACAGGAAGCAATAATAATAACAATATAACAAAATAAGTCGACATACAAACAAGGAGGACAACAAAAGAGGTTGTCCTCAAGCACACACATCATCAAACATGCCATACGATGAAATATAATACATTCATAAGTCTATAATTGCTAAACTAATCCAACTAAAACACTTAAATCACTTAGTATCGAACATTTAGCATATAAGAAGATAAGACACTTAGAATGCACATAGAAATGATCCCTCACCTTTTAGGAGGCCAAACCTGCGCTAATTAAGCCAAGATTCCCTCAATATTCTCCAAAAGCATCAATTCCCTTCAATTATCACTACCTAATACAATCAACTATATGCATAAGAATTGATTTCTTATTCTCAACTAAAGCTAGTTCATAAAGCCATTAATTTATCCAACTCTTTTTGATTCCCTTTAATTCACATAACTAACAATATATTTCATAGTTCAACATGCATTCTAATCATTATTTAAACAACAAATAACTCAAGTGATCACATGTGCAACATTCTTTAATGTTCTAAGTATTACTCAAAGACAATAGTATAATAACTAACATATACATAGCAATGATAATTCATATAAGTAGAAACACTATATAACACCTAACCAATAAGTTATATAAGAATAGATTCACATATACAATACAATTAATAAACAATATAAACATGTTTACTCAATCTTTAACTAGTAACCATATGATTCAATTCACAACTTCTCCAAGTAGATGAACTTGTTATACAAATACATTTAAACATTTATCCAACCAATTAAGAATCAACTAACAACAATAGTGTGAAACCCCACTTTCTTGCTTATCTCGTTATACGTGCTTTACCTCGTTTTGCGTGCATATGATCTGTTTATGTGCTATAGGACCTAGAAAGTTATAATTTTGATTTCAATACTCCTAATACGTGCTAAATGTGCATTCATGAAATTTTCATCAAAAACGGAGTCAGAAATTTTATCGTCGATTTTCAGTGAATAGTGTTTTCGAAACACGTCCGCTATAATTTTGAAACTGGTCTTTTTAACCCTTCTAGACCTAGTCCACGGACTTTAATAGACCTGTGTTTGATGAAAACGGTTTTAAAATCGGCTTAAGAATTTATTAGGGTTTTTACACCGACTTTTGCAAAAATCGAGTTTTAAGCCGACTCGGGTGGAATTCTTTGAATGTAAAACTTCTTGTCACCTAAAAATAATCCACTTGAGATATCTTGGGGGTTGCATATTTATTTTTAACTTGGTGAGCACTAAAATGCAATTAAAGTCATTAAAAATACAAAAATACCTATTAAAATAACTTTGACTTTAATTGAATAATTGACCTTATAAGCTAATGTCCTCAACACACACTCACACAACACAAAAACACCATCACACACACACACATTTCCGTGAGGTTGAGGAGAGAAAAGAGAAGAGAAACTTAAGCTTTCAATCCAATTTTTCAAAGAAAAACCTAGTTTTTGTCCGTGAAACTTCGCACCGACTTGGATTCTGCTTGTTGGGCACGCATTGCACGCATTCCTAGGCTTATATCGCATCTAAGGTGAGAGAAAAATTCTAGATCTCAAAATGTCATTTTTGTGTTTTTGCGTATAAATGAAGATTGAACCGTTAGAATTGTAATATGATGTTAGATTATTGCTCCTTGCATGCTAAGGATCATTATATACTAATACTACGAGTTTCTGTCGGATATAGCATAATTTTTATTTTTCGGGTATTTAATTTTGATTAAAATGTTCAAAGTTGATTTAAATGAGTTGTGTTGATCGAAATCGATTGCCGTCGATTTCTAAATACTTGATAATTACGTGTTAGCGCTGTTGTGATGCCGAATTTTCGATTACATTGTTTGTGTGAAAATCCGGAAAATCCAGCCATGACGTCATAGGGTTTTAGGGTTATCGGGCATGATTTGGAGGTGTTATGGTGAATTTCCGAGAGGACTAATGTAGTAGGTTGAATGGGTGAGTGATAGGAACTGATTTGGCAATGTTTGGATTAGTAGATTGTAAGTTATGAATTTTGGAAGTTTAGGTTGACATTCTTTAATTTCTTGAACGATGCCTTAGATGGTTGGGTAGTGTTCGAGTGATGAATGGTGAGTTGTTGTTGAGTAATTTAGGGTTTAATTATGTATATTATGCATGTCCGGTTAGATGGCCTACTTTGTCATCTAACTACGTTGTTTGTTGTTTAATTTAATATTGATGTTATATTGATGTTATTGATTGATTATTATTGAATGCGGGAATCGGGCACTCTTGTTGCTGATCTCCCAATTGATTGATTGATTTATGCTTGCATGATGATTGATGAATATGGAGCCTTGGTATGTGTGTGCCACCTCTCGGGCAGCGTCGGGCTGTCGGGTTGATAACGGCATGACTGCCATAGGCTACCCCCAGCTCGCATGACGGAGATGTCATGGAGGGAAGGGGCTAGTGAGGTACCTCGGGTGCGTGAGTAATGGGGAGTTATAAGAAGAACGGTTGAGATCGTGATGGCGTTTGGAGCTACACCAAATAGAGTATCCTTATTGAATGGTCATATAGTTATGTGATGATAGCTTTATTTATGTTATTATTGTTGTTGTGTGTTTACTTGCTCAAAGGACTAAATCCAAGGAGCGTAGTGAATACTGTCGAGATCTATCGGATCCTCACTGGGCTTATGTATATAAGCTCACTCTCTATTAATGCATGTTTCAGGTGTACTTTCACAAGATTACGGGTACGTGCCTCCTGAAGAGGAGAATGTGGAAAATGTGCCTTTCGTGGATGAGTCATATGTCCCTGAGTCTTATCCATGATCCTATGTTGTTAAATGTCTTGTATATTAGTTTAATAGACTTTATATGCTTTACGGTTCTTAATGTAATAGATATTGAAAAGATGATGAACCAAATGATGTTAACTTAGCGGTTTCCTTTTGTCTATGGTTAAATTGTAGTTGTGTCTCAACTTACTTTTGAAATGTATGATAAAGTTGAGGTATTGTATGTCATGTTGGAACAGAGGCGTATAACGAGGATGTTTTATTGTATAATATGGTTGTGTTGTATGTTGTTGTTTGTATTGAGGAATTACTGGATGTATGATGTTTATATGAGGTTGGTTTAGAACCTCGAAAATCTGTTTACTGTCGTTATGCCGCCGAAATTCCGTTGCGTCCTGACTGATCGTAGGTGGGGTCGAGTTGGGGCGTGACAGTTTAAGTGGTATCAGAGCTCATGTTAGTTGTCAGCCGGGGTATTCTCGGAATGTGGGTAATGGTCTTAGCATGAAATATGTATGAAAGGAAAAAAAAATGAAATATGTATTGGTATGATTAATTGATTAAGTGATTATGTGATTTAAGTGCTTATGTGATTATGTGATCAATTTGTTTATGTGTTTTATATGAGTTTGTTATTTATGTGTTAATAGTTGTTTATAACCTGTCTACGTGCTATAACTGTGCTAACTCTTTGATTAGTAGAATGGCCGGTCGACCGAGAACCAGAGGTAGGTCTGAGATGACTGATGAGACTCCGAGTAACGTGGCACCGGGCCGTGACGGGGGTGATGACCGATTAGGAGCAGCTATGGAGCGGATTGCAGAGTTAGTGGCTAGTCAGGCACAGTTATTAGCAGGGCAGGCTGCCCAGAATCAGGCTATGCAGGCTCAGCTTCTGAATATTCAGGGTGGTAACCACGGGCGTGGTACCCTGAAGGATTTTTTAGGATATCACCCACCGAGATTTCAGGGGGAGCCGGATGATAGGAAGGCGGAGGTATGGATTAGCAAGTTGGAGAAGATTTATGATCCACTTGGCTATACTGATGAGCAGAAAGTCTCTTTTGCCGTGTATTTGTTAGATGACGAGGCAGAGGAGTGGTGGCGCACGGTTAGGACTAGCTGGGCGGCACAGGGTATTCCTTATGTTTGGGGTACCTTTCTGATGGCTTTCCGAGCAAAGTATGTCCCGAGGATTTGCAGGGAACGGAGAGAGGCCGAGTTTCTAGCCTTGGTCCAGGGAGATGCTACAGTGGCTCAATATGAGGCCACATTTACTCGATTGTCCCGGTATGCACCGGAGTATGTGGTAGACGAGGAACGGAGGACTCGCAGGTTTATGTTGGGGTTGCGGCCCGAGATTCAGGATGTGATGGCTCTGAATCGTTATGATATCTTCACTGAGGCTTTTGATGCAGCTTCTAGATTAGAGAAGAGGAAAGGGGATCAGATTGTCTCCAGTCAGCCTAGTAAGAGGCCGTATCAGCCACCGGGCCAGCAGGTTTTATATAGGCCTCCAGTACAGCAGTTTGTCTACAGGCCACCTGCCCAGCAGGGTTCTTATAGGCCACAGGGTCAGCAGAGTTACTATCGGCCTCAGTTTCAGCAGAGGCCATATCAGGTTCAGACTCAGTTTAGGCCAGCCCAGTCTCAGGGTCAGTATAGGCCTAGTGTGGTGAGACCTCAGCAGCAGGCTGTATCAGCTGCTTCTTCAGCTTCTGGTTATTCTAGGGGCAGTGTTAGTGCCACATCATCGCAGTGTAATTACTGCAAGCGCCCAGGGCATGTGGAGTCCGACTGCAGGGTAAAGGCAGGGACATGTTTGGGTTGTGGTAGCAGCGAGCATAGGGCGAAGGATTGCCCTAAATATGCGAGGACTGAGGGTCGGGCAGCGACTCAGGGTTACCAGGGTAGGCCTACGGGCAGTGTACCACAGCAGCAACGGGTTCAGGCTCGGGCTTATGCAGTTGACTTAGAGGAGATGCCTGAGGAGACTGCAGTTGTGGAAGGTAACTTTCTTATACTTGATCAACTTGTTAAAGTGTTGATTGATTCTGGTGCTACGCATTCTTTCATTACTCCTGCTTGTGTGCAACGTGTTAAATTGCAACCTGAAAGATTGCCTTATGTGGTTGAGATTAGTACCTCTTTGACTGATAAGTATGTTACTGGCTTAGTATGTAAGGATTGTATAATACATGTTAAGGAGCATAATTTTCCTTCGGACCTTATTTTATTTCCTATCCGGGGGTATGATGTTATTCTGGGTATGGATTGGCTTTCTAAGTATGATGCCCAGTTGAACTGTAGAACCAAGGTAGTACAGTTTCTCTTGCCGGATCAGCCAGTAGTTGAGGTAGCGGGTAACCGGGGTGCTAAGACGAGTTTTGTTATCTCAGCAACTAAAGCCGTTAAGTTGGTGAGTAAGGGGTGTTCGGGTTATCTAGCTTATTTGATCAACAAGCCATCTGTTAAGCTACAGCTTGAGGAAGTCCCTATTATCCGGGAATATCCTAATGTATTTCCCGAGGAGTTGCCAGGATTGCCGCCAGATAGGGATATAGAGTTTGTGATTAATCTTGTTCCCGGTACTCAACCTATTTCTAAATCGGCGTACCGGATGGCACCAGCTGAGTTGAAGGAGTTGAAGACTCAGTTACAGGAGTTGTTGGAGAAAGGATTTATTCAGCAGAGTTCTTCACCTTGGGGAGCTCCTGTTTTGTTCGTGAAGAAGAAGGATGGCACCTTGAGATTATGTATTGATTACCGTGGTTTGAATCAGGTGACTATCAAGAATAAATATCCTTTGCCACTGATTGATGAGTTGTTTGATCAACTTCAGGGAGCCAAAGTCTACTCTAAGTTTGATTTGAGGCAGGGGTATTATCAGCTTCGGATTCGCTCAGACGATGTTCCGAAGTCTGCCTTCAGGACTCGGTACGGGCATTATGAGTTTGTTGTCATGCCCTTTGGTTTGACTAATGCACCGGCAGCATTCATGGATCTTATGCATCGAGTCTTTCAGCCGTACTTGGACCAGTTCGTGGTGATTTTTATTGATGATATCTTGGTCTATTCTAAATCTGAATTGGAGCACGAGCAACATCTACGGCTTGTATTAGAGAAGTTGCAGGAGCATCAGTTGTTTGCCAAGTTCAGCAAATGTGAATTTTGGCTGCAACGGATTTCTTTTCTTGGCCATGTTATTACACAGAGTGGTATTTCTGTAGATCCCACTAAGATTGAATCGGTGATGTCTTGGAAGCGGCCAGAGAGTGTTACTGATGTCCGTAGTTTTCTTGGCTTGGCGGGTTATTACCGTAGGTTTGTCAAGGACTTCTCAAAGATTGCGGGGCCACTATCTAAGTTGACTCAGAAACGGACTATCTTTAATTGGGACGAGAAGTGTGAGAGTGGATTTCAGGAGTTGAAAAAGAGGTTAACTACCGCTCCAGTACTTGCTCTACCAGAGGGGACCGATAATATGGTCATTTACAGTGATGCATCCAAGGAGGGCTTGGGATGTGTTCTTATGCAAGATGGCCGAGTTATTGCCTATGCTTCCAGGAAGTTGAAGCCTTATGAGGTGAATTATCCGACTCATGATCTTGAGTTGGCAGCAGTTGTCTTCGCACTGAAGAAGTGGCGTCATTATCTGTGGGGCAGTAAGTTCGAGATTTTCACTGATCATAAGAGTCTTAAGTACTTATTCTCACAGAAGGAGTTGAATATGCGCCAGCGGAGGTGGATGGAGCTTCTTGGAGATTATAATTGTTCTATCAATTATCTGTCTGGGAAGGCAAATGTTGTGGCAGATGCTCTCAGCCGGAAGGCTAGTATTTCTTGTTTGGCTGTCAAGAAGTGGGAGGTTCTTGAGGAGTTTAGTTATTGGAGACCAGAGTTCATTCAGGTTGGGGTGATGTGTTCACATCTCCGTATTCAGCCTTTATTGTTGTCTCAGATCAGGGAAGCTCAGCAACTTGATGTTAAACTTCAGAAGATCAAGGATCAGATTTCTGATGATCAGTCTGACTTCAAAGTGCATGAGGACGGTATTCTTCGGTTTCGGAACAGGGTTTGTGTTCCCGATGAACCGGGCTTGAGACGAGGTATTCTGGAGGAAGCTCATAATTCTAAATATACTATTCATCCCGGTGGAACCAAGATGTATCGGGATTTGAAACAGCATTACTGGTGGAACAACATGAAGAGGGAGGTTGCTCAGTTTGTGTCTAGATGTTTGACTTGTCAGAGGGTGAAAGCCGAGCATCAACGACCAGCAGGTTTGCTACAGCCGTTGGCTATACCAGAGTGGAAATGGGAGCATATTACGATGGACTTCGTCACTGGTTTGCCTAGATCACCGAGGGGTAATGATGCAGTTTGGGTTGTCGTGGATCGTTTGACGAAGACAGCTCATTTTATTGCCATGAGGTTAGGAGATGAGGTTACAAAGCTGACGGATCTCTATCTGGATCAGATTGTTAGACTTCACGGTATTCCATCTAGTATTGTCTCTGATCGAGATCCTCGATTTACTTCTCGTTTGTGGGAGAAACTTCAGGAGACTTTGGGTACTCAGTTGAACTTCAGTACAGCGTATCATCCACAGACCGACGGTCAATCTGAGCGGACTATTCAGATTCTGGAAGATATGCTTAGGGCTTGTGTTCTGGACTTCAGGAAGAACTGGGAGAAACATCTACCACTTGCCGAGTTTGCCTATAACAATAGTTATCAAGCTACTATTGGGATGGCACCTTTCGCAGCTCTTTATGGTCGTAAGTGCCGTTCACCTTTATATTGGGACGAGGTAGGAGAGATGAAGACTATTGATCCGACTATCATGCCAGAACTTCTTGAGAAGATCGAGAATGTTCAGTTGATCAGGCAGAGAATGCTTACAGCGCAGAGTAGATTCAAGAGTTATGCTGATAAGCGTCGTCGAGACTTGGAGTTTGCAGTTGGAGATCGGGTTTTCTTGAGATTGTCTCCTCGAAAGGGGTTTGTTCGTTATGGCAAAGGTGGAAAGCTGAGTCCGAGATTTGTTGGGCCGTTTGAGATTACTGGCAGGGTTGGTAAGTTGGCATATCGGTTGGCTTTACCGGAGAACTTCTCTAATGTCCACGATGTATTTCACGTGTCTAATTTGCGAAAATATAATCCGGATCCTTCTCATATTCTTGAGCCAGAGCCGTTACAGCTTCGTGAGAATTTGACTTATGACGAACGTCCGATTCGTATTCTAGATCAGATGGACTGAGAGTTGAGGTCGAAGAGGATTCCGATGGTTAAGGTGTTGTGGAAGCATCACGGCATTGAGGAAGCTACGTGGGAGAGACGAGATCAGATGCAGCAGCAATACCCAGATCTATTCCGTACATCAAGTAAGAATTTTGAGGACGAAATTTCTATAAGGGGGGGAGAATGTGAAACCCCACTTTCTTGCTTATCTCGTTATACGTGTTTTACCTCGTTTTGCGTGCATATGATCTGTTTATGTGCTATAGGACCTAGAAAGTTATAATTTTGATTTCAATACTCCTAATACGTGCTAAATGTGCATTCATGAAATTTTCATCAAAAACGGAGTCAGAAATTTTATCGTCGATTTTCAGTGAATAGTGTTTTCGAAACACGTCCGCTATAATTTTGAAACTGGTCTTTTTAACCCTTCTAGACCTAGTCCACGGACTTTAATAGACCTGTGTTTGATGAAAACGGTTTTAAAATCGGCTTAAGAATTTATTAGGGTTTTTACACCGACTTTTGCGAAAATCGAGTTTTAAGCCGACTCGGGTGGAATTCTTTGAATGTAAAACTTCTTGTCACCTAAATATAATCCACTTGAGATATCTTGGGGGTTGCATATTTATTTTTAACTTGGTGAGCACTAAAATGCAATTAAAGTCATTAAAAATACAAAAATACCTATTAAAATAACTTTGACTTTAATTGAATAATTGACCTTATAAGCTAATGTCCTCAACACACACTCACACAACACAAAAACACCATCACACACACACACATTGCCGTGAGGTTGAGGAGAGAAAAGAGAAGAGAAAAACTTAAGCTTTCAATCCAATTTTTCAAAGAAAAACCTAGTTTTTGTCCGTGAAACTTCGCACCGACTTGGATTCTGCTTGTTGGGCACGCATTGCACGCATTCCTAGGCTTATATCGCATCTAAGGTGAGAGAAAAATTCTAGATCTCAAAATGTCATTTTTGTGTTTTTGCGTATAAATGAAGATTGAACCGTTAGAATTGTAATATGATGTTAGATTATTGCTCCTTGCATGCTAGGGATCATTATATACTAATACTACGAGTTTTTGTCGGATATAGCATAATTTTTATTTTCCGGGTATTTAATTTTGATTAAAATGTTCAAAGTTGATTTAAATGAGTTGTGTTGATCGAAATCGATTGCCGTCGATTTCTAAATACTTGATAATTACGTGTTAGCGCTGTTGTAATGCCGAATTTTCGATTACATTGTTTGTGTGAAAATCCGGAAAATCCAGCCATGACGTCATAGGGTTTTAGGGTTATCGGGCATGATTTGGAGGTGTTATGGTGGATTTCCGAGAGGGCTAATGTAGTAGGTTGAATGGGTGAGTGATAGGAACTGATTTGGCAATGTTTGGATTAGTAGATTATAAGTTATGAATTTTGGAAGTTTAGGTTGACATTCTTTAATTTCTTGAACGATGCCTTAGATGGTTGGGCAGTGTTCGAGTGATGAATGGTGAGTTGTTGTTGAGTAATTTAGGGTTTAATTATGTATATTATGCATGTCCGGTTAGATGGCCTACTTTGTCATCTAACTACGTTGTTTGTTGTTTAATTTAATATTGATGTTATATTGATGTTATTGATTGATTATTATTGAATGCGGGAATCGGGCACTCTTGTTGCTGATCTCCCAATTGATTGATTGATTTATGCTTGCATGATGATTGATGAATATGGAGCCTTGGTATGTGTGTGCCACCTCTCGGGCAGCGTCGGGCTGTCGGGTTGATAACGGCATGACTGCCATAGGCTACCCCCAGCTCGCATGACGGAGATGTCATGGAGGGAAGGGGCTAGTGAGGTACCTCGGGTGCGTGAGTAATGGGGAGTTATAAGAAGAACGGTTGAGATCGTGATGGCGTTTGGAGCTACACCAAATAGAGTATCCTTATTGAATGGTCATATAGTTATGTGATGATAGCTTTATTTATGTTATTATTGTTGTTGTGTGTTTACTTGCTCAAAGGACTAAATCCAAGGAGCGTAGTGAATACTGTCGAGATCTATCGGATCCTCACTGGGCTTATGTATATAAGCTCACTCTCTATTAATGCATGTTTCAGGTGTACTTTCACAAGATTACGGGTACGTGCCTCCTGAAGAGGAGAATGTGGAAAATGTGCCTTTCGTGGATGAGTCATATGTCCCTGAGTCTTATCCATGATCCTATGTTGTTAAATGTCTTGTATATTAGTTTAATAGACTTTATATGCTTTACGGTTCTTAATGTAATAGATATTGAAAAGATGATGAACCAAATGATGTTAACTTAGCGGTTTCCTTTTGTCTATGGTTAAATTGTAGTTGTGTCTCAACTTACTTTTGAAATGTATGATAAAGTTGAGGTATTGTATGTCATGTTGGAACGGAGGCGTATAACGAGGATGTTTTATTGTATAATATGGTTGTGTTGTATGTTGTTGTTTGTATTGAGGAATTACTGGATGTATGATGTTTATATGAGGTTGGTTTAGAACCTCGGAAATCTGTTTACTGTCGTTATGCCGCCGAAATTCCGTTGCGTCCTGACTGATCGTAGGTGGGGTCGAGTTGGGGCGTGACAAATAGTGTAACAAGTTAAGCATATAAATGAGGGACAACAAGGTAGGTTGCTCTCACACTAGTATAACATTATATGATTAGCATAAGAAACAAGAAACACGAGACTATAAGTAATAACCATGTAAATAACCAGCAGTGCACAAAGGGAATCAACAACATACTTCCACGAAATTTCATCAATAGCTCAAATATACTATAGAAATGCATTTAAATGCACTATAAGCAATTACAAGGCAATACAAGTACCAAAGCACTTAATTCATTAATTTTCCCCTTTGTTCAACTAGGCTATTTAGCTTCCTACCGGAATTTAAGGATCAAGTTAAGCTAGCTAACCAACCTACCAATCTAAGGATACCTAAATACCTCATTTAGAGCCTCCAAATCATAACCTAGAGCACAAGTACATGGAAACACCGAAAATGCCTCTCTGTGGGCTTACACTACAAGTACCAATTCCGGAACCCAAACAAGTGAAACGAAGGCACTTCTAAGGCTTCAATACTTAATAAAGACTAGTCATAACCTCAAAACGTGCCCGGATTCGAGTTAACCCCAAAACCCCTTATTAAAGTAGCCTAATTTGATCAAATTATTCAAATTTTGTATATGGCAAGGCAACTAACATTTTTTCCACGCTCAATGACCTAATTAGCAACTACTAGAAGCATTGAATCAAATTAAATTGCCCAAATTTTCGAAACCCTAGAAATTATACTATTCATCATTTTCCTCAAGTGACACCTTGCTAAAAACTCAACACCAAGCTATAATATTGCATATGGATGTTCTCTAGAATGTATACATACTATATAAAGCAAGAAACAAGCATGTTATAACTCAATAATAGCAAAATCCAAATTTTTTTAAAAACTTGGCATAAACTTTAAACCATGAAAATGATGCAACTCCCTCACCAAAAACGTGCGAGGAAGCTAGGATAGGGCTTAGAGAAGCTTGGAATCACTTGGCGAAGACTTGGCAAAGCTTGGAAGATCAAATTGAGCAAAATTGGCAAGAAAATCACTATTCCCGTAATTGGCTATTTTGGCTGATTTTTGGCCTTTTTTGGCTTATTTGGGTATTTTTGTGTTTTGTTTAGTATATATATGTATAGGGTAATTATATGGGTTGATGGGCTGGATATTGGGTTTGGGTTGTGGGTTAAAATGGATTTGAGTTTAGGTGTATTAGAATAAATGCAATAAACTTCTTTAAGCCCAAAATAATACATAGTTCTACTATTCATATAATATTAAGATATTTTTGCAAATTACTCATCATATATGCAATGAATATAATTTTTGTGAACGTATGCTAATTATAAGTGAAGTACTAATAGAAAAATATGAAATCCATGAAATAAGATAATAAAAATTTTAGTTCGGGCTCAATTTAATAGAAAACTTTTTAAATGTAAGTTTTACTAAAAAGTCTATGATTAATGTGACACCCCGATCCCTCTCGAGACCGGGAGTTCTATCAATCAAACTAATCACAACCCAAACCAAACCCGAGCAAAATTTTCAGGGAAAACGGACGGAGTCTCCCCTGTTTATAGGCGAAATGCAAAACCTGTAATAGCATATAAATAGACCACCACCGTGTCCAACCATACAAAACTTCCTCAAGGCCATCCGAGCCTTGGTTCTCAACAATTTAAACTCAGCAAGTATACATACATTTCCAATTTAAAAACTAACCTATCTTTTCATTTTGACAAGTACATTCAATTTAGGCAATTAAACCATACAAAGCTACTGCATAAAATAAACTATCATGCCATTCTAATTCTTTTCCTTTGGACATTACAGCCATGCATTGAAGTTAAGCTACATTAACTATATACATAATCTAATTTATCAAACCATTCCAACTACATAGCTAGATTTATATTACATTTCTTTTAACAATAATTACATACAACATAAAAGCATACAACTTGACAACTTTGACAACTCAAGTTACATAGGCACTCAAGACAACTCTTCAAGCACGGACTTTCACGAAATCACGAACTTTCCAGCTAATAGGGCATTTCCTGAAATGTGGTGGTGAGGAGTGAGTATACACAACACGTATATTCAGTGAGGGCGAGACAGATATCGATTTGGAGAGAAAGAAGATCGTGCAATGCAAATAGGTACAGTTAAGCAATACAATCAATAAAAGGCATTCAATATAAACAACAATACAATTAAACAACTAAAGAAAGCATTAACACAACCAATCAAAGCTATATCACACTTTGAAGGCTATGGTTCACTCGAGCGAGTAATGTACCGATCACGATTCCGATGACTTTAACGATGACGTGCCGGCCCAAACCACCTTATAACACCAGTTTGGAATACCCCGGAAGTATCCATCAATCCTACGACCCAAATCTCCCTGGGAGGCAACCCAAGCGAGAAAGGGAATAGCAGCGGAGCTAGAGCAACCAACACTGACAACCCAAGGCTACCCAGAGAGGCCCATCACTCACGCGCAAGACACTATGCAATGCAAGACTCGAGACAAGGCGATAAACAAGCGATAAAGCCACACGTGAAAGAATAACAAAGTAGGTTACTCTCGCACGCAATAGCAGCAATTTGATAAGTAATTCAATCCAAAACAACTCAAACAAGTATTCCAAGTAATTCTAAACATTCTATAAGCATAAAGACAAGAAAACACACAAAAACACAAATCGGCCCCAACTATCAAAATGCTACCATTTCCAAACGAGCCAAGAGTTCTGGAAACCGACTTCGCCAACCCTCCTAGGTCACCATAAGGCACGTCTAAAGACCCCGAAACCTTACTTTACCCTAGAACTCGCGCAAAGCCCCGATTTTCCCCTTTTTCGTTTGAACTACAACTATATCAACCAAACACCCAACCAACGCCATAATCGCACCAAAAGTGCTTCTATGGCCTCCCGAAACAATGCCAACACGCAAAACGAGAAAATACAAAAGTCGACCAAAACGACCCCAACTTTCCCAAAGGCTTAATTCTCGTTTTTTCCACTACGCAACCCAAACAAACCACACATTTTAGCATTCTAGCATACCTAGCACGTTTCTACATCAACGGAAAGCATAACAGCGCAATTTCAACGTTTCAAGGTTTTACTATTCATAAAACACTATTCATTTCACAATTTAATTTGCAATCACAACATTTAACCGCAGAAAATGTTACAAAGCTATAAATACATGTTCTACAAATGCTAAGGAACATTCTAGAAGCATCAAATCGCTTTAAATAACGATCTACGGATAAATCTAAAAATTGACAAAGTTAACATATACAATGTATAAATGCGCAAATAACATGCTTCCCTCACCTTAGACGCTCCTAGACGCTAGGAAAACCTCGTAGAGTGCCTCGGAAACCACCCCGCACAAGCCCACGCGAAGAATCGAAGATTTGAAGTTGAGATTTTTTTTTTTCTCCTTCTTTTCCTCATGGTTTCAAGCCTTTTTCTCTCTGTTTTTTTCGTGCACATTCTGCTTATTTAAAAAAAAAAAATGTCAAGAAGTCAAAGGTCAAAATTCGGTCAACCCGCTAAACCAAAACAGCTATGCGCGACCTCACGAAAACGGCCATAACTTCTTCTAGAAAACTCCAATTCACGAACGGTTTGAACCCTCATAAACTAGACTCATAGAGCTTTCCAACCATATATAATTTGCTACCTAACTCTTCACCAATTGGTTCAGATTTAATTCCAAAGTTGACCCAAAATTTGACTAACTTAACATTGCATTTTTTTATTTCTAATCCCAAGTTTGCCTTTTATTAAACAATACAAAAATTTCCACCTTGTCCTAGTTGGTCAATGTAGATGAAAAGTCAACTAGTTTGGTCAAAGAAGGTGAAAGGTCAATAAAATGCAATTTAAATGAACTTAAAATGCTATTGAATACATGCCAGGTTAGGGGTATCACAATTAAAATAATTTGAATGTTCATTTATTATTTACTAAAGTAAATAAACTCAAAATTTTGATATTTAAAAGCAATTTAACAAATATTAGCACATAGAAAGTAAATAAACACTTAATAGCATTTTATAGAAAAAGTAGGCATTTAAACAAATAATTGCACACATAAATGCACATGAATGATAAATGCATGCACTGGGAGCCGGGCGTCACAAATGCACTTACGATAACAATGACAATACAATTCAATGAAACAATTGATGGACAACAAAGTAGGTTGCCCTCACACATAAGTTTCATAAATAAGCAATATAGCAAGATCATAAGAGACAAGTGCATGTTTACTCAATTTATTACAAATTATTCATCACTATAAGCAATTATAAGATACTGCACAATTTATGAACAATAGAACAATTAATATGCACAAAAGAATGAAAACTCCCTGACCTTTAAGAAGCCAAACATACAAAACTTAGCCAAACACCCATTTGAACCTTCTCCCATGGCATAAATTCCCTTTAGTTCCTAGTTAGGTAGTTATACAATAAAATCATTCTACATTCATCCGATTAACCATAAACAAATAACATGAGTTAAGAACACTAATCATGCAATTAACTAGCTAGTTCTACAAGTTCATATCACAATATCAAACTCTAAAATCTCTAGACATGCATTATCTCAACTAACTTAGTCGATATGACAAGAAACATTCTTTTCTTTTTAGCATTAGCATGCACAAGGCCCCAATTTCATTTAATTAGCTAAATGGCAGCCAATCACCTTTAATTCCCTTTTTAACTTACATGTTCAACAAGTTAACCACTTAGTTTAAACTCAACTCTAGCTAATTACAAGATAATTCAAGTTATCATACTCATTTTCCCAATTTACATTTTATAACTCAATCAATAGACAAATATAGCAATTATAGCAAGTATAACAATTCAAATAGCTATTTATGCAATAAGTTTAACTAATTCACATAAGATTCAATTAAACACTTTTCACATGGTTTTTATTTAGGTCATAAACTTCACACTTATATAACATATAACTCTATCATGATCAATTATAGCAAATATAACAATATAATAACTACCAATGCAACTAATTCAATTAATTCACAAGAAATCCAACAAATCTCCTTCTAAATGCTTACAAAATAAGCTCTAACTTCACACAAGATAACAAACCTCAAATCTAACTTTACTAATCACCTATAGCCATATTATGATACACATAAATGCTATGAAACCACATTTTAAGTCATGTTAACATAAAAACTCTGAAATGCCCTTTAGGTGATTTAAACTACAGCTACCTAATTCAATTATCCAAACCATGCCATAATTACATTTTAAAGGCTTCCTAACACATTTAAAATTATCTACATACTCAAACAGGCCATAGCTAACACTTCTTTCCAAAGACCCCTTTGTCTACTAAGGCAATTTAGGTTCCAATCAAAACATACAATTCATAAACCCCAAACTAACTATACTACATCTCTAATGATACTTTATGGCACCATTTAATATCAAGAAAACCCGTTTTTAACTACGCTAAGCTCAAAAGCCCCGAAGGCCCCAAGGTCCGTTTGAACTACAGGTACCCAAACCAATGCCCAAATTAGCGCCATAAAAGCACTTTAAGTACTACCACACCTAATAAAGACTATATACGTCATTAGATTTCACTCGGATTCACTTTTCGGATAAAGCCCCTTTGAATTCTAAGCCAATTATGCAAATTTTCCAAAGTTCCAATCAAGCCAATCACATCTAATCACTAATCTATGCTCATTAGAACCTATAGCACCTATAGATAACATCGAATCAATCCTAGAATCAATTTTCAATTTCTCTAAGAGAGGCTTAACTCAATCAACTCAGTTACCTATGCTATTGACCTTCAAACTAACTGATTTTTATGTATAAATGTATCTCTTCGAGTGTATATGGATTTAGGTTCAAACGGTGTCGAATTCTGAGTTGAATGGCATTAGTTATGACCGTTACCGTGCAACTACGTTAAGCTGGCAGAACCCGCGATTTTCCTGGCTACATTTCAGAAATGGCTAAATCAGAGGGTCAAAACGTTAAAATTTGGCTTAGCACTAGAAATCCACATTTGCTCTAAACTGCCCAATCTAGCTGCTATGTAACTTTTGTTAATTTTCGAGCACGTTTACTATGTCAAAAGGGCTCTAGAACACAGAGACAGTGGACTGTCCGAAATTGCACTTTTGCTCTAATTCTCATTTTGGCTATTTTTTTAACTCTAGAAATCCATGCATATGCTATCAATAACTCACTCAAGCATTTACACAAACATTTAAACTACAACATTAGCTTGAGTATAGAATTTTAACATCTAACATTAAAACTACCACCAAACTAGCAAAGCATGTTAAAAGAGGACTACCACAACATAATGAACCCTAAATCTTTAGCTAACCATGTATTTTAACACATTAGATCACATATCTACTTCATACCAAACAGTCAAGAAGTAATAATTGACAATTAAAAAGACATACAAGAGTGAAATCCCTCACCAAATTAACTAGAACATGCTTGTTTTCTTCTCTTCATTTTCCAGCCATATGTGTGTGTATGTTTTCAATGCGTGTGAGTGTGTGTGTTTGGTGAAGAACCGTGTGTTGTGTGTGTTTTGTCTAGTATTGTGTTTTTATTTTGTTTTCCTTATGTGTATTATATGTATATATAGATATATAATGTATAAGTTGGCTATATGGACTTTAGTTAGTTTAGGAAATTAATATAAGTTTAGCTAAAATGGCCCAAAATTCAATTACAAACTAACTAGTCCAAAACAATGTTTTTACTATTCATATAATATAAAAATTATTTTCTTAATGCAGTCTCCTGATGTGCTATGCAATTAAAAATTATAAACGTATGCCCAACAATAAGTGTATAATAAGAGAAAAATACAAATTCAGTAAAATAAAATACTTTAATTTTTACCCCTGGCTCATGGCTCGTTTTAAAATGATGAAAATAAGTTTACTAAGTTTTAGGATGAATCCCATATAATTAAAATTACAAAATAATAGCTAAAATATTTTATTTGAATTTAAAAATAGTAGTGCCCCCTTTTAAAGAAAATAAGGATAGTAGAAGAAAAATAAATCTACTATATAAATCAAAATGCTAAAATAAACACATATACACATATAACACTTCAACTGGCACAAATGTATATGCAATTAAATATAATATGTATATGTTGGGTTCGGGTTGTTACAAGTTTGCTGTGCTTCTCTGATCCTGGATAACAACAAAGATTGAATCTGCAAACTTGCAAATTGGATACCAGAATTTGAAGTCTTGGGTTTCCACAAACATAACTCTTCCATAAACTCCCAATTTTTGATAATCGAACTAGCAACTGTAGCCTTTCGGCTCAAAGCATCAACAACAATATTGGCCTTACTTGGTAGATAATTAATAGTGCAATTATAATCCTCAAGTAATTCTAACCAGCGCCTCTGCCTCATATTCGATTCTTTATGTGAAAACATATATTTTAGACTCTTGTGATTTGTGAAAATTTCAAATTTGTTACCCCAAAGATAGTGACGCCATTTATTTAGTGCAAAGATGATAGCTACAAGCTCAAGATCGTGTGTCAAATAGTTGAGTTCATAGGGTTTCAGTTTGCTGGAGGCATATGCAATAACTTTTCCGTTCTGCATCAATACACAACCTAAACCTTCCTTTGAAGTATCACTATTGATCATCAGATTATCAGTCCTCTCGGGCAGTGCAAGAATAGAAGCCGGGGTAAGTCTTTTTTTCAGTTCTTGAAAACTAGCCTCACATTTCTCGTTCTAGTCAAACACAGTTTTCTTTTGAGTAAGCTAAGTCAAAGGTCTAGCAATTTTAGAAGTCCTTGACAAATCTTCTATAATAACCTGTTAAACCTAAAAAAATTGCGGATCTCGGTAACAGTCTCAGGCTGTTTTCATGCCAATACAACCTCAATCTTCGCCGGATCAACAGAAATACCATCATGTGAGAGTATATGACCCAGAAAATTGTGCGCACATAGGTGTGATAAATGAGTGTGTAGCCCCGGAATCAATTAAAATTGTGACTGATTTATTATTGAGAAGAAAAGTACCTTCGACAACTGTAGTTATATCAGGAAGATCCTCCTGATCTAAAGCAAATACTCGGGCCTGCCCCCGTGGTACTAGTGCTGCAGCTGGTGCCCTAGTCTGAGCGCCCTGACCAGATGTCTGACCCCTGGTATTCTTGAATTTCAGACAATCCTTAACCCTGTGCTCGTCACTGCCACATCCTGTACACTTGTTCAATCTCTTCCAGCAATTTTCCTCTGTATGGCCCTGGCGTTGATAGAAGTTGCACTACTGGTAATGTCTAAGAGTAGTGTCTCTCGAAGGAGCTCTGTAAGTAGAGGTAGATAAACTACCCTATTGTGATCGTGTTACCACTAGACGAGGTTGTCCCTGATTTTGACTCTAAACCGGTCGTGACTGAGTCTGAGTAGGCCCAATATAACTCTGAGTCTACCTCAACTGCTAAATCTAACCAACTGAAATAGTCTGCCTCTAATACCCCTGACTCTGTGTCTGATGTGGTCGTTTACTGGGCTGACTCGGCTCCCCAAACAGATATGCGTTACGTTTCTCATATCTTGCAGCTATCCCGACTGTTGCTGCATAAGATGGATAATCTTGAGTAGATCAATTCAACGAAATATCGGGCCTCAGCCCCATAACAAACCTCTGAATGCTCTTGCTCTCCGGCTGCACTAAGGTAGGTACATAACGGGACAAACAGGTAAAAGCAATATCATACTGATCAACTATCTTACTACCCTATGTCAGATTAATAAACTCTTGCTCCCGTCTCTCTAAGGCTGTCTCTATGATATATTTATCTCGAAACTCTCTGACAAACTCATCCCAGGTCTGGGGTGTTGCCTCAGCCTCCCATCTAGATTTCACGGTATGTCACCATTGCTCGTCATCTCCCTCTAGCAGAAACTCAATGCAAGCAACCCTCCTCGCATCAGTGTACTCGAGGCCAGTAAGAATTTTCTCTACTTTATTCAACCATTGCTCGACCAACATATCATCGAACACTCCGAAGAAGCTACACGGACCACGATACAAGAATTTCTCAAGGTAGTTACCACTACTGCCTTCTGCTCTACCTTGGCCCTGACCCGGATTACCTACGGGGACATTTCCTCCCCGTCGGTGCAATACTTCTGTAATCTGACCTATTGCAACAGTTTATCGCGCATTGATAGTCTGTTGATCTACTTCTTCTTCCCAGACATTCTGATTTCTAGTATGACAACGAGGCCCCATCTCAAATAACTAGAATGCAAAGTATTATGACAAGCATATATGTAGTTTACAAATAAGTCACATAAGGATAATCTCAAATAAGTTCACATAAAACCACATATAAGATAATACAAGCACTTTACATACAAAAGATACAAATAAGACACTTAATCATACGTTACATTCTAAACTTTTCACATTCATACAATAACCCATAAAAGATATTTCACATTCTCATTTTCCATGCTAGCATGTTCTTTACTAAATCAATCTTTCACTTAGTCAATCAAAGAGATACTTACTCACACAATTACACTTTCACATAATAGACCTCTACCCCACAGACCGAGAAACCTATCCCAGCTCATGCATTCTATAAGCTCTAATACCACCTCAATGTCACGCCCCAACCTAACCCCATGCTAAAAGGTTAAGTCCGGACCTGACAAACGAACACAGTCTCCTCTGTACTGTGGACATTCTGGATACATGTAAACATCACATAAAACCACAATACAAAACTAGAATTTCAACAACTCTAACTTTAACTAATTCCAAGCTTCATGGCCATCCGAGCCTTAAGCAACACAATACATTATAAACACATACAAGCATGCAATTCATAATCCTAGAATCTTATCTTTTGACCGCTTATCATACCACTCTATGTTATCATTTAAACATACTTAAGAATTAAATCCAACCGTTCAACCATTGCATTCATACCCAAGCATGGAACAAAACTAGAAGCAGGAATATAAGTTATGTCATGCCACAGTAACATATCTTATACTACATCCATCTAACTTTCAACCTTACAACTGCACAAATATATACATTAGCCCATAGGCTCGAAAATAGGACATCAAATAATACAAACAAGTCTGCACATAAAGTGTAATACCCGAGCCCAGAATGTGAAATTCCCTTGTTTATTATTTTGAAAATTATATTTCCTTAATTCTTTGGGAATTAATTGTTACTTTCTTTCTGTCGCAACGTGCATTGCATTTAGGGAGCGATAGCTAGAGAACGGTTTCTAGTCCTCAGCAAATAGTGAAACTAGTATTTAGATGACTTAAATTTTATATTTTAATTGTTGCTAGCTGAAAATTATATTGGTGATAGTTATTTTAGCTTAAAATGCACAAAATAAGGCCATTTGACCAAGTTTTAAGTTGTTTGACCTAGGACTTTGACTATTTGACCAACTTAACACCTTATAAGCTAAAACAAAGCAAAATAAAAAAAGAAATAGCAGCTGAAAACAGTGAGCAGGCCGTGAGCTTCAAGAGAGAAAAAAAAAACCTTTCAACTTCCAATCGTTCAATCTTCGCGTAAGCTCGTGCGGGGTGGTTTCTGAGGTGACTAGCATTGTTTTCCTAGTGACTAGGAGTGCCTAAGGTGAGGGAAGCATGTTATTTGCGCATTTAAATGTCAAGTATATCAACTTTGTGATTTTTAGATTTTATCCGTAGATTGCTGTTTAAAGCATTTTGATGCTTCTAGAATGTTCCTTGGCAATTGTAGAACGTGTATTTATAGCTTTTTAACATTTTCTGTGGTTAAATGTTGAGATTGCAAATTAAATTAGTGGTTGAATAGTATTTTATGAATAGTAAACCCTTGAAACGTTGAAGTTGCTCCGTTATGCTGTCCGTTGATGTAGAAATGTGCTAGGTGTGTTAGAATGCCTAAATGCATGGTTTGTTTGGGTTGCGTAATGAAAGAAACGAGAATTAAGCTTTGGTGAAAGTCGGGGTCGTTTAGGTCAAATTTAGCATTTTCTCATTTTGCGTGTTGGCGTTGTTTTGGGAGGCCATGGAAGCACTTTTGGTACGATTATGGCGTTGGTTGGGTGTTTGGTTGATATAGTTGTAGTTCAAACGAGCAAAGGGAGAAATCGGGACTTTGCGTGAATTATAGGGTTAGGTAGGGTTTCGGGGTCTTTAGACGTGCCTTATGGTGACCTAGGAGGATTGGCGAAGTCGGTTTCCAGAACTCGTGGCTCGTTTGGAAATGGTAGTGTTTTGATAATTGGGGCCGATTTGTGTTTTTTCTTGTTTTCTTGATATTATGCCTATAGAATGCTTAGGGTTGCTTGATATACTTGTTTGAATTGATTTTGATTGAAATGCATATCAACTGATGCTATTACGTGCGGGAGTAACCTACTTTGTTATTCTCCCACGTGTGGCTTTATTGCTTGTTTATTGCCTTGTATCGAGTCTTGCTTTGCATAGTGTCTCGCACGTAAGTGATGGGCCTCTCTGGGTAGCCTCGGGTTGCCAGTGTTGGTTGCTCTAGCTCCGTAGCTATTCCCTCTTCTCGCTTGGGTTGCCTCCCAAGGAGTTTTGGGTCATAGATTGATGGATACTTCCGGGGTATTCCAAACTGGTGTTATAAGGTGGTTTGGGCCGGCGCGTCATCATCGAATTTATGTTTGAAAGTTGCTCGTGAAAAGAGTATCGTATCCTTTGAATGAGTGTTTACAGCTTTAAATACTTGTCTTGCTTTATTGATGGCTTGTTGTATCTCTATATGATATTTGTATGTATTGCTTGACTAATTGCATTGCATACTCCTCTCATCTCCGTCCTTGAGACCAATTGCCCTCGCTGAGCAATAGTTTTTGCTCATTCCTCTCTATACTATATTTTTACAGGAGTAGTTGAAGCAAACCCTCTTGAGGTAATTGAGGAGGAGGAACAGGTGGAGGTGTTCCCGTGATAGCACTTCTTTGCTTTGCTGGTGGTTGGTTACCAGATTTTGTGCGAGCCTTGCTTGATATGTATATTGCTTGGAAGTCGCTTAATTTTGAGGCTTGTAGCCTTGTATGTATTTTCTAGTTTAAGACCTCTACGGTCTTATGTTGTATAAGTTGAAAGAATGTAAAGTTGTAAACTTATACTCTTGTGACTAGTAAGGAAATACATGCTAATGGAATTGATTAGTGGCATAAGTACTTGTGTAGTATGCATATCATTTTTGGGTTGCAAAGTTGGCTAATAAGAAATGTATGTTTCGAAGAAAGTCGGCTTGTTTTAATTGTTTTATGGCTTTCGCAAGTATTATGTTAATTTTAGGGTTTTCGGATCGTCTGCGGTACAGAGGAGACTCCGTCCGTGTGTCGAATCCGGGCTTGGCCTTTTGCGGGGTCGGGTCGGGGCGTGACATCTTTAGGTGGTATCAGAGCATGATAGTCTTGCATGAGCCGGGATATGTTTCTCGGTCTGTGGGGTAAAGGTCCAAAATGCTAGAATGTTGTTGTATGATTGTTAAGTGGAAAGAAGGTGTTATAGCATGACTTTGTGAACTTAGAGTGCTTATGTGTTTAAGTGAATTAGTTTGGCATGTCAATCTTGTGTTATGTGAATTGCGTGTTAGAATGTTTGATTGTTATTGACTTGAGTGTTATCTAATCTTATGTGCTATATTTCTGTCTATAAACTGCTTTTAAATGTTGCCAGCTATTGTGAATTGCTACTATGCCGCCACGTCATGGTACTCAAGGTATAGGGTCAGATGAAGAGGCAGCAGAACAGGGTCAGCAATCGTTGCCTGAGCAGTTTATGGCTACTATGACTACTGCAGTTGATCGGATTACACAGGTGCTGCATGAGCAGAGGCAGGACAGGAATAATCCCTAGGGAAATCAAGCTAATCCTGGTGGACAGGGGTATAGAGTTGAGAATAATCAGTTAGAGAAATTTCTGAGGCACGAGCCGGGAAAGTTCTTCGGAGAGCCGAATGATGAGGCGGCCGAGAGATGGATTAACCGTGTCGAGAAAATTTTCACCGCTTTGAGGTACACTAATGAGGCAAGAATAGATTATGCGTCATTCTTATTTGAGGGTGATGCAGAGTAGTGGTGGAATACTGTCAGATTGAGGTGGGATTGTGAGGATGTTCCACATTTATGGGATGATTTTGTAAGTGAGTTTCGGGATAAGTATATTCTCGAGATGGCTATGGAAAGGAGGGAGGACGAGTTTATGGCCCTGAAGCAGGGAAATATGATTGTTGCACAGTACGAGGCTAGGTTTGTTAGCCTGTCGAGGTATATGCCCGAGTTGGTACGGCCAACTAGGAGGATGATTCATAGGTTTGTCCGTGGGCTGAGAATGGACATTCAGTTGCATTTGACTGGGCATACCTACACTACTTTTCCCGAGGCATTTCAGGCAGCCTCGAAGTTTGAGAAACGGAAGGCTGAGATGTTAGCTGAGAGCAGTCAGCCGAGTAAGAAGCAGTATTTGGGCCAGAGCAGCCAGAGTCAGCCGAGGCAGTATCAGACTTCTACACAGGTTCCTCAGCAACGTACGTATCAGCCACAGCAGTAGATTCAGGCTAGGCCAGCTGTGACAAGACCCCAACAGGGAGGTACAGTTCCTACTACCAGAGCCCCAACACCTACGGGAAACACTGTTGTAAGGCAAAATCAGCAGTGTAACTATTGTAATCGATCGGGGCATATTGAGGCTAACTGCTGGAGGAAGAGTGGTAAATGCACGGGTTGTGGCAGTGATGACCATAGGGTAAGAGATTGCCCTAAGTATAACAATGTTCAGGGCCGTACTGGAGGCCAGGGTGTTCAGAATAGGGTTGCAGGTGCACGTCCAGCACAGAGGGTTCAGGCTAGGGTCTTTGCACTGGATGTAGAGGAGCTACCCGATACTACAGCTATTGTGGAAGGTACCTTTCTTCTCAATACTTAGCCAGTTAAAGTTTTGATTGATCCCGGAGCTACACATTCGTTTATAACTCCTGCATGTGCACGATCTGTGAATGTTTGCATTGATAAACTGCCTCATGAAGTTGAAGTTAGTACGCCTTTGGGTGCAAAATTTGTTACTGAGTCTATTTGTAAATCTTGTGATATATGCATTGAGAACAGTAAATTTCCTGCTGATTTAATTATATTGCCATTCCGTGACTTTGAAATCATTTTGGGAATGGACTGGTTGGGGAAGTACTATGCTCAGTTGGATTGTAGAACAAAGATTGTTTATCTTCAGGTTCCTGACCTACCGGTACTGGAGATTGTTGGGAATTGCAGGGCTGCCCGAATTCATCTTTTATCAGTGATCAAGACTTCTAAGTTGTTGAATAAGGGTTGTGAGGCTTACTTAGCTTATTTGATCAATCAGCCTACTGATAAGTTGAGTTTGAATGAGGTTCCGATTGTTAGAGACTTCCCTGGTGTATTTCCCGAGGAATTACCGGGTTTACCACCAGATAGGGAGATTGAGTTCGTGATTGATCTTGTGCCAGGCACAGCGCCAATTTCTAGGAGTCCTTATAGAATGGCATCGGCTGAACTTCAGGAGTTAAAAATTCAGCTTCAGAATTTGCTTGAGAAAGGGTTTATACAACCTAGTTCTTCGCCGTGGGGTGCGCTTGTGTTGTTTGTAAGGAAGAAAGACGGCACGCTACGATTATGTATTGATTACAGGGGACTTAATCAAGTCATGATTAAGAACAAATACCCATTGCCGTTGATTGAAGAATTGTTTGACCAGTTGCAGGGTGCGAGTGTTTACTCCAAATTTGATTTGAGGCAGGGTTACTATCAACTTAGGATTCGGAGTGACGACATACCAAAGACGGCATTCAGGACTAGATATGGCCACTATGAATTTGTTGTATTGCCGTTTGGATTGACGAATGCACCAGCCGCATTCATGGACTTGATGCAGAGAGTTTTCCGACCTTATCTTGATCAGTTTGTCGTAATCTTTATTGACGACATTTTAGTGTACTCGAAGAATGAGGCTGAGCATGAACAACATTTGAAGATTGTCCTACAAACTTTGCAAGAAAATAAGCTTTTTGCTAAATTCAGCAAGTGTGAGTTCTGGTTGAATCATATATCTTTTCTAGGCCATATCATTTCAGATCGAGGAATTTCAGTGGACCCAGCTAAGATTGAACTCCTTCTGTGAGAATAAATACTTCAGACTCTTATGATCAGTGAAAATCTTGAACTTACTGCCCCACAGATAATGACGCCACTTTTCAGTGCGAAGACAACTGCTACCAACTCAAGATCATGAGTCGGATAATTCACCTCATAAGGCTTCAACTTCCTGGAAGCATAGGCAATAACTCGGCCATCCTGCATAAGAACACATCCTAAGCCCTCCTTGGATGCATCGCTGTAAATAACAATATTATCGGTCCCCTCTGGTATAGCAAGTACTGGAGCAGTAGTCAACCTCTTTTTCAACTCCTAAAACCCACTCTCACACTTCTCATCCCAATTAAAGATAGTCCATTTCTAAGTCAACTTAGAAAGTGGCCCAGCAATCTTTGAGAAGTCCTTAACAAACCTACGATAATAACCTGCCAAGCCAAGAAAGCTACGGACCTCAGAAACATTCTCTGGCCATTTCCAAGACATCACCACCTCAATCTTAGTGGGATCGACATATATACCACTCTGTGAAATCATATGGCCCAGAAAAGATATGCGTTGTAGCCAAAATTCACATTTGCTGAACTTGGCAAACAACTGATGCTCCTTCAGCTTCTGTAAGACAAGCCGTAGATGTTGCTCGTGCTCCGATTCAGATTTAGAATAGACCAAGATATCATCAATAAAGATTACCACGAACTGGTCTAAATACGACTGAAAAACCAGATGCATAAGGTCTATGAATGCTGCCGGTGCATTAGTTAATCCAAAGGGAATAACAACAAACTCATAATTCCCGTACCGAGTCCTGAAGGTAGACTTCGGAACATCCTCCGTACGAATCCGAAGCTGATAATACCCCTGCCTCAAATCAAACTTAGAATAGACTTTGGCTCCCTGAAGTTGATCAAACAACTCGTCAATTAGTGGCAAAGGATACTTGTTCTTGATGGTCACTTGATTCAAACCACGGTAATCAATACACAATCTCAAAGTACCATCCTTCTTCTTCACAAATAAAACAGGAGCTCCCCAAGGTGATGAACTCTGCTGAATAAATTCCTTCTTCAATAACTCCTGCAACTGAGTCTTCAACTCCTTCAACTCAGCTGGGGCCATCCGATATGCTGATTTAGAAATAGGTTGAGTACCGGGAATAAGATTGATCACAAACTCTATATCCCTCTCTGGCGGTAATCCTGGCAACTCCTCGGGAAATACATTAGGATATTCCCGAATAATAGGAACTTCCTCTAGCTGGAACTTATCAGATGGCTTGTTGATCAGATAAGCCAGATAACCCGAACACCCCTTACTCACCAACTTAATGGCTTTAGTTGCTGAGATAACAAAACTCGTCTTTGCACCCCGGTTCCCTACTACCTCAACTACTGGCTGATCTGGCAAACGAAACTGTACTACCTTGGTTCTACAGTTTAACTGGGCATCATACTTAGAAAGCCAATCCATTCCCAAAATAACATCATACCCCCAGATAGGAAATAAGATAAGGTCCAAAGGAAAATTATGCCCCTTAACATGTATTATACAATCTTTACAAACTAGACCAGTCACATACTTATCAGTCAAAGAGGTACTAATCTCAACCACATAAGGCAATCTTTCAGGTTGCATATTAACACGTTGCACACAAGCAGGAGTAATGAAAGAATGCGTAACACCAGAATCAATCAACACTTTAACAAGTTGATCAAGTATAAGGAAGTTACCTTCCACAACTGAAGTCTCCTCAGGCATCTCCTCTAAGTCAACTGCGTAGGCCCGAGCCTGAACCCACTGCTGCTGAGGTACACTGCCCGTAGGTCGGCCCTGATAACCCTGAGTCGCTGCCCGACCCTCAGTCCTTGAATATCTAGGGCAATCCTTCACCCTATGCTGGCTGCTACCACAACCCAAACAGGTTCCTGCCTTTACCTTGCAGTCGGACTCCACATGCCCTAGGTGCTTGCGGTAATTACACTGCGATGATGTGGCACTAACACTGCCCCTGGAACCAGAAGCTGAAGAAGCAGCTGAAACAGCCTGCTGCTGAGGTCTCACCATACTAGGCTTGTACTGACCCTGTGACTGGGCTGGCCTGTACTGAGTCTGAACCTGATATGGCCCCTGCTGAAACTGAAGCCGATAGTAACTCTGCTGACCCTGTGGCCTATAAGTACCCTGCTGTATTGGCGACCTGTACACAACCTGCTGTACTGGAGGCCTATACATACCCTGTGGATACTGCGGCTGATACGGCCTCTTACTAGGCTGACTAGACACAAGCTGGTCCCCATTTCTCTTCTCTAGTCTAGAAGCTGCATCAAAAGCCTAAGTGAAAATATCATACCGATTCAGAGCCATCACATCTTGAATCTCGGGTCTCAACCCCAGCATGAATCTATGAGTCCTCCGCTCCTCGTCTGCCATATACTCCGGTACATACCGGGACAATCGAGTAAAGGTGGCCTCATATTGAGCCACTGTAGTATCTCCCTGTACCAAGGCTAGAAACTCTGCCTCTCTTCGCTCCCTCGCGATCCTCGGGACATACTTCTCCCGGAAAGCTCTGAAGAAGGTACCCCAAATATACGGAATACCCTGTGCCGCCCAGCTAGTTCTCACTGTGCGCCACCACTCCTCTGCCTCGTCATCTAACAAGTACACGGCAAAAGAGACCCTCTGCTCATCACTATAATCAAGTGGATCATAGATCATCTCCAACTTGCTTATCCACGCCTCAGCCTTCCTATCATCCGGCTCCCCCTGAAATCTAGGAGGATGATATCCTAAGAACTCTTTCAGGGTACCACGCCCGTGGTTTCCACCCTGCACATTCTGTATCTGAGCCTGCAATGCCTGAGTCTGGGCAGCCTGCCCTGCCAATAACTGTGCCTGACTAGCCACTAACTCAGCAATCATTTCCATAGCTGCCCCCAATCGGTCATCACCCCTGTCACGGCCCGGTGTCGCGTTACCCGGAGTCTCATCAGTCATCTCAGGCCTACCTCTGGTTCTCAGTCGACCGGCCATTCTACTAATCAAAGAGTTAGCACAGTTATAGCACGTAAACAGGTTATAAACAACTATTAACACATAAATAACAAACTCATATAAAACACATAAACAAATTGATCACATAATCACATAAACACTTTAATCATATAATCACTTATCACTTAATCACGTTAACATATATTTCACTTTTCTTTCTTTTCATACATACTTTCATGTTAAGACCATTCCCCACATTCCGAGAATACCCCGGCTGACAACTAACATGAGCTCTGATACCACTTAAATGTCACACCCCAACTCGACTCCACCTACAATCAGTCAGGACGCAACGGAATTTCGGCAGTATAATGATAGTAATTAGGACACCGAGGTTCTAAACCAACCTCATTAGAACATCATACATCCAACAACTCCTTAATTCAAATAACAACATACAACACAGCCATATTATACAATAATCATTCCTTCCACCAACCATTCATTGTTATACACCTCCATTCCAACATAACATTTAAACTTTGATATACATTACAAACCATATTAATACCAACCTAGCAATCCGAACAAAGGCAAAAGAAAGACTGCTAAGATAATATAAACTCTCTCATGATCTTTCAGCATCTTATACAATAAGAATTACAAAGCAGATAAAAGTCTACAAAGCTAATTTACATGATAGTAAACAACATAGCATCACGGATAAGACTCAGGGACATAAGACTCGTCCACAAAAGGCATATTTTCCTCCTCAGGAGGCACATACCCGTAGTCTTGCTTTGCAACATCTATAAGCATGGAATAATAGAGAGTGAGCTTATATAAAATAAGCCCAGTGAGGATCCGATAGATCTCGAGAAAGGTTTACTAAACTCCTTGGAATAAAATAAGCCCACCCTGTACATTCTGTATCTGAGCCTGCAACGCCTGAGTCTGAACAGCCTGACCTGCTAACAATTGGGCCTGCCCAGCCATCAAATCTGCAATCTGATCCATTGCTGCCCCTAACCCGACATCACCCCTATCACTGCCCTGTGCCACATTACCAGGGACCTCATCTACAATCTCGGGCCTACCACGAGTCCTCGGTCTACCGGCCATCGTACTAATCAAAGAGTTAGCATAGGTTATAGCACATAAACATATTATATACAACTTTTAACACATAAACAACAAACTCATATAAAGCACATAGATCACATAAGTTTCAATCACATAAGCAAATTGATCACATAATCACATAAGCACTTAAATCACATAATCACTTAATCATTTAATCATACCAATACATATTTCACTTTTCTTTCTTTTCATACATATTTCATGCTAAGACCTTTACCCACATTCCGAGAATACCCCGGCTGACAACTAACATGCGCTCTGATACCACTTAAACTGTCACGCCCCAACTCGACCCCACCTACAATCAGTCAGGACGCAACGGAATTTCGGCAGTATAACGACAGTAAATAGAATACCGAGGTTCTAAACCAACCTCATTAATAACATTAAACATCCAATTGCATAACCATACAATCAACAACTCCTCAACAACATAGTAACACACAACATAACTGTAATATACAATAATCAGTCTTCGTTATCTGCCTCCTTTCCAACATAACATACAATACCTCAACCTTATCATACGTTTCAAAAATAAATTGAGACTCATCTAACAACTTAACCATAGACAAAGAAAGCCACTAAGTTAACATCATTTGGATCATCATCTTTTAAACATCTATTACAATAAGAACCATAAAGCATATAAAAGTCTATTAAGCTAATGTACATGACATTAAACAACATAGAATCATGGATAAGACTCAGGAACATATGACTCGTCCACGTAAGGCACATTTTCCTCGTCAGGAGGCAAGTACCCGTAATCCGGCTCTGCAACACCTGTAAGCATGCAATAATAGAGAGTGAGCTTATATACATAAGCCCAGTGAGGATCCGATAGATCTCGACAGTATTCACTATGCTCCTTGGATTTAGTCCTTTGAGCAAGTAAACACACAACAACAATAATAACATTATCATCACATAACTATATAACCATTCAATAAAGGATACTCTATTTGGTGTAGCTCCAAACGCCATCACGATCTCAACCGTTCTTCTTATAACTCCCCATTACTCACGCACCCGAGGTACCTCACTAGCCCCTCCCTCCATGACACCTCCGTCATGCGAGCTGGGGGTAGCCTATGGCAGTCATGCCGTTATCAACCCGACAGCCCAACGCTGCCCGAGAGGTGGCACACACATACCAAGACTCCATAATCATCATCAATCATCAATCAATCATCAATCAATCAATCAATTGGGAGATCAGCAACGAAAGTGCCCGATTCCCGAACTCAATAATAATCAATCAATAATATGGGAGATCAGCAACAAAAGTGCCCGATTCCCGAACTCAATAATAATCAATCAATAACTTAGTTAGATGACAAAGTAGGCCATCTAACCGGACATGCATTATATACACAATTAAACTCTAAATTACTCATCAACAACTCACCATTAAACACTCAAACACCTCCCAACCATCTAAAGGCATCGTTCAAGAAATTAAAGAATGACAACCTAAACTTCTAAAATTCATAACTTACAATCTACTAATCCAAACATTGCCAAATCAGTTTCTATCACTCACCCATTCAACCTACTACATTAGCCCTCTTGGAAATCCACCATAACACCTCCAAATCATGCCCGATAACCCTAAAACCCTAGGATGTCTTGGCTGGATTTTCCGGATTTTCACACGAACAAAGTAATCGAAAATTCGGCATTACAACAGCGCTAACACGTAATTATCAAGTATTTAGAAATCGACGGCAATCGATTTCGATCAACATAACTCATTTAATTCAACTTTGAACATTTTAATCAAAATTAAATACCCAGAAAATAAAAATTATGCTACATCGAACAGAAATTCATAGTATTAGTATATAACGATCCCTAGCATGCAAGGAGAAATAATCTATCATCAGATTTCAATTCTAACAGTTAATTTTTCATTTATGAGCAAAAGTATAAAAATGACATTTTGAGATCTAGAATTTTTCTCTCACCTTTGATGCGATATAAGCCTAGGAATGTGTACTATGCGTTCCCAACAAGCAGAATCCAAGTCAGTGCGAAGTTTTACAGACAAAAACTAGGTTTTTCTTTGAAAAATTGGATTGAAAAGCTTTGAAATCTCTTTGGCTTTTTCTCCCTCAAACTCACGGCAATGTGTGTGTGTGTGGTGGTGTTTTTGTGTTATGTGAGTGTGTGTAACTTGTGTGAGCATAAATAGTTATTATATAAAATAGTTTAAGTTATAAAAACTAGTTAATTTTTGTGTTTTATTGACTTTAAACTCATTTTATTGCTCACCAAGGCTCAAAATAATTATGCAACCCCCAAGATATCTCAAGTGGATTATTTTTAGGTGACAAGAAGTTTTACAATCCAACAATTTCACCCGAGTCGGCTTAAAACTCGATTTTCACAAAAGTCGGTGTAAAAACCCTAATAAATTTCTAAGCCGATTTTAAAACCGTTTTCATCAAACACAGGTCTATTAAAGTCTATGGACTAGGTATAGAAGGGTTAAAAAGACCAGTTTCAAAATTTTAGCGGACGTGTTTCGAAAACACTATTCATTGAAAATCGACGATAAAATTTCTGACTCCGTTTTTGATGAAAATTTCATGAATGCACATTTAGCACGTATTGGGTGTATTGACATCAAAATTATAACTTTCTAGGTCCTATAGCACATAAACAGGTCATATGCACGCAAAACGAGGCATAGCACGTAAAACGAGATAAGCAGGAAAGTGGGGTTTCACATTCTCCCCCCCTTATAGAAATTTCGTCCTCGAAATTCTTACTTGATGTACGGAATAGATCTGGGTATTGCTGCTGCATCAAAAGCCTCAGTAAAGATATCATAGCAATTCAGAGCCATTGCATCCTGAATCTCGGGCCTCAATCCCAACATAAATCTACGGGTCTTCCTCTCCTCCACAACTACAAACTCCGGTGCATACCAGGACAACCTAGTGAATGTAGCCTCATACTGAGCCACAGTAGAATCCCCCTGTACCAAAGACAAGAACTCAGCCTCTCTCCTCTCCCGTGCAACCCTCGGGACATATTTATCCCTAAAAGCAGTTAGAAAGGTATCCCAAACATACGGAACACCCCGGGTCTCCCAACTGGCTCTCACAGTGCGCCACCATTCCTCTGCCTCATCATCAAGCAAATAGACAGCACAAATCACCTTCCGCTCATCAGTGTACCCGAGAGAATCAAAAATTTTCTCTAACTTACTAATCCACGACTCGGCCTTCCTATCATCAGGCTCTCCCTAAAATCTAGGAGGATAGTACCCCAGAAATTCTTTCATAGTACCTCGACCGTGATTACCACCCTGTACATTCTGTATCTGAGCCTGCAACGCCTGAGTCTGAACAGCCTGACCTGCTAACAATTGGGCCTGCCCAGCCATTAAATCATTGCAATGCTCGCGTCGTTGCTTAACGAAAGCCAATGCCACATGTGCTAGGCAATTCGCGCATCATGCATGCCCCCCACCGTCCCCTTGTATGCACCCGTATGCACGGAACGGGACAAGCAAACTACCTTCTTGCCCACTCGGTACTTGGATCGCCACGACACTAGACCACGTCCGTCGCATTATGACTTAGCGAGGACTATGGCTTCGTGTACTAGGCAATTCGCGCATCGCGCATGCTAGTGGGAACACACCGGGGGACAGCTTCGAAGTATCACAGTGCTTGGATCGCCACGACATTGAAGCATCAGCAATCGTCTCATCGCAACGCTCGTGTCGTCACTTAACGAAAGCCAATGCCACATGTGCTAGGCGATTCGCGCATCACGCATGCCCCCCACCGTCCCTCTGTATGCACCTTTATACATAGAACGGGACAAGCAAACTACCTTCCTGCCCACGTGGTGCTTGGATCGCCATGACACTAGACCACGTCCGTTGTATTACGACTCAGCGAGGACCATGGCGTTGTGTGCTAGGCGATTTGCATATCGCGCAGGCCAGTGGGAATACACCGGGGGACGGCTATGAGGCAGCACGGTGCTTGGATCGCCAAGACATTGAAGCATCAGCAATCGTCTCATCGCAACGCTTGTGTCGTCACTTAACGAAAGCCAATTCCACATGTGCTAGGTGATTCGCGCATCATGCATGCCCCCCACCATCCCCCTGTATGCACCCGTATGCACGGAATGGGACAAGCAAACTACCTTCCTGCCCACGCAGTGCTTGGATCGCCATGACACTAGACCACGTCCGTCGCATTACGACTCAGCGAGGACCATGGCGTCATGTGCTAGGTGATTCGCGCATCGCTCATGCCCATAGGAACCAACCGGGGGACGGCTTCAAGGCCGCATGGTGCTTGGATCGCCACAACATTGAATCATCAGCAATCATCTCGTCGTAATGCTCACGTCGTTGCTTAAAGAAAGCCAATGCCACATATGCTAGGCAATTTGCGCATCACGCATGCCCCCCACCATCCCCCTGTATGCACCTGTATTCACGGAACGGGACAAGCAAACTACCTTCCTGCCCACGCGGTGGTTGGATCGCCATGACACTAGACCACGTCCGTCGCATTACGACTCAGCGAGGACCATGGAGTCGTGTGCTAGGCGATTCGCGCATCACACAGGCCTGTCAGAACCAACCGGGGGACGGCTTCGAGGCCGCATGGTGCTTGGATCGCCACGACATTAAAGCATCAGCAATCGTCTCATCGCAACGCTCGCGTCGTTGCTTAACGAAATCCAATGCCACATGTGCTAGGCGATTCGCGCATCACGCATGCCCCCTGTGATGTCCGAGATTTAGCCATGCATTCAATTACTGTTGCATCCTTTATTTGCGCACCTCTTTCTATGCCTTATTAATTGTCTTCTTAAATTACTATTAACTCCATTTTTAAACTGCATTCTATTAGTTAATTAGTATTTTTATTAAATCATATTAATTGTTAAAGTAGTGGGAAAAATGTGCAATTGAGCTAGAGGCGATAGGAGAGCTCGTTTAGAAAATAATTTTTGTAGTTGAATGAATAGTGTTACGTAACATAACTTAGGGAATGAATTAGCTAGCATTCATTTTACTATCTAGGCTCGTTTTAAGCTAACTAAGCGCATTTAGTGAACCATTTAAGCAAGCAACTTAGCCCCATTTAATATATAACTCACACAACACACACATTAGCTCATAACTTAGCAAAACAAAAAAAAAAGAGAGCATGCTGAAAACACTGTAGCAAATCCGAGAATTGCATTGGAGAAGAAATAGAGTTTTTTTGCTCAACAAATCCTCATTCTAAGCCAAGCCAAGCTAGGTGCAAGTGGTTTAGGGTGTCTACTAGCCTCCTAGGAGCTCCTACGCGCATTGGTGAGGGATTTCACGGCTTATTTTCGCATTTTAAAATAGTTGCTATTTTCTTGATTTGTTGAAAATGTGTTCAAATGCTATTGTATTGATTATCTATGCTATTATACCTTATATATGAGTGCTAGAGAACATATTTGAGCCATCGTTTCGCAATTTAAACGGTTAGAATCGTTAGTTTGATTTTTAGGGTGAATAGTGACGTTTTTCTAGGGTTTTGCGTAATTGCTCGAATTAGCTTGATTAAAGGCTTCTAATAGATGCCTTAGGTGCTAGTGAAGGTAATCTAATAGCCCCGTGCACTTGCATTGTCCTTAAATCGCTAAAAATGTAAAATAGTCGACTTTAATTTGGGGCTTTCGGGGTTAATGCGAATCCGGGTGAATTCGGGCTTCAATTCTAGTATCCTTAGGCTACCTAGGTGCTATAGAAGCCTTGATATCCTTTGTTTGAAGCCCGGAGATTGTATGTGTAGTTTAAAGCCATAAGAGGGAATTTGGGGCTTTCGGGGTAATCGCAGCCATTTGAATGAGTTAGAGGGTTGAGAGGGTACCTTGAGGGTTAGTTAGAAGGTTGGGAGAGTTTCCTTTGAAAATGGAATCATTAACCTTGGTTTGGAAGAGAAATAGTTTGAAAAATAAAGGGGTTTAGGTGCAATTTCGGTTGACTCACACTTCTAAACCCATGGCATGACTTCTTGAGTGTTTATATGTGGTTTCAAGTTGATTTGGAGCTTTTGGTATGATTCTATGCTTATTTTGTAAATGTCCCTTTGTAAAACTGCTTATTAGCTTATATAATTGCTTCTATTCTAACTGCCTCGAGGTCAACCTACTTTGTTGATCCTCCTATGTGTTAATGCTTATATTATTGCTATTAACTTGCCATTGTTAAGTGCATTGCATAGTGGTTGTGCAACCATAGTGTCAGGGGCGGATGTGTTGAATATCGGCTGGGCGGCAGAGGGCTTGCCGGTGGATATTCAAACTCCGTGCCCTATTCCCTCATTCGCCTGGTCCGGAGATTGCCAGGGGATGTTGGGTCGTAGGATTCGGGGTACATCCGGAGTACACCCACTGGAGTGATTGGGGTTATGCCGGCTTATCGTGATCGTGCTCGTGGTTCGTGGATCGTGAATGAAGACCAGTGAAGATTGGTGTATAGGGGATTGTGTGAAATGTATCCTTTTAAATGTGTGGTTACTTATGTTATCATTGCTTCTTAAATTGTCTAAGTGATATTGTTGTATAACTGTATTATTTGTTGCATTGCACGCCCCGGGACTATATCCCTCACTGGGCAACAGTGGTTGCTCATACCTCGCTAACATGTTTCAGGTGGCACAGTTGGTGGAGTTGCTTTAGCTGCTGTGTGATATTTGTCTGAGGTGGATGTGCTTTCTGGTTGCTATGTGAAGAATTTGTTGTCCTATGTATAATCTATTTTGGGGCCTTAAAGCTCATGTATGTATTTGAGTAATATGTAAGCTGGAAGTCTGATAATGTAGTAGCAGTGGTAATTCTATGGCTTGTAATAACTTATATTTCTATTTCTAGTTGCTTTGCATGCTTGGGAGTGAATGGCTTAGTGTAGAATGTTTTATCTCTAAGTATGTTTTAATGTTATCCTAGAATGGCATGGTTATTAGACTATATTATAAACAAGTTACTTGCATGCTTGTGTGGTTTTGGAACTGTTGTTTGTCTTAAGGCTCGGATGGCCTTAAAGCTAAGATCTTTAGTTATAAATGAATGTCTTGTTATGTTGTGGCTTTATTGAGTATTTACAAGTTTTCAGAATGTCCATAGTACAGGGGAAACTCTGTTCGTTTTTCCCCTAAAATTTTGTGACCGGGTTTGGTATTGGGTTGAGAATAGCATGGTTATTAGAGCCTCCGGTCTCGTGAGGGATCGGGGCGTTACAACCCCCACCGTCTCCCCGTATGCACGGAACAAGATAAGCAAACTACCTTCCTGCCCACGCGGTGCATGGATCGCCACGACACTAGACCACGTCCGTCATATTACGACTCAGCGAGGACCATGGCGTCGTGTGCTAGGCGATTCGAGCATCGCACAGGCACATCAGAACCCACTGGGGGACAGCTTCAAGGCCGCATGGTGCTTGGATCGCCACGACATTGAAGCATTAGCAATCGTCTCATTGTAACGCTCGCGTCGTTGCTTAACGAAAGCCAATGCCATGTGTGCTTGGCGATTCACGCATCACGGTTGCCCCCACCGCCCTATAAGAGCCACCCAAGACCACGCGGTGCTTGGATAGCCACAACACTAGACCATGGCCGCGCGCATCCACTCGACAACGGCCATAGCTTCGTGTGCTAGGCGATTCGCGCATCGCGCAGGCCCAACGACACATCGGGGGACGGGAATGTCCCCCCACGTGTACCTAGCCAGCGGCACGGGGATGGCTAGTTTTGTGCTTGGGCAACCACTCGCCCCTCATTAGCCATCCTAATGACGTCGACGGTGTTGCGACACCAAGATGGATAATGAGGGGCTAGGGAAGCCACCACGTTCCTCATTAGCCATCCTGATGCCGCGCCGAAGGACATGCCGGGGGACGCGGGGAGGGGGTGGCACGACCCCAGTGCACGGGTATGCAACGTAATACCTTGGCGTGATTCCCTCGGTAGGCATTCCCGCCCACAATATAGCCCACAATGTGCCACGAAGTGCCCACAACGTCCCCCCGCATGGCCCTCGACCAGGAGGCTTGACACCACATACCCCCCTATAATACATTTAGATGCAAAAACCCAAGTGACAACAGTAGCGTACATTTTGCCTGAGATTCATAATGGGTGTTTTACACTATAAAAGGCCCTACATAGCATGATCTTTGTACCCAACTTGCACCTTATTGATATCATATGATATCCAAATGCTTCAAAAAAAAATTTTGAAAAAATATTTTTTAATATTTAATAATTGCAAAAAATAAGGAAAAATCAGAAAAAAATAGTAGAAAATTCAGAAAAAATTATATTAATTCATATATTAATTTGTTAAATGCTATTCAAAAATATTTTTTATCGGAAAATTAATTTTTAATATTTAAAAATTACAAAAAAGAGAAAAATCAAAAAAAATACTAGAAAATTCATGAAAATTTATATTAATTCATAAATTAATTTGTTTACATGATATTTGGCGTTAAAATTTGTTTTGGATGGATTGGGAAACTGATTAATCTATTTCGCCTCACAAATGTGACGAACTATTTGTCGGACAAGGCAAAGGTTAAGACTACTTCATAGATTCGGAAACCACTTGTACAAGAATATCATTGTCCACATTCGTGTCATAATATATTCCGCAAGCCCAATTCCCCCGAATGCTTAACATTGCCCGTCTTGCCCAACGTCCCCTAGTAGTGCCAAAGCCGTCCCCCAACATCCACCATCGTCCCCAAAGTGTACCACTACAGTGCCCCAGCCGTTCCCTAAGAGTGCCCCAGCCGTGCCCCAATAGTGCCCCAACAGCACCCTTTGAGCTCCCCGCGCTCGCCACTTGCGCGCACCATCGTGCAGCATGCGGGCCACATGCGCGCACCATCGTGCGGCATGCGGGCCATATGCAAGCACCATCGTGCGGTGTGAGGCCCGATCTCGATTTGCATGCGATACCTCGTTTCGTGTGCCCTAACCTAGATTTGCGTGCCTTGACCTAGGTTTAAGAATTGTGTTTTGTTTTGTGTGCCTTACATTGAATTACGTGCATTCATTTAGGGTTGTGTGCATTTACTTGGGAAACATGCCTTCGTCTCGTAGTTCATGCCTTGTCTCGTAGTACGTGCCCTAAACCTAAGAAAGTGTGCCCGCACGTTAATCAAGAAAGCATCTTACACGAAGCACTAGATCATTAGTTAATCCTACAAATCCCAGTAACTAATATTAAAATGCTAAGTCAATGCACTAGAAGACGAAATTGGACCAAAAGCTAGATATTCTTTATTCATTATTCTTTATTCTTTACATGTCCCAAACACACAATTAAATAAGCCTTGAACAAGAAAAAAAAATTCAGATTTTGCACAAGCCTTGGCCGACCACTAGGAGCTTTGAGCATGCAAACCAATTTCAAAATTTATTCCTCAAACATTTTATGACAATTTAATGACACAATGCATTAAAAAAATGGCTCAAAAACCTTACCCAATGCACCCAAAATCTCGACATAAGCTCCTTGCCCATGCTAGACACTTCAAATGATGCTTCTTGAAGACACAAAATCTGAATTTGCAAAGCTCAAGGCCGACATATGCTTCAAACTTTGCAAAGCTTTTATTTTTCCTTCATTTTCTCTCATTTCCTCTCATTCTTCTCTCTTCCTCTCATTCTTCTCTCTTTCTCTCATCCTTGGCTGAGTTTCTACACTCCATAGCTTATCTTCATCACTCCATGGTTCATCAAGGCATGCAAGAAGCTAGGGAGCTCGACTAAGCAAGCTAGGTTGCAAGAAACACACATGCAAGCTCTTTGAACCTCCATTTCAGCTTAGGTGAGTTTACTAGCTTCCATTTCTTTTCTTCTTGTTCTAACCACATGCACCCACTAAGAACTTGGTTACTAAGCTAGGAAATTAGAGAAAATCGAGTGGTGTCTCGGCTAAGCAAGGAAAAGAGTCAATCTTGTGCAACCATCAAGAGTCTTGTGCATCTTCTTGTTGTTTTGCTAAGGTGAGGGCTAAAACTTCTTGAAAATCTTTCAAAAAACCACATGCATGCCCTTAAATGTCTATCTTTACTTCTGTTCTTGTGATATAGGCCAAAGCTAATTTTGACTCTAAGGTCCTCAAAATGGCAAATTATTAAAATGTGTCCAAATCTGGAAAGTCTGGAAAAATGAAGCAGGTTTTGGCAGATTCACAGACCTTGTAGAACGAACCCATTTTGACTTAGAAAATGATATCCAAAATGTCTGAAATTCAGTGTTCTACTAGATTTTTCAGTTCTGGACATTTTTGTCAGAAATGGACTAAGGCAAAATCTGACCCTAAGTCCCTAAAAAACGACAAGTATTGAAATGTGTGCAAATCTGGACAGTTTTGTGCAGTCTCACTGTTTTGGCTATAACTATTGAACCCGAACTCCAAATGATGCGAAGTTTGTTTCTGAATTTAGTTCACTCCTTAAGATTTAATTGGACATCTTATTCACTAGAATTGGAGATTGTTTGCTTGTCTTAATGATTGTGAGAAAACAGTCCATTGCAGTGAGGGTTTCACTTAGTGATATGCTTAGAAAAATTATTGTAGCTTCTCTTGTTGTATTAAATGCTTGAGATTGTGGCATTTGGATGTTGTGTGGACTGTTATGAATGCTTCAGGGTGTTTGAATTAATCAATGCGTGGCTTGAGTATAATTACGAGATGACTTGGGGGCTTAATTGCACGGGTATGCACGAATTGAAACCCTAGTGACTAGGTAAATTTGCTAAGTTGTTGATCTTATGGATATCGTGTTTGATTATGAAATTAGTAGGCTGCCCGTAGTTGCCCTCATAGCCCTAAACATGATTTCGATGATTACATATTGACAAGTAGGCCTTTCTTGTACCCGGTTCCACGTAGACGTCATTGCATGTTGAATAATCTTAGTATTTGATTACGTGAACTTTGAAATGAGTTATATGACTTGATTTACATGCGTTACATGGCTGCCCGTTTAATATTCATATAACTCCATGTGCTTTATAAGTGAAATTGCATGTCATATCGTGCCTCGCTTGTTTACTTGTCAATGTGCAATCTTATGACTGCTCGGAGGCAACCTACTTTGTTGTCCTCCTAATGTGATATATTACATGTCATAAATGTGCATTGCATACAAGGTTGCAACCTTTCATTCTGGCGTGGTAGCGTTCACGCACACCGGGCGGCATCGGGCTTGTCGGTGCAACCGTGACTACCATTGTCCAATTCCCTCTCTCGCTTGGGGGTTAGACTTCCTCGGAGAGTTGGGTCGTAGGATTTCGGGGTACATCTGGAGTACACCCATTTGGCGTGATAAGGGGATGAATTGAAGCCAGCTGCAACAACTGATACTGGAATTGAACTGAGAGCAAAAGCTCATCGTATCATTTTCACTATGTGTATAAGTACTCTCGATTGGTTCCTAGAGGACCTCGGGGAGGAAAGACGGGTAATTGCATTCTTTTACTATTATATTTCATTATGTACTTATTTGCGATATATGACATGTTAGCAAAAGAGTTTTCATAAATTGAACCGAAAAACGAGTTTCAAAACTTAATTCTAGTTCCCCCTCGCTGAGTTCATAAGGACTCACCCTCTTTTATCATCCCAGGTGAAGAAGACCAAGAACAGGTACCCGAGGACGACGTGCCTAATGATGATTCCTTGGAATGATTGCTTGCCCTACGTGCCTTACATGACTATGGGGGTTTTGTGAACAATATGTTGTTTGAAGACTATTTTATTTCTTATGATGCTTGCTTTTGTAATGTAAAAGACCCCCGTTGTAATTTGGGGTCTTATTTTGGTTTGTACTGATAATAACTAGATAGACACTACTGTGGTCATTTTGCTATCGTTATTGGCTAGTATCTATCATAGGATTATGAAGTATCAAGTAGGGATTAAGTAAAATGAACCCATCCAATCTTAAGCAGGTACTCAATGATAAGCTAAGATCAACAGGTACGTTTATAACAAGGATTAACAAACAAACGAGACATAGTATCATGCTAGGTTATTAATCAAACGAGACTTCGAGATAACTAGTAGGCGTTTCGATTGATGGTAAATAGTAATCTTAGTTGGAAATGAAATTTGAGGCGTTTAGAGAACTAGGTCAAACTAAAGAGCCCAATTACAGCCGTTATGCTGCCGGTTTTCTGGAAAAATTGTGGAGTCTAGGCTAAACGTTAAGTGTTAAACTTTCATGAACGATTAAGTACGAGACATGACTTGAATGTTTAGATCACACCCTAGTCTAACCTTTATAGGCCGGGTTGGGGCGTGACACCTTATAGCTAGAATGGTATCAGAGCTTAGATTGCTTAAGTCGGGTTTTACTCTCAGACCATGGGTAGAAGCCCTAAGGTAATTAGGATGACTTGTTTACATGTTATTCTGCGATAATATTAAATGTGCCTTCTATGTTCTATGTGCTTAAGTGATTAACATGTCTTAATTCTTTCTGGAATTGTGTATCTATATTATGTTGCATATCTTATGCATTAAATTCTTGTTCGTCGTATTCCAATAAATTGTGCATCGTAATCTGTGCCTATAGATGGTTGGCCCTAGTACCCGTACTACTAATAGGAGCGGTGAGCCCCAAAAGACCGGAGATGCCTATCAAAGTAATTCCGGCATGGCTATGTTTAATATGATGGCGAATGCCATGGATCACATGTCACGAGTGATGGAACATCAAGATGCACGTGAAGCAAACAACAACAACAATAGGAATGATGGTAACCATGGGAGACATAGCAGAATGAGGGAGTTCCTTGACTTTCGCCCGTCAAAATTTCACGGGGAAGCTAATGATGAGAAAGCAGAGGCTTGGCTGTCTGAGATCGAGAGGATTTTCAGGCCACTTGATTATACTGATGAAGAAAAGGTAGAGTTTGCTGTGTTTCTGTTGCACGGGGATGCTGAGCATTGGTGGCACACTGTGGAGGCACTGTGGGAAACTGATCATACCCCTCGCTTGTGGGGTAATTTCGTTAAGGCATTCAAGGAGAAATATGTACCTGTAGTTTCCAGGCAGAGGCGGATTGAGGAATTCATGCACTTGAACCAGGGTAACATGACGATGGCCCAGTACGAGGCTCGTTTTGACAGATTGTCCCGCTATGCTCAACACATGGTCAGTACTTCGGAGACGAAGATGTGGAAATTTACGACTGGATTGAGGCCAGAGATTCAGGACCAATTGACTTCGAATGACTTCGATACCTATTCTGCTTTCTTTGCTGCTGCTTCCCGAGTTGAGAAGAGAAAACTTGATAGAGCCGGTTCGAGTCAGCCGAACAAGAAACCATACCAGCCTTCAGGTCAACAGAGGAAATTCCAGAGCCAGAGTCGTAGTCAGGGCCAGAGCCAGAACAGACCAGTTAATAACCGTGGCCCGACTAAAGCACCATCAGCCTCTTCTACCCGCGGATCCACAAGTAGTTCACCTGCTACTCAGTCTATCAACTGTGCTTACTATGACAAGAAGGGGCATACCGAGGCCCAGTGCTAGAAGAAGTCAGGACGATATGTGCGGTGTGGCAGTGATCAGCATCAGATCAAGGATTGCCCTAAATGGAAAGCAGGACAAAATTAGGTTAAACCAGCTGGTAGAGGCAAGACTCCAGTTCCTAGAGTTCAGGCTCGAGCTTATGCTATTGAGTGCGAGGAGCTTCCAGACGAGACCGCTATTGTTGAAGGTACATTCTTCATACTAAATCAACCTGTTAGGGTGCTAATTGATCCGGGTGCAAATCATTCATTTATTACTCCCTTATGTGTGCAACGTGTGAAACTACAAGTTGTATGTTTGTCTTACGAAGTAGAAGTTGGTACTCCGATGGGTTCTAAACTTGTTACTAGCTCAGCTTGTAAAACATGTAAAATCCAAATTAAGGATAGGGAATTCTCAACCAATCTTATTGTATTACCCTTTCGAGACTATGAAGTCATCTTAGGGATGGACTGGTTGGCAAAGCATCATGCCCAACTAGATTGCCGGACGAAGATTGTAACATTCCGGATACCTAGTCAACCAATATTGGAAGTCATGGGCCGAAGAGACTTCACCGGGAGTTCCACCATTTCATCTACGAAAGCAGTGAAGTCCTTGAGAAAAGGGTGTAGTGGATACTTAGCTTACCTCATTAACAAGCCGTCAGACAAACCTAAGTTGGAGGAGATGCCAGTGATCAAAGACTATGCGGATGTGTTTCCAGAAGAATTGCCCGGTTTACCCCAAATCGGGAGATCGAGTTCATTATAGAGTTACTGCCTGGCATCCAGCCGATATCTAAAGCTCCCTATCGTATGGCACCAGCCGAGCAACAAGAATTAAAGGACCAATTGTAAGGATTGTTGAAGAAGGGGTTTGTTCAACCGAGTTCTTCTCCATGGGGTGCGCCAGTCCTATTTGTAAAGAAGAAAGACGGAACGCTGAGGCTATGCATCGATTACCGATGATTGAACCAAGTGACTGTCAAGAATAAATACCCACTTCCACTGATCGATGAGTTGTTTGATCAACTTCAAGGAGCCAAAGTGTATTCGAAACTCGACTTGAGGCAAGGGTACTATCAATTGCGGATCAAAAAGGAAGATGTGCCTAAAACGGCTTTCAGGACAAGATATGGGCATTATGAATATGTGGTGATGCCATTTGGACTAACCAATGCCACTGCAGCTTTTATGGACTTGATGCACAGGGTGTTTCAACCTTACTTGGACCAATTTGTGGTGATCTTCATTGATGATATTTTGGTGTACTCGAAATCCGAGGCTGAGCATGAACAACATCTGCGATTGGTACTGCAGAAACTTCGGGAGCATCAATTGTATGCGAAGTTTAGCAAATGTGAATTTTGGTTGCAACAGATTGCATTTCTAGGGTACATCATATCCCAAGAGAGAATAGAAGTGGATCCAGCAAAGATAGAAGCGGTGATATCTTGGAAGAAGCCGGAAAACGTTATGGAAGTTCAGAGTTTTCTTGGTCTAGCCGGCTATTATCGGAGGTTCGTGAAGGATTTCTCAAAGATCGCAGGACCGCTTACAAAGCTCACTCAAAAGAAAACAAAGTTCGTGTGGGATGACAAGTGTGAGAACAGCTTCCAAGAATTGAAGAAAAGATTGACTACCGCACCTGTTCTTGCATTGCCTGAAGGGAGTCAAGGTTTTGTAATCTATAACGATGCTTCAAAGGAAGGACTGCGATGTGTGTTGATGCAAAATGGTAGAGTGATTGCGTATGCTTCTAGGAAACCAAAGTCGTACGAATTTAACTACCCGACGCATGATTTGGAGTTAGCGGCTATTGTGTTTGCACTCAAGAAATGGAGGCACTATCTGTGGGGTAACAAGTTCGAGGTGTTTACTGATCACAAGAGCTTGAAATACTTGTTCTCACAAAAAAGAGTTGAATATGAGGCAAAGGCGGTGGATGGAGCTTTTGGATGATTATAACTGCAAAATCAATTATGTGCCCGGTAAAGCAAATGTAGTTACAGATGCCATAAGTAGGAAAGCGAGCATGGAAAAACTGGAAGTCAATGTGCAGGAGTTGTTGGAGGAAGCATTTTTGTGGAAACTACAATTGACTTGAAAAGGATTACTATTTTCCACTACACAAGTTCAATTGACCTTGTTGTCTGAATTAAGAGAGGCTCAACAGAAGGACCAACAGTTTCAGAAGATTAAAGAAAGCAACACAGATTTCAAGTTTCATGATGATGGTGTTTGGAGGTTTAGGAATCGGATTTGTGTTCCTAATGAGCCAGAGCTGAAAAAGAAGATTCTTGAAGAAGCCTATAATTCAAGATACACTATTCACCCCAGCGGAACAAAGATGTACCGAGATTTGAAGCAACACTATTGGTGGAATAACATGAAGAGAGAGATCGCGGAGTTTGTGGCACGGTGTTTGACTTGCCAGAGAGTCAAAGCGGAACATCAACGACCAACGGGTTTACTTCAGCCGTTGGAGATTCTTCAATGGAAATGGGAACATATAACTATGGACTTTGTTATGGACCTGCCCAGGTCACAAAAAGGTCGTGACGCCGTTTGGGTCATAGTGGATAGATTGACTAAGTCAGCGCATTTCTTACCGATGAACAAGGAGGATAGTCCTGAGAAGTTGGGAGATATGTATGTGGCGGAGATTGTAAGATTGCACGGGATGCCTGTGAGTATTGTATCGGATAGGGATCCTCGTTTTACTTCCCGATTTTGGAAGAGACTGCAAGAAGCTTTGGGAACGAAGTTGAGTTTCAGCACGACTTATCACCCTCAGACTGATGGACAATCTGAGAGAACTATTCAGATTCTAGAGGATATGCTGAGGGCATGTGTTTTAGACTTCGGGAAAGGTTGGGAGAAATATATGTCTCTAGCGGAGTTTGCTTATAATAATAGCTATCAGGCCACTATTGGGATAGCCCAATTTGAGGCATTGTATGGACGTAAGTGTCGATCCCCAATTTACTGGGATGAAGTAGGTGAGACGAAGACTTTTGACCCGACCCTTCTACCTGAACTTATGAAGACTGTTGATAATATCCACCTCATCCGGAAACGAAAGCTTACCGCCCAAAGCAGGCAGAAAAGTTATGCAGACCGACGGAGATAGAGCCTAGAATTTGAGGTCGGCGACAAGGTGTTCTTGAAGATATCACCTCGGAGGGGATTGATTAAACATGGCAAGGGTAAAAAGTTGAGCCCGAGGTTTGTAGGACCATTCGAGATAATTGAGAAGGTTGGCAAATTGGCGTATCGCCTGGCACTACCCCAAAACCTCTCCAATATTCACGACATCTTTCATGTTTCAATGCTACGGAAGTATCATCCTGATCCATCGCATATCTTGGAGCCAGAGCTGTTACAGCTTCGGGAGAACTTGTCTTATGAAGAGAAGCCCATTCGGATCCTAGACCAGCAAGATCGGGAGCTGCGCAGCAAATCTATACCGATGGTAAAAGTGTTGTGGGATCATCATGGAGTTGAAGAAGCAATGTGGGAAAGGCAAGACCAGATGGAGCAATAGTATCCAGCTTTATTTCAAAGGTAATATTGAATTTCAGGACAAAATTCTTTTAAGGAGGGGAGGATGTGAGGCCCGACCTCGATTTGCGTGCGATACCTCGTTTTGTGTGCCCTAATCTAGATTTGCATGCCTTGACCTAGGTTTAAGAATTGTGTTTCGTTTTGTGTGCCTTGCATTGAATTACGTGCATTCATTTAGGGTTGCGTGCATTTACTTGGAAAACGTGCCTTCGTCTCCTAGTTCGTGCCTTGTCTCGTAGTACGTACCCTAAACCTAGGAAAGTGTACCTACACATTAATCAAAAAAGCATCTTACACGAAGCACTAGATCATTAGTTAATCCTACAAATCCCACTAACTAATATTAAAATGCTAAGTCAATGCACTAGAAGACGAAATTGCACCAAAAGTTAGATATTCTTTATTCTTTATTCTTTGCATGTCCCAAACACACAATAAAATAAGCCTTGAACAAGACAAAAGAAATCAGATTTTGCACAAGCCTTGGCCGACCACTAGGAGCTTTGAGCATGCAATCCAATTTCAAAATTTATTCCTCAAACATTCTATGACAATTTAATGACACAATGCATAAAAAAATGGCTCAAAAACCTTACCCAATGCACCCAAAATCTCGACATAAGCTCCTTGCCCATGCTAGACACTTCAAATGATGCTTCTTGAAGACACAAAATCTGAATTTGCAAAGCTCAAGGCCGACATATGCTTCAAACTTTGCAAAGCTTTTATTTTTCCTTCATTTCCTCTCATTTCCTCTCATTCTTCTCTCTCTCTCTCGGCCTTGGCTGAGTTTCTACACTCCATAGCTTATCATCATCACTCCATGGTTCATCAAGGCATGCAAGAAGCTAGGGAGCTCGACTAAGCAAGCTAGGTTGCAAGAAATACACATGCAAGCTCTATGAACCTCCATTTCGGCTTAGGTGAGTTTGCTAGCTTCCATTTCTTTTCTTCTTGTTCTAACCACATGCACCTACTAAGAACTTGGTTACTATGCTAGGAAATTTGAGAAAATCGAGTGGTGTCTCGGCTAAACAAGGAAAAGAGTCAATCTTGTGCAACCATCAAGAGTCTTGTGCATCTTCTTGTTGTTTTGCTAAGGTGAGGGCTAAAACTTCTTGAAAATCTTTCAAAAAACCACATGCATGCCCTTAAATGTCTAATTTTACTTCTGTTCTTGTGATATATGTGTGTTCATGAGCTTTTGTCAACATGCATGACAAGATATTTGGCTAGAATGTGATGATAGATGAAATCGGGTATGTGACAGCCTTCTGCCTTGTTGTTGCGAGGTGATTTTGACTAGGTAAAGAATGTTGAAAATGCATGAAAATTGGTAGGTAACTAGTTTTGCCAGTTCTGAACACTTTTCACAGAAATAGGTCAAAGCTAATTTTGACTCTAAGTTCCTCAAAATGGCTAATTATCATAATATGCTGCTAGATTTTTCAGTTCTGCACATTTTTGTCAGAAATGGACTAAGGCAAAATCTGACCCTAAGGCCCTAAAAAATGACAAGTATTGAAATGTGTGCAAATCTGGACAGTTTTGTGCAGTCTCACTGTTTTGGCTATAACTATTGAACCCGAACTCCAAATGATGCGAGGTTTGTTTTTGAATTTAGTTCACTCCTTAAGCTTTAATTTGACATCTTATTCACTGGAATTGGAGATTGTTTGCTTGTCTTAATGATTGTGAGAAAACAGTCCATTGCAGTGAGGGTTTCACTTAGTGATATGCTTAGAAAAATTATTGTAGCTTCTCTTGTTGTATTAAATGCTTGAGATTGTGGCATTTGGATGTTGTGTGGACTGTTCTAAATGCTTAAGGGTGTTTGAATTAATCAATGCGTGGCTTGAGTTTAATTAATAGATGACTTGGGGGCTTAATTGCACGGGTAAGCACGAATTGAAACCCTAGTGACTAGGTAAATTTGCTAAGTTGTTGATCTTATGGATATCGTGTTTGATTATGAAATTAGTAGGCTGCCCATAGTTGCCCTCATATCCCTAAACATGATTTCGATGATTACATGTTGACAAGTAGGCCTTTCTTGCACCCGGTTCCACGTAGACGTCATTGCATGTTGAATAATCTTATTATTTGATTACGTGAACATTGAAATGAGTTATATGACTTGATTTACATGCGTTACATGGCTGCCCGTTTAATATTCATATAACTCCATGTGCTTTATAAGTGAAATTGCATGTCATATCGTGCCTTGCTTGTTTACTTGTCAATGTGCAATCTTATGACTGCTCGGAGGCAACCTACTTTGTTGTCCTCCTAATGTGATATATTACATGTCATAAATGTGCATTGCATACAAGGTTGCAACCTTTCATTCTGGCGTGGTAGAGTTCACGCACATCGGGCGGCATCGGGCTTGCCGGTGCAACCGTGACTACCATTGTCCAATTTCTTCTCTCGCTTGGGGGCTAGACTTCCTCGGAGAGTTGGGTCGTAGGATTTCGGGGTACATCCGGAGTACACCTATTTGGCATGATAAGGGGATCAATCGAAGCCGGCCGCAACAACTGATACTGGAATTGAACTGAGAGCAAAAGCTCATCGTATCCTTTTCACTATGTGTATAAGTACTCTCGCTTGGTTCCTAGAGAACCTCGGGGAGGAAAGACGGGTAATTGCGTTCTTTTACTATTATATTTCATTATTTACTTATTTGTGATATATGACATGCTAGCAAAAAAGTTTTCATAAGTTGAACCGAAAAATGAGTTTCAAAACTTAATTCTCGTCCCCCCTCGCTGAGTTCATAAGGACTCACCCTCTTTTATCATCTCAGGTGAAGAAGACCAAGAATAGGTACCCGAGGACGATGTGCCTAACAATGATTCCTTGGAATGATTGCTTGCCCTACGTGCCTTACGTGACTATGGCCATTTTGTGAACAATATGTTGTTTGAAGACTATTTCATTTCTTATGATGCTTGCTATTGTAATGTAAAAGACCCCCATTGTAATTTGGGGTATAATTTTGGTTTGTACTGATAATAACTAGATAGACACTACTGTGGTCGTTTTGCTATCATTATTGGCTAGCATCTATCATAGGATTATGAAGTATCAGGTAGAGATTAAGTAAAATGAACCCATCCAATCTTAAGCAGGTACTCAATAATATGCTAAGATCAACAGGTACGTTTGTAACAAGGATTAACAAACAAACGAGATATAGTATCATGCTAGGTTATTAATCAAACGAGACTTCGAGATAACTAGTAGGCGTTTTTATTGATGGTAAATAGTAATCTTAGTTGGAAATGAAATTTGAGGCGTTTAGAGAACTAGGTCAAACTAAAGAGCCCAATTACAACCTTTATGCTGCCGGTTTTCTGAAAAAATTGTGGAGTCTAGGCTAAACGTTAAGTGTCAAACTTTCATTAATGATTATGTACGAGACATGACTTGAATGTTTAGATCACA